>JAQMRL010000013.1:4741194-5263694 GCA_035578175.1 Catonia carolina
CACATATCAGAGTGCGTTGTCGGGTTTCTTCTCGAGCTACTGACATTTTATTCAATTTAATCTTTGGATCATATCATTTTTTTAAAAAATACGAAGAACATAAAATTTTTATAAATTGTTTTCTACGTTTTTTGCGTATTACTAATTTTCGGGGCAACTGAGGAAGTCGTAAAAATGTCAGTATATATGGATATACAAGATAATTAACTGGTAAAAATTTCAGCCAGGTAGGTTTATTAGTTTCTGAGAAAAATGTACCTAGAGTTAAAAATCTAAATTTACGGGAAAACGCAAGGAACAATAAGGCAGAAATCAAAAACAAAATGTACACAAAGAAGTAAATTTCCAATTAACAGTTGTTTAGAAAGCTGAACTAACAGCTGAGAATACAAAATACAGTGATGCAGATATTTTAAAAACTAAAATTCTCTTTGTAAAACGAGCAGTATTATATTGTGAAAAATATTCGTTCTTGGTAATATAATAATTTTTCTGTGTAAACTTGATAAAAACTTAATTTTTTCATAAAAAAATTATTTTTTTTGACGTAATTTAATGGTTTTTCTCGTAGATCTAGGCCTAAACTATTGAAAAACATAAAAAATATAAAATCAAAATTTTGAGTTAAAACCATCGTGCCATTTCCCTTAAATCGAATTTGCTCATTGAAGTTTCTCTATTGAGGTTCCATAATATGAAAATTTGCCCATAACAGACAGGTGGAGTGTCAAATTATTTACACTCAATCTGTTAGTTGCAGGGCTAAAATAAATAGTTCTGTTTCTTATCACATGGTCAGCCAATTAAATGACTGAATCATTTAAGAACAGAAGAGGTAGAGGTGTAAAAGATACTAATCAGAGTTATCTCGTCTGAAAGTAATGGATTTCATTATACAGCCAGACCCTGTGGTGAATGAAGTGAAAGTGTCATTTGCAGAGTGGAAAATATATGCTTTTCAGAGGGCCTGGCATGCTGATAAGTGTACTTTTCCACTAAGTGAGGAAGGCAATGGTAAACCACCTCACTCCTCGATTTACTTAGTAAAACCTCTACAGGTTCAAACCAGCTTTTTGGCTGATGACCTAAACAACAATATGAAAATACGAGGTGAGGGTTTGGTTGTAAATGTCGATGAAAGAATGTTCACCGAACGAAATAACAATGCTGGATGTGTGCTACCACAACAATAGGTAGTATTCGCTAAAATATGTAGGGAGGGGAGACACGCCAAGCTACACGCCTGCTACTAATTCCCGACCGAAGCTTAAACACAATCACAAATGTAATAGTAAACAGTATCGATGAAGGTTTACGTAATTTATTCAGAATCATAACGGTCGTATTGCACTACCACTTTAGAAAATACTGGTTTTCACCACCTTCAAAATTTTTTTTTGATTCTTAATATGTGTACGTTGCAATCTGTTCAATTCAGAACAATAAGCAACCCCATGACACAATGAGATGAGGATGATATGTTTGACGTGAAATGAGGTGTAGTCTTGTACAGACTCAAGTCAACCATTCCTGAGAGAGTATGGTTAATTTGAACTCCAACCATCAAAGTACACCAGTAACCCCTGTCTAGATCTGACAGGTGTGGGTCTTGCATAAATAAGGAATAGGGGCAATCACAAAAGATCTTTTAGGTCGCGGTGAGGAGGGGCTGCAGAAGCCTGAACGCCCTGGTTGTAAAGAAGAAGAAGAAGAAGAACCCCTGTCTAGCATTCAAATCCGTATAAAAGTAACCACCTTTACTAGGATTTGAACCAGGAACCTTGGTCTCCGAAAATCAGCTGTTAAATAGCTGATTTTGGCGACGACTTTACCTCTAGACCAACCCGGTGAATCATAAATCATTAAAGTGAATCATAAATAAAATTTCATTGATCCAAAAATCGGAACGCACACGCACATCATCGAGCGGTTGTGGGGCAGTGCTGAATGGTGAAACTAAAGACATCGCGGGATGGCTAGACACCATTTGGAGTCGTACCTGGCCGAGTTCCAGGGGTGGCTTACAGCTGGAGCCGATCTCTTTACTGTGATTTTGAGTGGCACTAAAGACTCCGATCCTCCAGAAATCAAATTATAATGTTAATATATCAGTGTTTAAGGGAAGATTGCACGATAGTTTTAACTCGAAATTTCGATTTTTATGTTTTCAATAGTTTAGGCCTAGATGTACCAGAAAAAACGTTAAATTACGTCAAAAAAATAATTTTTTATGAAAAAATTAAGTTTTTATCAAGTTTACACAGAAAAATTATCATGTTCTCAAGAACGAATATTTTTCACAATTTTATACTGCTCGGTTTAGTGCAAAGAGAATTTTAGTTTTTTAAATATCTGCATCACTGTTGTTTTGTATTCTCAGCTGTTGGTTCAGCTTTCTAAACAACTGTTGATGGGAAATATACTTGTTTGTGTACCTTTTTGATTTGTGCCTTCTTGTTTCTTGCGTTTTCCCGTAAATTTAGATTTTTAACACTAGGTAAATTTTTCTCAGAAACCAATAAACCTACCAGGCTGAAATTTTTACCAGTTAATTATCTTGTATATCCATACATACCGACATTTTTATGACTTCCTCAGGTGCTCCAAAAATTAGTAATACACAAAAAACGTCGAAAACAATTCGTAAAAATTTTAAGTTATTCGTAATATTTTTAAAAATCTGGTGTGAAACACTCACATAACTTTCTCTTGCCAATGCAAATAATGAACAATAAACCTAACATTAGTAATAAAACATTAGACATAAACAAAAAACTAACTTCAATAAACATAATTTAATTTTAATCATATACGAGGTCTGTTCAAAAAATAACCGAACTTTTTGAATTACGCGCAAACAGGGATATTTAGCGACGTGTGGTTGGCAGCACACTACTCTACGTCTTCCTTTATTAAACATATGTTTTTGGATTGTTGATATCTCATTTACTTTCCGTGGTGTTGTGTTTTTAGTACGATGTGTTTAAGTGCTAGTGACGATTTTTGTAATGTGAAATTTTGGCAACCCATTGTGAACACTGCACTTTTGTCTCAATGCCGTAGCCGTAAACCCAGTTTTCGTCTCCTGTTATGATCCTTTACCTGAATGTTGTATCATCATTGGGATGTTCAAGAAGTCCGATAAACGTCCACATGATGTTCTTTTTGCTGTTCGGTCATCAAACGGGGAACAAACTTTGCTGCAACTCGATGCAAGTTCAATTTTTCAGTCAAAATTTCATGGTACGATCCAATTGAGATGCCAACCTCTTCTGAAAGTTCTCTGACAGTCAATCGGCGATTTACACGCACCAGAGTATGGATTTTCCTAACGAGGGTGCCATCAGTTGAAGTCAAAGGCGTTCCAGGTCGAGGGTCATCTTCAATTGACTGGCGACCACTTTCAAATTGAGAAAACTATTTACAACAATGCGTACAACTCAGAGAACCATCCCCTTAAGCTTTTTTCAAAAGTTGAAATGTTTCTGTGAAAGTTTTCCCCTGCTTCACGCGAAATTTTACGTTGCACCTTTGCTCCCGAATTTCGCACAATACAAAAATCGTCACTAGCACTTAAACACGTCGTACTAAAAACAGAACACCACGAAAATTAAATGAGATATCAACAATCCAAGAAAATGTGTTCACAAAAGGAATGACGTAGAACAGTGTACCACCAACCGCACGTCGCTAAATATCCTCATTAGCGCGTAATTCATAAAGTTCGGTTATTTTTTGAACAGACCTCATTATATGAAAGACGCAAAATGAAAATCAACCTCAGTTTAGCTTAAAATACAGAAAATCACTCTTTCACGCTAAACTAGGATCTGTAAAGAAAAATGCTCTAAATAAAAATTTCAGATCTTTTAACTTCCTATAAATTTGATTATATACACTTTTGTCGTAAAATGCATTCTAAGGCCGAAAACTTAAAATAAACGATTTTTTACACACGCTTTCGTGCGAAAAAAAACAGAAAAGCGCTGATTATCGCTAAATTAAGCGTTATACAAAAAAAATTTGGAAATAAGAGTTGTAGGATTTTAAATTCTCTACATTTTGTATCGTATAAATTTTTGCGCTAAAATGCATATTAAAGCCGTAATCTTAAAAAAAGTATTTTTTTACGTGAAAACAGTCACCTATTTATTACCTATACAATACAATACAATACTGTGACACTTATCGCTAAGGTCCGTTTCGGGATCTAGGTTATTAAATAATTATTAGACTAAAGTTTACAATTACAAATAAAAGGTGATTCAAAAAGAGCGCCGGTTTTTAAACGGCTGGTAAATTTTTATTTATCGGTTGGCAACATTGTTTGACCTCATTTCTATTTTGGAGAACATTCCGATTGACGATTCAGTTGTAGTTTCTCTTGTATGCACAGTGAGTGACAGTTTGGTGCGGCTTTTGGTCGGGCGGTGTCATCGGCCCTTACTTTTTTGAAAATCAAAAAGGACAAGCCGCGACAGTAAATGGAGACCGATACCGTACGATGATTAGGGAGTTTTTGTGGCGTCATTTGGATGGAATGGACATTGACGAGTTGTGGTTTCAGCAGGATGGTGCCATCTGTCACGCTGCACGAGAAACAATGTTGTTGCTCCGTGAACGGTTCCAGGATCGCATCATTTCTCGTAATTCCGACCATCAATGGCCACCAAGGTCGTGTGACTTGACGCCTTGTGACTTTCATCTTTGGGGTCATCTGAAGTCATTGGTGTATGCCAATAAACCCCGAAACATCAATGACTTGAAGGAGGAAATTCGACGGGTTATCGGGCAAATGGAAGTCGAAACTTGTCGTGCAGTAATATCCAATTTCATGGACAGAGTTGATGCGTGCCAGCGCAGTAGAGGAGGACACATGCATGACATCATTTTTCATACATAAAATCGGAAGGAAAGATGAACTTGTTGATGTATTTATTTTCAGTTTTTCAATAAAATAAATCTCTTAATTTGATATATCAAAACCGGCACTCTTTTTGAATCACCCTATATTTATTATACTAAAAGATTACAAAATAAATAATTATCTAATTATAATGAAGTAATACAATAAATGATTTAATAATTTACTTAAAATAAATAACAAACAATAAATAACTTAATAATTTACTTAGCACTACTCACAATCAATTTTAATAGAATACACAAACACAAAACACAGAAACTGAATTCACATAAAACTGCACATTGACTTTACACAATACACACACACAAAAAGACGGTATAACAATACCTCGGAACCGTTAACCTGAAATAAGGCCTCGATAATCGCTCATCAAAGATCAAACGAATACTAACTCTGACCGCGCTCAGGGTTTCCTTATATACTCATTCAAAAAGATAATTCCAGAAAAGCAGAGAAACTCCATGCAAACAATAAAGCACAAAAAATAACCCTTTATAAATGAGTGCCAGAAAAATCTATTGTAAACAAGTCAACAATAGATCTTTTGTAAATAGAAGTTGTTACAGGCCGACCATTTCATAGATAATAGCGCAGTGTCCTTTCAAACAACTTTCATGAATAGGCATCCCTTTATAGCCACCCCATTGTTACTCTTTCACTCTATTATCCTCTCTTTACTATTTTCATGAATGAAATTCTAGAAATTACGCGAACCATTTCTTTTTTCGATATTTCACAATACATTAAAATGTATACTAATTCCCACATAGGACGAGTCTGTGCGCGGGAATGAGTTCTACATTATGTGTAAATTATTGATAATTACTGAAAAACATTATTTTTCTTTTTCCTTCCTCAATAATTCCTTCATTAAACAGCTTACTGAAACTAATCTAATTATTAAATTAATAATTCTAAATAATTATTAGTTAGTTAATTATTAATTAGTTTACAATATTATAAAATTTCCTTACAACCAAATAAAATTTACTAAAAACCAATAAATGTTCCTACTTTAGTAAAGAAAAATTATACTATTCTCTGCAAAAATCTCCTCAGCTCATTAGAACATTATGTAGGTTACAAACTATTACATAAGACCGTTAATCAATTATTTATAAGGTATCACAGGGATTGTAAAGTTTACAATAAATAAACGTATACATACAAAAGAAATTGCTAATTATATATTATTAATTATTATATACGAGTATACATAAAAAATTTATAAGACAAGTAAAGTTTATTCCTAATTACGGATGTTGTTGTTGTTCAGGTCAACAGCCAAAAGGCTGGTTTGAACCTCTAGAGGTTTTACTAAGTAAAACGAGGAGTGAGGTGGTTTATTATTGCCTTCCTCACTGAGTGGAAAAGTACGCTTATCATCATGCCGGGCCATCTGAAAAGCACATATTTTCCACTCTGTAAATGACACCTTCACTTCATTCACCACAGGGTCTGGCTGTACAATGAAATTTTTTACTTTCAGAGGAGATAACTCTGACTAGTGTCTTTTACACCTCTACCTCTTCTGTTCTTAAATGATTCAGTCATTTAATTGGCTGACCATGTGATAAAAAATACACCTATTTATTTTAGTTTTGCAACGAACAGATTGAGTGTAAATAATTTGACACTCCACCTGTCTGTTATGGGCACTCTGATTATAGTCAAAATATGACAACATGATATCATAGTTATATTTGTTGTTGTTGTTTAGGTCATCAGCCAAAAGGCTGGTTTGAACCTGTAGAGGTTTTACTAAGTAAATCGAAGAGTGAGTTGGTTTACCATTGCCTTCCTCACTGAGTGGAAAAGTACACTTATCAGCATGCCGGGCCCTCTGAAAAGCATATACTTTCCACTCTGCAAATGACACTTTCACTTCATTCACCACAGGGTCTGGCTGTATAATGAAATCCATTACTTTCAGACGAGATAACTCTGATTAGTATCTTTTACACCTCTACCTTTTCTGTTCTTAAATGATTCAGTCATTGAATTGGCTGACCATATGATAAAAAACACAACTATTTATTTTAGTTTTGCAACGAACAGATTGAGTGTAAATAATTTGACACTTCACCTGTCTGTTATGGGAAGAATTACGGATACGTTTTTGAATACAAAAATAAGAAAATTCGAAATAACGTAGGCCTACACTTACAACAACAAAGAGGGCCTACAGCCGACCCCAATTAGTGCCCAATTAGAGGAGCGACGTATTTATCTTACTGTAGACCTAATTTCTTTTTATAATGGATAAATATATTAAAAAGTAATACACATGATGTGGCATTATTGTGTTGTTGATATACTTACTTATAATGAAAGTCATGGAAAGTTTCAAGAACCAAGATTGAATCATAAAAGTACATGAAAAGAGACAAATGAAGAAAAGGAGGAGGAGGAGGAGGAGGAGGAGGAGGAGGAGGAGGAGGAGGAGGAGATGAAAACAAACAAAAGTAATAATGGAAGGAAAGGAAAATCTGATCTAGAACAAAGAAATGAATCTGGAAAAGCGAATGAATATAAGGGTTGTTTCATATAGCTGAGGATGGATGGGTGATTGCGGTGGTGCGGTGGTGCTGTGGTTAGAATCAGAGTCTGAGAATAATAAACTACAAAGCCTTATCCTATTCCATACAACCAATTTAAAATCCCCTCGGAGAAAAACAACATGGAGTTGTAAGTTTAAAACAGTTGTTTTGTTTTGTTATGGAGAGGTTACGGCCGCATTACCCACGCTTATGAAAGATAAACTTTACACCAATTATCAACAAATTATATTACTTTTTTATAACTTATTTACGTACTTTTATGTTCCATTGAATATAAAAATAATATTTGTTTTCTTTCTCATGTGCGCATTAAAATTATGTACAATAGAAGCATTTAAAAATTATAACTCCATTTCTTGTCTGAAGAAACCGGAATAATCGATAATCACGAGACAATCGAAAATACGTAATATTTATTTTATTTTAATTACTAAAATATAGCTACATTAAAATGACAATTCGTTAATATCCTAAGCTATGTACAATACTTTAAACTAAATATACTTATACGCAAAAACTCTTTTTCACAAAGAGTTCTGTCCGCGCATAGGAGTATACAGAACAAAAAAATTAAATCACTTAAATATAGTACATTTGTTTTAGGAAGGAGCTTGTAAGGTGAGGGCGAGTAGGTAGAGTAGGGATAGTTTCAAGGGGCAAGTGTTGTCTCCTTCTCACTTAATGATCATTCCCTCTCTTTCTAACTGTATACTACTGTTACAACTACGAGGTGCTTCCCCCACCACTAAACAGAACGGCTCAGCGGCACAGAGCGTTGGAGGGAAAGCTTCAAGCTAGAACAAACGACCTATAATAACTAACTTACTATAAAATTACTAAGTTAAATTACTACAGTTAAATAAGATTACAAAGATTGCGTTAATCAGAATTTAACAAAAAAAAACATAAAATAAATGATAAATTTAATTACATTTTACATAAAATATCAATATTGTTGTTTAGGTCATCAGCCGAAAAGCTGGTTTGAACCTCTAGAGGCTTTACTAAGTAAAACGAGGAGTGAGGTGGTTTACATTTGCCTTCCTCACTGAATGGAAAAGTACGCTTATCAGCATGCCGGGCCCTCTGAAAAGCACATATTTTCCACTCTGCAAATGACAACTTCACTTCATTCACCACAGGGTCTGGCTGTATAATGAAATTCATTAATTTCAGAGGAGATAACTCTGATTAGTGTCTTTTGCACCACTACCTCTTCTGTTCTTAAATGATTCAGTCATTTAATTGGCTGACCATGTGTTAAGAAACAGAACTATTTATTGTAGCCCTGCAACGAACAGATTGAGTGTAAAAAATTTGACACTCCACCTGTCTGTTATGGGCAGATATCAATATTATATTTTAATTTTAATAACAATAGAAATTTTTAAAAAAACGTTAAGATTATGTTTTCGTATACTATAGGGTGATTCAAAAAGAGCGTCGGTTTTTAAACGGCTGGTAAATTTTTGTTTATCGGTTGGCAACATTGTTTGACCTCATTTCTTTTTCGGAGAACATTCCGATTGACGATTCAGTTGTAGTTTCTCTTGTTCGCAGTGTAGTACTCTCGCAGTGTGTGTCTAACCATGGAGAAGTTTACTATTGCGCAACGAGTGTTAATCGTCAAAACATTTTACCAGAGTGGAGAGAGTTATGCGGCTACTGTCAGGCGACTTCGCGGTACTCTAGAACGTAATGAAGCACCGAATGAATCAACAGTTCGCAGGCTCATGAAAAAGTTTTTTGAGACGGGTTCAACAGTCGACCTTAAAAGTTCTGGACGTCGTCGTTCTGGCCAAACTGAGCAGAACGTTGCGTTGGTTCGTGACAGTGTGGCTGTTAGCCCAGCAAAATCAATACGTCGCCGTTCTCAACAATTGGGTTTAAGATGTTCTTCTGTACGGAGAATTCTTCGGTACGATCCCCAATATCACCCGTATAAAATTCAGTTGACGCAACATTTGAAAGTGGCAGACCACCAGAAGAGACGACAGTTTGTCGACTGGGTATTGAGAAAACGGCAGGATGATGACACCTTCGCAAACAAAATCGTTTTCAGTGATGAGGCGCACTTCCACTTAAACGGTTTTGTTAATAAACAGAACTGCCGTATGTGGGGTTTAGAAAACCCTCGCGTGGTTAATGAAAGGGAAATGTATGCACAGCGGGTGACAGTTTGGTGCGGCTTTTGGTCGGGCGGTGTCATCGGCCCTTACTTTTTTAAAAATCAAGAAGGACAAGTCGTGACAGTAAATGGAGACCGATACCGTACGATGATTAGGGAGTTTTTGTGGCGTCATTTGGATGGAATGGACATTGACGAGTTGTGGTTTCAGCAGGATGGTGCCACCTGTCACAACAATGTTGTTGCTCCGTGAACGGTTCCAGGATCGCATCATTTCTCGTAATTCCGACCATCAATGGCTACCAAGGTCGTGTGACTTGACGTCTTGTGACTTTCCTCTTTGGGGTCATCTGAAGTCATTGGTGTATGCCAATAAACCCCGAAACATCAATGACTTGAAGGAGGAAATTCGACGGGTTATCGGGCAAATGGAAGTCGAAACTTGTCGTGCAGTAATATCCAGTTTCATGGACAGAGTTGATGCGTGCCAGCGCAGTAGAGGAGGACACATGCATGACATCATTTTTCATACATAAAATCGGAAGGAAAGATGAACTTGTTGATGTATTTATTTTCAGTTTTTCAATAAAATAAATCTCTTAATTTGATATATCAAAACCGGCGCTCTTTTTGAATCACCCTATATTATATTAGAGTTTATACAACTCTTATTTGATAACTATAACTACTGCTTGATTCCCAACTCCGTGTAGTTTGGAGGAATGCAATGCGTTGTTGTAGTATGGGAGAATGAATGAATGCATGAATGAATTAGCAGTATTTCACAGCTACTGCATTTGTAGTGGTAACATGTACTAACTAGACTAAAAACATATTATTCTTATAATCCGGCACACTAATTTAACAAATACCTACCGGGTTATTAACTTGGTCGGATTCATAATATTTAACTTGCTAATTTATATCAAAATATGTAAATAAATAAATAAATTTAATAAATACAAACAAATATGTTAAATACGGAAAGTTTAAAAACGAATGTTTCGTATCAGAGTAATAGAACAATCGTTCTCCCAGCATGCGTCACTCATTCATTATACCTCACCCGTATCCCCTTCACCCCGCAACTACACGCAGCTTGGAACCGCACAATAGATGCTCTTCAGACGACCTGGCATGCTGATAAGCATACTTTTCCACTCAGTGAGGTAGGCAATAGTAAACCACTTCACTCCTCCTTTTACTTAGTAAAGCCTCTAGAAGTACAAACTAGCCTTTCGGGTGATGACATAAACAAAAATAAATTTAATAAAAGTTTGTAGGGGCCTAATCATTTTTATTATAACCAGGTCCCGAATGAACCTTGAATTATAGTTATTAAGTGTTACAATATAACGTATTTCATATTGAAATCTTAAGACTAAAACATTTTGGTCCGGGTCATTTTTAGACCGGGTTGGTCTAGAGGTAAAGTCGTCGCCAAAATCAGCTGTTAACAGCTGATTTTCGGAAATCAGCTTCTTTTCGGAATATTGAAATTTTAAGACTAAAACATTTTGGTCCAGGTCATTTTTAGACCGGGTTGGTCTAGAGGTAAAGTCGTCGCCAAAATCAGCTGTTTAGCAGCTGATTTTCGGAGACGAAGGTTCCTGGTTTAAATCCTAGTAAAGGTAGTTACTTTTTTTACGGATTTGAGTGCTAGACAGTGGTTACGGGTGTACTTTGATGGTTGGGGTTCAATTAACCATACTCTTTCAGGAATGGTCGGCCTGAGTCGGTACAAGACTACACCTCATTTACACGTCATACATATCATCCTCATCTCATTGGGTCATGGGGATGCTTGTTGTTGTGAATTGAACAAATTGTAACGTACACACATTAGGAATTAAAAAAAAAAACAATTTGCATCATACATCACCAATTTTCTTTGAAATTCATTCGTTCTTTAACGTATCCTCTTTATAAATTCCTCAGCGGAAGTAACAATTTAATTTTCTATTTTGTTTCTTTAGGGATTTGTAAGACGTCAACTGGTGAAAAGATAAATACAAAATCGAATTTTAAACGCTAGAGATGAGTGGAATAATAACGTGATTCTAAATCCGTTTACAACTGTTTCTTTCAGTTTTTTCAGTTTATTTCTTTTTGTTTCTAGGAAATTGTGTCAAGAGAAGAAAAAATAGGTCAAAGATTCCTGTTGCTACATCCGTCAAGTATTTTCAAGTATTGTTTTATTCTTTCTACGAAAAGAATATTAATAATAATTTATTTCCGAAAAATCTGATGTGAAACACAGGACTTTCTCTTGACAATGCAAATAATGACTTTATAACCTTACATTAGTAATAAAACTTCAAAAATAAACAAAAAAACTAAACTCGAAAAACATAACCTTATTTTAATCATGAGTGAATGACGCAAAATGAAAACCAACCTTAGTTTGGCTTAATAATACGGAAAATAACTTTTTGACGCTAAACTAGGTAGGCTCTGTAAGAAAAATTTTTTAAATAAGTTAGAGTTTTTTTTAAACTTCCTATAAATTTGACTATATACACTTTTGTCGCAAACCATGAGAAAATTAAATAAATAAAACTATGTTTTTTTTAAATTTATTTATTTAACGTCGCATCAACTACAACGGTCATTAGCGACGACGTTGGGGTGTAACTTTTGTACAATGGAGAATGAAAATGATTTTTTGTAACGTATGAAAATATGCCCGCATGAAGAGAGGCGAGCACGTTACCAACTGCGCCAATGCGGCCGGCGAAAACTATGTTTCTTTCCATTCGACTAAAACATTTAATGCATCAATTTTCTAACAAAATTATCCTTAAATTACCCTAACCTATTTTAAATGTAGCTAACCTTTTTCTCTCGCGACTTTAATAAAAAAAAACAAAATTAAAAATTCCCTTAACATATACGAAACGAATTTACCTCAAACTAAATATCTCTTCTCTTTCTTCTTCCTCTTCTTCTCCTCGTTCTCGCGGTCACCTCTTCAAATAATCCCTCTCTTCGGCTTCTTTCTCAACTATTTCTAGCTGAAACATTCCAATGGTTCCAAATGGAACTGATTTCGGTCTTCGATATCCGAAATCAAGAAACCTCTGACTAATAAGACTCCCTTCTCCTGTTCAACCAACCTGGAGGGCCAAAAGATAAGGAAACTACCCCAATGATTGGCTGTAAGTTGGCAGGTGGAAGAAAGACCCAAAAACACAGAGTGTAAAATACACGGCCTAATGAATAATACCCCGTATCAGATGATTGGCAGTTGGCTACATTTACAACTTATTGTCTATCCACTATTCTAATGTAACTAATTCTAACAATGGTTTTTTTTTTTTTTTTTTTTTTTTTTTGGTTTAACGTCCGACTGTTCTGCAATTACTGCTAATGCAGACGGTGAATGATGAAATGATTTTTTGTAACGTATGAAAAAATGCCGTGCCTGAATGGGATTCGAACCCAAGACCGCATGGTGAGAGGCGAGCACGTTACCAACTGCGCCAATGCGGCCGGTAATTCTAACAATGGGGGGTTTTCCCATTTATAAGATGTTAATGGGGTTTACCTTAGTTCTGGAAGTTACGGTAATTAGAAATTACCATAAATTCCATTATTTGTACAATTGTACTTTACAACGGTACAGAGCTAACATTGTCTTGTATTGCCAAAGGCATTTAATTTAATTTGTTACATTTAATTGTATAACTACAGTCAATATAATTTTACGATATACAGTGGAACCTCTCTAATTCGTCTCGTTCGGGACCGAAGGAGTGACGAAATACAGAAAGTGACGAATTATGGAATTTGCTATGAACGGTTAATAATTAACATACTCGTACGTATATTAGTTCCATAAAAGTCGAATTACATAAATGAAACTTACATTAACGATAAACACAATAAGTAATTCTAAGTCCTATAACTACAGTAAATTTGTATTAGTCTATGTATCTAGTTTTATACTACTTCAGAAATTCTGTATATGGTTGTACTTACATTTTCTAATTTGTAGAACGCATAACACAGTACACGTTACCGAATATAAAATTACAATCGAAAAAGTATAAATTTGCAAAATCGATGAAACGAATCTTTAACTATGTATCACTTAACACTACAAAAAAATCACATTGAAATTTAGAAAACGTTACTTAATTATACTAATATGTATGTAAAATGCCAAATTTATTTCTTGAAAAAGTGGGTTATCTTCTTTTGTACCAACGAGTTCTTTTCTTTTTCCACAGCCAACTGGCGAATTTGTCGTATTACAAAATTAATTTTGATAACTCTGCTTCTTTCTGTCTTTCATACCATTCGATGCACTTCGTCAGCATTCCTTCTATTTCTCGATACGTACCAATATTTTCAGGGCTTGAAACATATTCTTCGTTGCTATCTTCCTCAACAGGTGAATCTTTGTTTTGAACGTAGGCCACAATTTCTTTGTCACTTAAAATCTCATACCCAAGTTCGTTAGTACAATACAACTTGCACAGGATGTTTTCCTTGTATATTACTAAAGATTAACAGTGTAAACAGGAGGCTATTAGTCATCAGCAGCGTTGATACGTGACTACGGCGCAAACACGTATCGCAGACACACACACACACAATGGTTGAACTGGGGAGGGCTGACGAATTATAGAAGGTGATGAATTAGAGAGTGACGAATTAGAGAGGTTTTACTGTATATATTCTTAACTGGATTACAATAAGAGCTAAGTAACTTTGACCTGACTTATTTATTAATAAAAAAACAACTATTTTATAAGTTTTAAAACAAAAACTATAATTTGTATGTGATATAAATAACCACCAAAGGTGGAATTATCACACTCACCACACTTATTATTATTATTATTATTAGTCGTAAAGCTCCCGAAGTGGAAGACGCTAAGTAAGTCTGGTTTGTTTTTGGGGTTTCTTATCCTTTTTATCTGCCCACCAGTTTTTCATTCTTTGTGAGAATTCAGCTTTTTTCTGTTCACTTCACTTTGTTCCGGTTCTTGGAGCTTTTGTCTCTGGTTTAACCTCCCATTTTTTAACTTTTGTTCTAAAACTCTCGTATGAGAATTTCTTCTTTGGTGATTTTGGCCAATTCTAAAACTTTTTTAACACTTAGTATCTATTCCCCCCATTAACAAGTGATGATACATATTTTACTATTCTCTTTGTGAATCTATTGACAGGAAGCCTCATAATGTGGCCATAAAATTGAAGGCGTCTTTTCCTCATGTCTGTCTCTATGTTGGAATATTCTTCAATTTTCGACTATTATTATTATTATTATTATTTTTATACACGTTGTAGACCCTTATGGATCACGTGAAGCATCTACGGTTCTTCCTGCGGGTTCTCCATGACATCTGCATCTTCTCACTCATGGCTCTCTTCCTCTCCTCTGTCCACGTAGTGCCGGTCTTCTTGGCTCTGATCTCTGGCTGCACTTCCCACTCGTCTATTCTCTTTCTATACGTATCACTTATTATTATTACTTAGTCTTATTATTTCTTTTGAGTCTTTTGTATTCATTTTCAAAAATTCCTTTATCCGTTGTGTTTACTAATGTTTCTCTTTCTTTCTCGGACGCCAAAGAATTTTTGGTTTTACGTCTGGTTATTTTGCAATTGCTGCTAATGCAGACGATGAGAAGGATGATAAATGAAGATGAGTGATGAAAAAATGTCAGACCTGACCGATAATCAAACCCGGGACCCCGGCGTAGAAGCCAGTTGCGTTAACTACTACGCCAACGGGTCGGCCGACGCTAAAGGAAGGGTTTTATAAAAGCCGGCTCTTTGTGGGGTGAGCAGTATCATACGAGGAATAATAAATGAGTGTTCTCGAGATATTATAAAGCGGTTGTTTAAGTTACTGAACCGGTTTAGGTGTACAAGATAATAGTAGGATAAGTATTATTAAGCTAAGATAATACGCCGGCCGCATTGGCGTAGTTGGTAACGAGCTCGCATCTCATCTTGGGTTCGAATCCCATTCAGGCACGGCATATTTTCATACGTTACAAAAAATCATTTCATCCTTCACCGTCTGCATTAGCAGTAATTTCAGAACAGTCGGACGTTAAAACAAAAAAAATCTGGTGTGAAACACTCACACGACTTTCTCTTTCCAATGCAAATAATTAAAAATAAAACGTAATATTCGTCATAAAAACATTAGAAGTAAACAGAAACCTAACCTCAAAAAACATAACCTTATTTTAATCATGAGTGAAAGACACAAAATGAAAATCGACCTCAGTTTGGCTTAAAAATACAAAAAATCACTCTTTCACGCTAAACTAGCCTCTGTAGAGAAAAATTCTATGAATAAAAGTTGTAGATCGTTTAATTTCCTATAAATTTTATTATATACACTTTAGTCGTAAAATGAATACTAAGGCCGAAATCTTAAAAAATCGATTTTTCACACGTTTTCGTGAGAAAAAAATCAGAAAATTGCTAATTACCGCTAAACTAAGCGTTATAAAAAAAATGTTTGAAAATAAAAGTTGTAAAATTTTAAATTCTCTATACAACTTTCATTTTATACATTTTTGCACTCAAATGCATATTAAAGCCGTAATCTTAAAAAAAAAAAAGATTTTACGTAACAACACCCTCACCAAGAATTTCAGCCAAGATGGCGCCTACCCTATCTTGTAGAGCATAAAAAATTTAGTGAACCAGGTGATTTTAAAGAAAATCTTAGGACTATTTTTTGAGAAAATCGCAAAAAAGTGAAAAATTACACGAATAAACTACTACGTCCGGTTGACCGATTTTGATGAAAATGTTCGTGTCGGGTACGGTAGTGGTATGTAACTTAAGTTTCAAGTTTCAAGTTCGTACGATGTTCCGTTCTTGAGATATTCTGTTCACACACACACACACGCACGTATGCACGCACGCGCGCGCGCACGCACACACACTCACACGCACGTACGCGCTCACGCTCACGCACATACACGCGCGCGCGCGCGCGCACACGCACACACACACACACACACACACACACACACACACACACACACACACACACACACACACACACACACACACACACACACACACACACACACACACACACACACACAGACCAATCGCTAAAAACATGCTTTTTGGGTTTAAGGGGTCTGAAAACGTGTAGATCTGGTGAAAACTCGATTTCGAAAAATCGACATGAAAACAATACTTTCCTTCCTATATTATTCATATAGGCAAGAGGAAGTAAAAAGAAAGCTAAGAATGTAGGCTTTATAATATTTATTAACTAAGACATTTTGACATTAATAGATAGGTAAAATAACTATAAAGAAAATAAATAAATGAAATGAACTTTAACTCTAATACAAAAACGATAGTTGTACATCTCTTGGTTGTCCACAGTGCAAGTTTATCTTTAGAAAGGATTTTTTTTGCGCTTCTCAACATCACTCAAATGGATTTCAGACCAATTCATCAGTGCCGTATTGAAAATGTAACGTAAACTAAGCGATCACATCAAGTTTACTCTTGAACGAGGGCAGTTTACTTTTTATATGTTGAAGAAAAAGAGTGGAGTTCTTACACTACCAAGTGCACTGCTTACTCTAGAAAAAGTAAAATATCGTACATTTTTACTTTCTCTTGCCTATATGAATGTATAGGAAGGAAAGAGTTGTTTTCATATCGATTTTTCGAAATCGAGTTTTCACCTGATCAACACGTTTTCAGACCCCCTGAACCCAAAAAACATGTTTTTAGCGAGGAAGGCTGTTTTCTCGTACAAAAATTGTTTTTAAGATTGCGGCTTTAATACGCACGCAAAAAAGTATGTTATAAAAGTTGTAGAAAATTTAAAATCCTACAACTTTTATTTCAAACATTTTTTTGAATAACGCTTAGTTTAGCAATAATTAGCGATTTTATGTTTTTTTTTCTGTCGACGAGGTATAAAAAATAATTTTTTTTTAAGATTTTAGCCTTAATATGCATATTACTACAAAAAGTATTATAAAATTTATATGAAATTCTAAGATCTATAACTTTTATTTCGAGAATTTTTCTCTACAGAGCCTAGTTTAGCTTCAAAGAATGATTTTTCGTATTCTTAAGCCAAACTAAAGTTGGTTTTCATTTTGCCTCATTCACTCATGATTAAAATAAGGTTATGTTTTTTGAGGTTAGTTTTTTGTTTATTTCTTATGTTTTATTACTAATGTTATGTTATAATTATTAATTATTTGCACTGGCAAGAGAAAGTTGAGTGAATGTTTCACACCAGATTTTTACTTTTTGTTGCAGTACCTATATTATGAATATATAGGGAAGGAAAGTATTGTTTTTATTTTGATTTTTCGAAATCGAGTTTTCACTAGAATTTCACGTTTAAGGATTCGTAAACCCCAAACAAATGATTTTACTGATTGGTCTGCGCGTGCGTGTATATAAATATTTTTTCTCGTTTAGGGCCAATTTTAAACCACGGGGTGACTTTAACGTTTCTGGAAGCTCATTTTGCAGCGCACACTCCCAGTATTCTCACACTGTAGGCTTCTCTTCTTTCTTCTGTCCATCCGGTGTTCTATTTTTGCTTTTCATGAAAAACCATTAAAGTCTGTAATTAGTTGTCTGAATTTGTGTTCACAAAAGTTTTCTCGGTTTATTTCAGTGATCTCCAAATCCTTTAAACCATTAATTCAACACCTTAGGTCTATTGTTTAGTGTCTTAAAAATTTGTTTTGTCAACCGGTTGTCACCCATTCTATAGATTACAGGTGTTCGTAACATTTTACCTCTTTTTCCTCTTTTCCTAATCCTCTTTTCCTCTTTTTCTAATTATACATTTATATATATGAGTGTTTTTGTGTGAACAAAATATCTCAAAGACGGAAATCATACGAATTTAAACTTGGAACTAACGTTAGATACAACAAGAAAATTTTCAGTTTTTTGCAATTTTCTCAATGATTTACTTTAAAATTATTTACTAAATCTTTTGTGTTCTACAAGATAGAGTAAGCGCTATGTGTACTGGAATTCGTGGGGGCTACAGCCCCCACGAATTCCAGTATACATCTTGTGGTATTATTTTTTTAAGACTACGGTGTAATATAAATTTTTGGGCAAAAGTACCGGGTGATTTTTTAGTCCTGTTACCCAATTGTTAATGTCTGGTAATTTTTTTCTAAGAAAGGGATATTTTGTTTTGTGACACAAAGTTGGTAGCCCTACTCAACCGGTATAGATACGACAGTTTGAGTTGATTCTCCTTGAGTTGCGTAAAATTTTGTGCTGTTTCCAGTTGTGTTACGAACAGAATGTCTTTTACCCTAGAACAACAGGTTTTCATTCTTGAACAATATTTTGCTACAAAATCGTATGCGAGTGTAAAAGAATCATTTCAAATTAAATTTTTTGGTGTTCCTCCACTCTATTCTAGTCAATTTCTAGGCTAACTAACTGATTTTTAGAGGCAGGTATTATTTGCAGCAGAAAACGTAGTGGTCGACCAATTTTCTTGACAGATGACGTTAAGAGAATGTGAAAACAAGATTGCTCAATTCTCCATGGAAAAGTTTACAAAAACTTTCCTCGCATGTTGATTTGTCATGTTCGAGTGCTCAGAAAGCTGCTAAAAAATTGAAATTGTATCCTTATCACATACGATTAGTTCTAGAGCTTCAGCCTCCAGATTTAAACAAGAGATTGTTTTAGGATAAAAGACATTCTGTTCGTAGCACGACCGGAAATGGCACAAAATTTTACACAGCTCAAGGAGAATCAACTCACACTGCCATATCCATACTGGTTGAGTAGGGCTACCAACTTAGTGTCACAAAACAAAATTTATTTTTTTTAGAAAAATATTACCAGACATTAACAATTGGGTAACAGGACTAAAAAATCACTCTGTATATACGGTCGTGGTAAAAATAAACGCATCATTTGAAAAGGTGCTGCAAGAATAGTTACACAGTATCTTAATGATGTAGGTATTAACTGTGTGATCTGACCCGCCAACTAAATATGGAAAACATTCAATACTGTAAGTAACCCTTCCGTTTTTGTTAAATAAAACGTAGTGTTTTTAAAGCAAATTTATCTTACTTTTTATTAAATTACCATTAATAAAATTACAATTTTAATTTTTTGTTAAAAATATTAAATGTTGCTTAATATTATGATACAAAAAATAAAAGTAACAGAAATGAACCTGAAGAAAATACTGAAGAATACTGAAGAAAATGATTTTTTTTGCACTTAGCCCAAAATCTTACATGATGCGTTAATTTTGTCTAGGACTTAACAACCAAAGTTGTAAAAAAACTAAAAAACTTAAAACTTTTATTTCAAACGTAATTTTCAACAACACTTAGTTTAGCGTCAAATTAATGATTTTCTGTAATTTTTTTTATAAAAATTTGTAAAAAATTTGATTTTTTTTTATATAGTGGCCTTAGTATGTAATTTTACGACATAAGATTCAAATTGACTAAAAATGGTGCTAGAGAGTATCCCTGTGCTTACATGATAAAATGTACACAATAAAAATACCTTAAATTACTACTAAGTAAACACTTGACGTGATCACCTAATAACGGAAAAACATTTGTTTTGTTTTCTAACCTTAATTTAAAATCTTTTGCTAAACTACAGAGCAAACAAATACATGTTATCTTGCAGAAAAACATTTTACAGTAATGAAAATAAATTGTTTTCAAATTAAATTTACTTGCTATTAAGTCTGCTTATGAGAGGTTAACACAAACTGTACCACGAGTAAAATGTTTATACATTTAATTCATTCTTTTTTTTGACTATACAAGATATTTTTATTTGTAACTTTATAAAATTAACAACAAGCAAATTTGATAAAAAAAATATACAAATATTGACAAATTTTAAGACATTGAGGAGATCGCTGCCCATTTACAGTACTCCAACCGTAATCATTATCGGGACTGTGAATCAAAAAATCATGAAAATTTTAGATTTTCTGTTTTTACCTTTAATTATTCTTTGAAATCCCCGCTTTAAAATGATGTATTTATCATATTTGTAGGTAGTGTAGAAATGGTTTTATGATTTATTTTGTTATCGTATGTTAAGTAAGAAAGTTAATTTTATTGGACAACTTTATATGCGTTTTTCTCAAAACTTTATTTTTTCATATTAAGGTGCACGTTTCTCAGCTCCCGTAATATATACAACAATGAAATTTTTTGGGGTTGTAGAGGATTAATGCTCTTTCAACTGAATGTATAGTTTTCAAAAATATTTAATAGTTTTGGAGGGAAAAAACGTTTTTGAAAAATTTTGACCTCAAAAATTATATATTGTTTTTGAAAAATTACCAAAACTATATTTTTTAACAGAACAAAAAGTTATAAATTTAAAATGTGTAAAAGGAACTGATCTCTAATATAAAAAAGTTAAATGACAAATTGGTTCCTGAGAAACCTTTGAGTAATTTCCTGAGTACCTTTGCTAACATTGAGTAAGATAGGGATCCACGGACACTTTAAGTTAGTTCATCATTTTAATTAATTTTTTCTTTCTTTAATTTTAACGTCTCATGATATCCCTAAATTTAATTCATTCTAAAGAGAATTCAGTTTAGAATAAACAAAGGAATACGATGTGTGGCTATTAAATAACGAGACTGACATTGTAAAAAATTTTATTTTTATTTAATACATAATCACTTATTGTCACCTTCAATATACACTCCTTCTCTATCCCTACAACGCTCAATGCAAATTTTTTTTTGGTTGAAAACAGTGCTGGAAGTCATTTTCTGTCAGCTCCTTCAGGACACGTGCCGCTTTCTCTTTAACAGCTTCTACAGACTCAAATCTTGTCCCTTTTAATGCAGATTTCACCTTAGGGAACTGGTAGAAGTTACATTGTGCAAGATCTGGTGAATAAGGTGGATGTTCTAACACTGAGATGCTGTACTTGGCTAGGAACCTCATGACAGATAACGCGGAATGAGCTGGCGTATTGTCTTGATGGAGAACCCATGATTTGTTATTCCACATTTCGGGGCGTTTTTTCCTTACTCTTTGACGTACTTTAGAAAGTACCTCAAGGTAGTAATATTGATTAATTGTTTGACCTTCAGAAACCCAGTGAAGGTACACAATCCCATGGGTATAAAAAAAAACAATCATCATTGCTTTAAATTTTGACTTGCTCATTCGAGATTTTTTGGCTCTCGGTGAAGTTCGGTTCTTCCAGTTTCATCACATGTTATTATAGTTTCCAAAAAATTTGAGTCATTTTCAATCGCGTACAAAGTGTCAGTACAAACATTTTTGCGAGCTTCATTTCTAACATTTTTAAGCGGCACGTGTCCTGAAGGTTTTGACAGAAGATGACTTCCAGCACTGTTTCCAACAATGGAAAATTCGCATGGATCGTTGTAGGGATAGAGAATGAGTGTATATTGAAGGTGACAATAAGTGATTATGTATAAAATTAAAATAAAATTTTTTACAACGTCAGTCTCGTTATTTAATAGCCACACCTCTTAAAATACAATTTTTAACATATACATTTACATTATTAAAATATATAGCACGATACATTTGTATCTGGTTAGAGCGCTTTCTAATGAAGTAGTAAAACTAGGTAATTGTATGTAATATTATACGTATATTATATTATCCTAGGTAATTGTAATGAAGTAGTAAAACTAGGTAAAAAAAAGTAACAAAAGTAGGTTTTAAACTGTACTAGGTTTTAACTTGTAAAAATTTCTAGACGCTTAACCGAGAATCGATCCCGCGACCTCCGCGTTGTAGGATAGCGCGATACCACTCTGCTACGGAGACGAGCAAATAAACTTTTACTACGCAGAATTTTTAATGCACATAAACTTAAAATAAACACAATTGTTTCACGTACCAAGTATTATTTTAACTGTTTCTATAAAGAACTACCAATTATCACAACTTTATTTTGAAACGTGTTGTAACGGATTTAATTAATGTATTTTGTTTTTCCATTAGATATCTTTCCAAATAACCTTAATAAATACTACCAGAATTAAATCTTTTCAAAACAATAAACTTTCAAAATTAGTTTGTACGATTTGTTTTCTTCAAAAGGAAATTTAACGTACGAAAAATAATGGAGAACTAAGAAAGAAAAACAACAGCTTGATGTAACAAATTTTAAGTTTATTTAACAGCGAATAATAAAAAACTTTATGTTAGTGTTTCTAACGTTTAATAATATTACATAAAAGTTTACTTTTATGTTTAAAAATTTCATCGACCTGAATACATGAAGATATCTGAAAATATTCACTCTAATAATAGTAAGAATAAAAAAGTAATAATAATAGTATGTTATTATGAAGGTATTCACTCCATTTACCGTCAGGTAGGAGTGTTCAGTAAACATACAGCCACGTCTTTTCTTTAATCAATAAATGTATCCGAGCATAGAACACAATCCAGTTTTATGTAGTTCTTCAATTCCAGTAGTACATTCATTTGTTCTCCTTTCTGTACAATATCTATTGGAAGAAATAAAACTTCTCCTAGATAAATTAGATTCCCTAGAGTAGATAAAATTAGATGTATGTAAGGATAATTCACCTTCTAGATTTCAAGTAATAAAATCAACTCAGCAAAAGTGTACCAATATACCGGGTGAGCCAAAAATCTGGAAATCTATTCACAACTTCACAACTTTTTTAGATGGCGACGTGACGTGTTATGGATGGATCGATATATTTAACTTTTGGTGATAGTATTGCAATTACACCCCTTTTGTAGGGGTAGCTGGAGGTAGCAACTACAAATCTTTAAATCACAACCCCCATCATGTGACACATCATTTAAAAGCCCTCATTAAGACGAGGAAAATGACGTAAACTACGACGTTCTCAATGATTTGAACAGAATATCTCAAGAACGTAATAGATATCTCAAGAGAGATATACATAGATATAACGTAATAGATATATCTTGAGATATCTCAAGATACGTAATGTACCTACAAAGTTTAAACGTAGAACTTAAATTATAATGTGTTCATAGCTCGGTGGAACCTAGATCATAAACCGACCTTTTCATACAAACACATGGGCGCGCGCAGCATCCCTATACGTGCCTTAGCTGTGGTGTTCTACATTTTTCACTAGTGAGTCACCAATGATTTTGATAAAAATAATTACAGTAAAATCTCTCTATAGCGGAATTGAAGGGACCATGAGGTATCGCCGCTATAAAGAGAGTTCCGTTATAGAGAGAGCGAGTAATTAACGGTGGGGGGGGGGAAGTTGGAGTACTAATTTTTTTCTGTACAAAATAACTTATATGCGTATGTAAATGGTGCATGGAATAAGTTTTTGAAAAACTACTGAATAGATAACTTTATGACGAATGTTTAATACAGTAGATTACTTCAATACAGTGAGATATTTAAATTAATTACGTACATAAAGTGTAGGTTATTAACTTAACAAGAAATTTGGATACAAACTGGTTTTATTAGATGTTGTGTTACTAATATTTAACAATAGAATTTCACTTTTCGTATTGAACTTTTTTCAATAATCATTTATACAGTACATACCGTAATAGATAGCCTAAAATTAATTAGCACTGAAACTCGTTTTTCACTGAACAGTAATAAACATAGGATACATACAATTAAAATATCCTAAAACATAGGCTACGCAAACACAAAAAATACACAGTACAGTATATATTTTTTCGTTATTAAGGAAACAATGATTGTGAAGTACATTTAATTTCGTAAAATAAGTTGTAAATTTTGTTTCGTTTTCAATTCATAAAACATCTCTTCAATCTCATTTTCAATGTTTAAAACTTGTAAATTTTCATTTACATATTGGCAATGACAGTACGTGGAAACAACAATAATAGCGTCTAGTGCCTTTTTACTTGAAGGGGCACCATTTCTGTTTCCATTTCATCGTCATCTTCACTTTCTTCCTCGTTGTTTTGGCCTGGTTGTTTTTCACTGCAAAGTGAAGTAGCTAAGTGATGAAGTGACTAATTCATTGTCTGCCCCTACATAGGCGTCTAAATCCATATCCTGAAGATATTGTTTAGCCGCTATAGAGAGATTTTTGTGCCGCTATAACGAGAGCTAAATACATTACCGTAGTATACGAAATGGTCGGGGTCGGCAAATAATGCCGCTAAAGAGAGATTTCCGCTATAGAGAGTTCCGCAATAGAGAGATTTTACTGTACATCTAAAATGGTAGTATTGCAGTCTAGCGCCTAGTAGGTTACTGAACAATGTAGCATGCAGATAAGGGGTTGCTGCGTGTGTGTGTGTTTGTTTGTGTAAGGGTTGGTTCATAGTCTAAGTGCCACTGAGCTGTGGATACATTATAGGGTACCACTAGAGGAGACACAGAGGATACTTTTGAGACTGGACACAAGAATTTCCATCAAAATTGGTCAGTCTAAAGTAGTAGTTTATTCGTGTTTAATTTTTAATTTTATAACTTTTTTAATTCTATCAAAAACGGCTTCTACGATTTTTTTAAAAAGATCACCTCATTTACTACTTTTTGTGCTCTACATGATACGGCAAGCGCCATGTCAGCTTAAATTCTTGCGGTGCCTGTGCTCTCGAGGTTCCTGAAGATTGTGGCTGTAATATGCATTTTATGCAAAAAATGTCTGTTATTACAGGCATTTTAAGCATTAAAGTTGTAGAAAATTATGAAACCCAATTCTTTTATTTTTTTAAAGTTTCTTTTCTACAGCGCTTAATAATAGGTTCAATTAGTGATCTTCTGTACTTTTTTCATCAAAATCGGTAAAAAACGGGATTTTTTAATATTGTGTTCTTAGTGTGCATTTTAAGACAAAATTGTATAGCTTTGATTATTAATTAATTAAAGTTATAGAAAATTAATAAACCTAAAATATTTATTTAAAACATCTTAGGCTAATCTACAGAGCTTAGTTGAGCGTCAATTTGTGATTTTCCTTCATTTTAAGTCGAACAGAGGTTGATTTTCATTTTGCGTTATTCACTCATGATTATATTAGGTTATTTTTTTCATTTTAAATTGTTTACAAATTTCTTTTTAATGCCTAATTTGTATAAGATTATTCATTTGTAATTATTGTGCCAATTAATAATTTTGTTGTAAGTTTACGGAAGTCTGTATATTTTTTTATTATACTCATTTCCCGAACGAACCTTTTAACACCTAAGTTACAATATCATCATCTAATTGGACCATAAGGGTTGCTTTTTATTGAACAGATTAAGGATTTAAAAAATAAAAGTAATTACATTTTTTATAAAATGTTTGAAATCGATAATATTTTTATTTACAAGAATTATTCTGCTTCAATGTTTTCAAGGGAATAATATTTGTCTGATGTAGCCAACAAGAGTTTATTATAACATGAACTGGTGTCACGTAAAAACAAATAAACTACGGGAATATATTCCTGATTTCGAGGAATAATAAAAATATAAATAAATAATGTGTCAGTTTATTTTATATGTCAATGGGAAAAGTTGAAGCAGAAATATTGGATGATAGAATAAATGAATGAAAACGTTGTCGGCAGTGAGTTGAAGAGAGAAAAAAACTAAAAAAGGGGTAAAAAAAGGAGAACAGAAAGATAAAGATAGAGAATTTTCACGAGTATGAGGAAATACTGAAATTGATCTACTAGTAAAAGACGCGTATAGCAATGCATAGTGGAAAAAAGAAAACGTCTAGCATCTTTTTCTCTTTCCATTAATATCTATAACAAATTCATTCACCTAAAAGCGTGTCATACCAAAGGAAAGCAGTCACTGAAAACTTGAATGGATGTCCGTTTTTAAAATAAACTCAACTTCTTCTTACTTTTTCATTTATTTACTAAAATATCAAAAAGATAGCAATTTAATTAATGTACTACAAATAAACAACTTTAATTAAAATGTCCCTTTAATTATCGGAAAATATCCAACTATGAAATTACTATCGATTAAAACAACGTTCTTCTTCTTCTTATAATGCCCATAACAGGCAAGTGGAGTGTTAAATTACTTGCACTCTATCTACTAGTTCCAAGGCTACAAAAAATAGTTCTGTTTTTTGTCACACGGTCAGTCAATTACAATGACTCAAGCATTTAATTGCACAAGAGTTAGATTACTAGCTAGTTAGTTAGATCACTAACTAAAAAGATATCTTATAATGAACAGAAAATCATAAATATGAAAACAAAAATTAGTCACATTATTATGTCTGACAGATTATTAATAACAAGAGTGAAAACAAAACGTAGTGACCGTGCGTGATTCACACATTACAGTAGCGATTGTATACTACAGTGACTGTACCGTCGTTGGATGGCGAGGGGCGAAGAGTGGAGTAGATAAACACCGAAGCTGCTTATGCCAATTCGAATTGTCCAAGGTATAGGCCTCCTAATTTCGGTTAACCAAATTTGATGAAAATGTTAAGTGTCGGATCTCATCGTGGAACCTAACTTAAGTTCTAAGTTTCAACTTCGTACGATATTCCGTTCTAAAGAAATTTTGTTCATACACAGACCAATCGTTAAAAACATGTTTTTCTTGGATTCAGGGAGCTTAAAACCTTTTTTTTTGTGATAACTCGATTTCAAACAAATATACATGAAACAACACTATCTTTCCCTAAAGCCTATTTTATATAGGGTAAGAGAAAGTAAAAATGTTTAAATGAAATTATAGTTAGAAAATGAAATGGAAAAAATTCATAATAATAATAATAATTTATCTGCTTAAAGCATTTACGGTTTCCTAACAATCTGTTTTCATTAGAAACTGTAATAATTAGTCGTGTTAGTAACTAGAAGACCGACATACATGAAAAACCTTTTTGTGTTGAAGCTTAAGAGCTTGTCCCAACTTCTTAAGTTAGTTCATTATACAGCTCACTTTAACTGCTTAAACAGCTTTAAAAGTTTTATACGCTGTCTAAAAATCACTTGGATTTTAACAACTATAAGTTCTTGGTAATACAATATAACAATAAACAAAGTATTCACCTATAAAAATTAAATTAAATTAAATATCGTATTTGACCACTTCCTAGGCGTTGTATATATCGTAATTCGATTTGATAAGGTACATTTCTTTCAATCTATATAACTAAATAAGAACATAATTGTCCACCTCCATAGCGCAGTGGTTAGTGCGTTAGCCTACAATGCGGAAGTCTCGGGTTCGATTCCCTACTGGGGTCTGGAAATTATTACGTGCCCAAACCCTCCGTAGTCACTAATGATCAAGCTGTTGATGCGACTTTAAATAAATTAAAAAACCTAATTGGTTTTCAAATTTTTGCAGAATTTTATTTATTTATTTATTTTTTTTTAACCCACCGGGTTGGTTTAGAGGTAAAGTCGTCGCCAAAATCAGCTGTTTAACAGCTGATTTTCGGAGTGGTCGACCTGGGTCTGTACAAGACTACACCTCATTTACACGTCATACTCATCATCCTCATTTCATTGGGTCATGGGGTTACAATATTGTTCTGAATTGAACAGATTGCAACGTACACATTATTAGGAATTAAAAAAAAACAAAATTTTTTTTTGTTTATTGACAAAATATATTTTCATTCATAATCATTTAATCTGCCCATAACAGGCTGGTGGAATGTTAAGTTATTTACACTCGATCTGCTATTTCCAGGGATACAAAAAACAGTTCTGTTTCGTATCATTTGGTCAGCCAATTATATGACTGAAGTATTTAACAACAGAAGAGGTACATGTGTAAAAGACACTAGTCACAGTTATCTCCTCTAAGAGTAATGCATTTCATTATACAGCCAAACTCTGTACTGAATGACAGAACGCTAAACGTAATGAAGTAAACGTGTCATTTGCAGGATGGAAAGTAGATGCTGATAAACGTATACAGTATAATACCGATTATCCGTGGTAATTGGGGGGATAACTATACCGGATAACCGGAAAACACGGATAATACAACCCAATTCGGAATTCGGTCGAGACCACTTACGTCATAAACAAAACCACCAGTTAACGCGTATGTTTTATTCTACTGATTAATACATGTTAATACTATCGGATATCGGAAATAAATAAACAAATTGTATTGAAATAGAAATATTTACTACATAAATTTACATAAGTCTTACCTTAAACTACGTACCAAAAAAATTACAAAAAATCTGTTATTTTACTTTGTTTCATTTTATGCTGCAATATTTTTTCTTTTATTTTTCTTATATAACCACGAATATGTAAAATGTCCACGTAATCTGTGTCATCCTGATTTTCCATGAAAGTTAGTAATGTTTCGGCACCGGTTAAAGCTTCTTTGCAACTTATTTTAGGAGCTGGTAACTTGCTCGCCTCTCATCACGCGGTCTTGGGTTCGAATCCCACTCGGGCATGGCATTTTTTTCATACTTTACAAAAAATTCATTTCATCCTTCACCGTCTGCATTAGCAGCAATTAGCAAAACAGTCGGACGTTAAACCAAAAAAAAAAAAAAAAAATTTCTAGTGATCGCACGGTTAATCCAAACCCCGGTTAAACGATCCACGGAAAATCGGTACTCTACTGAACTTTGAACAATTCGAATTGGCACAAGCAGTTTCGGTGTTTATCTACTCCACTCTTCGCCCCTCGCCATCCAACGATGGTACAGTCACAGAAGTATACAGTCGCTACTGTAATGTGCTACTCACGCTCACGGTCACTACGCTTTGTTTTCACTGTTGTTATTAATAATCTGTCAGACATAATGATGTGACTAATTTGTTTTCATATAAGATTTTCTGCCGGCCGCATTGGCGCAGTTGGTAACGTGCTCGCCTCTCATCATGCAGTCCTGGTTTCCAATCCCACTCAGGCACGCATATTTTCATACGTTACAAAAAATCATTTCATCCTCATTACACACAGTTACACCCCAACGTCGTCGCTAATGACCTTACAGTTGATGCGACGTTAAATAAATTAAAAAAGATTTTCTGTTTATTATATGTTGTTGTTTAGGTCATCAGCCAAAAGGCTGGTTTGAACCTGTAGAGGTTTTACTAAGTAAAACAAGGAGTGAGGTGGTTTACCGTTGCCTTCCTCACTGAGTGGAAAAGTACGCTTATCAGCATGCCGGGCCCTCTGAAAAGCACATATTTTCCACTCTGCAAATGACACCTTCACTACGTTCACCACAGGGTCTGGCTGTATAATGAAATTCATTACTTTCAGATGAGATAACTCTGATTAGTGTCCTTTACACCTCTACCTCTTCTGTTCTTAAATGATTCAGTCATTTAATTGGCTGACCATGTGATAAGTAACAGAACTATTTATTTTAGCCCTGCAATGAACAGATTGAGTGTAAATAATTTGACACTCCACCTGTCCGTCATGGGCAGGTTTATTATATAATCAAGCCTATTTGTTTATTTAGTTGCGTGCATCTGTAGAGTATATTTTAGTGAGTTTTAGCAGTTTAGTTTTTGTAATTTATAATTTAATTTTTACTGGGACAAATTAAATACATATTTTAAAATGAAATAATTATTTGTATGTCTGTACATTGAAATAAGGTTGTAGGCATTTTTGTACATTAAAATTTGTAGACCTTGTTGAAAGAATAGGTTATGGATATACTTTTATGCGGAACTGTGTGTACACGTAGAGAAAGAGCTGTGCCAGTTCTAATTGTCCACAGTATACTTTTCCACTCGGTGTGGAAGGCATGGTCAACCACCTCACTCCTAGTTTTACTTAGTAAAGTCTCTAGAGGTTTAAACCTGCCTTTCGCCTGATGACCTAAACAACAACAAAAAAAGAGAAAAATGAGGAGGAGGCGGATGAGGGGAAGGAAGAGGAGGAGGAAGAGGATAAAAGGAGAAGGTGCAGGAGAAATAGGTGGGACGAGGAGAAAGAGGATTAGGAAAAAGAGAAGGAATAGAGGAGGGAAGGAGGAAGAAGAAGAGGTAGAAAGAGGAGAAGGAGAAAGAGAATGAACATAAGGAGGAGAATGTATTACAAGTAATAATTTAGTTTTTTTTAAAATCACATGTTGAGTAAACAAGGAAGGCATACTACAAATTAAAGTTGAACGCAGAACATTTTCTGCATAAATTTAACTTTATCGACAGACATTTCATAAATTTTAACTGGATTATTGGAAACTTATGTGCAAGTTGGTAGATATAATTAATGACTGCGAGTATCATTAGTGAAGTTAAACATCGAGAGAGGTCTAACTAAATTGGACGTCGACATCTCTGGTCTACTACTCGCAGTAGACTAGGTGTTTAACTTTCCCTTAAATTCTGTTACCTTGTTAACTTGTTATTTCAACTAAATACAAATTGTTTTATTCAACCGTTAAAGTTTTAAAAAGTTTGTGAAAAATATAATTTCTTTGTGAACAACACTTGATAATTTTATAAGCAATTATAATTTTTCTCGAATTCTATATAATATTTAAACTTTATAATATTAATTCTGGCAACTTTTCTTTTACGAGATCCAAACTTTTCTAACTTCTAAAAGGAGGAAAGTTGCGCGCCTCCACGTGGTACGGCTGGATAGCTTGAGAAGTAATGGATCAAATTCTCAAGTGAACTAAAACAGAATTCCTCGCTGGTTCACACCAGAGTTGTATCCTTGAGACTTCGTGTCTCCAAGCTGGAACTGGCTTTGACAGTCAACATATGGAAGGTTCTTTTGCTAAATCTTCCGTCGTCTGTGCCAAGCGACATTCAACGAGCACGGAAAGACGGCACTCGGTTGCGGCGGGTCGTCAACGAGAGAACTTTATCACAAAGAATGAGGGAATACTGGGTAAAGATCAAGGCTCAGAGATCGAAGTAGAGTCTTTCATGTTGTGGCTGAAGTGGTCCATTGTGGCCACACAAGTAAAAAAAAAAAAAAAAATTTAAACTTTAAACTACGTAACTGCAATCATGCCATAGAGTTTTCACTTAAAAGTAAAAAAAACCTTGTGTGAAACATTCACACGACTTTCTCGTTCCAATGTAAATAGTGACCAATATAATCCATGTTTAATCATTGGTAAATAATGTTAAATAACAAACATTAGGCTATCTAATTTTAATCATGAGTGAATGATGCAAAATGAAAATCAACCTTTGTTCGATTAAAAGTTGCGGTATACACTTCTTCTTCTTCATGTAGCATCTCCATTACGAAGGTGTGCTAGCATCATGGCAATCCTGACCTTGGAAACTGTAGCTCTAAATAGGTCGATGGATGACAAATTAAACCACTCTCGCAGGTTCCGTAGCCAGGAGGTTCTTCTTCTTCCAACCGATCGTTTGCCCATAATCTTTCCCTGGATGACAAGATGAAGGATTTCATATTTTGGACCTCTCAAGACATGGCCGAGGTACACCAGCTTTCTCTTCTTGATTTCGATCATCACTTCCATTCCCTTCTGCATCCTCCTTAGGACTTCCATGTTTGTGACTCTCTCTGTCCAAGATATTTTGTGCATCCTTCTGTAAACCCACATCTCTAATACACTAATACGGTATACACTAATTGACGCTAAACTAGGCTATGTAAAATGCATACTAAGGATGCAATATTAAAGAAATCTCATGTTTTACCGATTTTGATGAAAAAATGCATAAATTCACTAACGTTCGCTAAACTAAGCGTTATAGAAAAAAGAAAAGTTTAAAATAAAAGTTGTAAGTTTTTAAATGTTCTACAACTTTCATTATACACTTTTGCCCTAAAATGCATATTATGCCCGCAATCTTAATAAAAAAGTTTTTCCTACGATAGCACACACCTCCAAGAATTTCAGCAGAACTTGTTCTTACTTTAGCTTCTAGAGCTTCAAAAATTTCGTAAAGAGGTGATTTAAAGAAAAAGTAGTAGGAGCCGTTTATGAGAAATTTTCAAAAAATTGAAAAACCGCACGAATAAATTACTACTTCCGGTTGGTCGATTTTTATGAAAGTGTTCGTATCGGGTGTGGTAGTGACATATAGCTTTCAAGTTTCAAGTTTCAGCTTCGTACTACCTTCCGTTTTTAAGATATATTGTTCACACAGAGACCATTCGCAAAAAAAAACACTTTTTTTGTGGTTTTGGGGGCCTTAAAACGTATATTTTCGGTGAAAACTCAATTTCAACCAATTATATTATATAATTATGTTAGCTACAAATAGGGAAAAAGAAAGTAAAATATATTAGGATCTTAAAAACCAATTTTATATTCAAATTTCAAAACCTCTTCGTATTTTGTATTATATAGTTACTTGAGTCACGAGTTTTCTCTTGTTTGCAGAGAGGGGTAAAGATGGAATAGCATCAGTACGCATGCGCGACTGCTTTAATTTCACTACAAAAAAACATAACTTATACTATACCCAGAGCATATACAATATAGCACGGAACCTTTTGTAGGTTAACTGTACGAATATAACTATTTGTTACCGTAAACAGAAATGTTAGTTTCTCGAAAACTACGAAACCAAAAACCGAACGAAATCTAATTTACAGTGTAACAAAATGCTGTGAAAATAAAGCTAAACAAAAAATTTTTCCCTGCCTCTTAACAAAAGCCATAAGCAAGTGGCTAACTACTGTGATGTTTCTCTTTACACAATTCGAAAAATGAAGAAGAAAATTAAAGACGTGAAGAAACTATTCTTTAACAGTTTTGTTGACGCCTGGTAACAATAGGAAACGGTTAGGTAGATACTATAGTAAAACTGATAGTGAAGACGCCGGTGACAGCGATAGTAAACAAGGCGATTCATTCATAAAAAAATTTTGTTCCTATGGAATAAGATAGCTGGTAATTACAGTAAATCAAACATTTCTAGTCATGTAATTAAGCTATAGGCAAAATGACTAGTCACATTTATTTCTTATAAGGTTTATGAAGAAAACATGTTCTCGGAATAAACCACAGCTTACAAAATGTATATAGAAACTTCACAGTAGTCTCACCGTTGAGGTTAGCACTGTAAAATTTTCACTTGAATCCTGAATCCTGGTTGAGAGGGCTGAGAAGCCCTATGAAGGCGACATCGTGTTAAGGAACACCTGGTCGCTCGGGGAACAATTTTACGGAATAATTGCAACCTCATGGAATTTAGGGGGAATATTATAGTTTTAAATTAGGAAATAGGATTCTGACTCTTGGGGGATTGGAACTGGGATTATAAAGGAGGTAATTTATTTTAAGAAGTTAGTCGTGGATGAAAATTTACATTAAGGGACAAGTGGGATTAAGAGCGGCTCTTTTCTTTTATTTTTGTTATTCAGTGGCATTTTTAGTTAAATGGGAGTTTTATTGTCTTGGGGAGGGGAAGGGAAGTACCGTACTTAACGTGGACAAGTGTTAAAATTTTAGGTAGGGGTTAGTTTATGATTTTAGGGGAGACGGAAAGGGTAGAATTTGGCATAATTTTCACTAAATTATGAATTTAAATTTTCACTTCTCTTCCTCACAGCCCATACATACGCAAAAGGCAATCTCGTGACTTCAGTATCTATATCAGGCGAACAAAAATCTTTTATATATAAAACGAATTAATTCCTTTATATGTTAACAAGTTGATACAAAACCTATTTTGTACTTCTTACTATTAAACGTTTCTCTAAACTTCAAAATTAAGGACTATTTCTAAAGGTAGTCCAATCAAAAAATGTTTTAAAGAACTGCTTCAAAAACGTTCTTTGATTAATCCTTCATTACACAGATTTAAAATTAAACTCAAACAGTTTCTTTTAGAAAAGCAATTTTTTAATACTAATGAATTTTTTAATAACCGCGGAAATTAATCTATGAAAACTGTGTACAACATGTTCGTAATAAGGTTTAGGAAAGTATTAACGCAATAAAATTTTTATATAGGTGATAATAAATTTTTTTTTAAATAAATATTTACTATTTTTTGTAATGTTAAGCTATTAATTGGTTTTACTTATTTGTACAGTTGTTTGTTATTTATTGCGTAATGTTCAGTTTCTTTTATTTATTTTGTCTTTTTGTAAATTTTTTTTATTATTTCAGAATGTTCAATTATTCTTAATGTTTACATACAGTCTGATATTGTCATGTAAATTATTGATGTTTGTTTTTTCAAAGCATGTTTTGTAAAGTAGTTACGTAGTTTTAGTCGCTAATGACCTATTGTTAAAGCGACCTTAAATTAATAAGTTAATTTAAAAAACATCTTTATTTGAACAATCGCAATTTTATGTTAAGTATTTTTTTAGTATTCCTATTTTAAAACAAAATAATTTAGTATCAGTTAAAACCCACCGGGTTGGTCTAGAGGTAAAGTCGTCGCCAAAATCAGCTATTTAACAGCTGAATTTTCGGAGACGAAGGTTCCTGGATCAAATCCTAGTAAAGGTAGTTACTTTTATACGGATTTGAATACTAAACAGTGGTTGCCGGTGTACTTTGATGGTTGGGGTTCAATTAACCATACTCTCTCAGGAGTGGTCGACCTGGGTCTGTACAAGACTACACCCCATTTACAAGTCATACACATCATCCTCATCTCATTGGGTCATGGGGTTGCTTATTGTTCTGAATTGAACAGATTGCAACGTACACATTATTATTTTTTTTTTTTTTTTTTTTTTTTGTTTAACGTCCGACTGTTCTGCAATTACTGCTAATGCAGACGGTGAAGGATGAAATGATTTTTTTGTAACGTATGAAAAGATGCCGTGCCTGAATGGGATTCGAACCCAAGACCGCATGATGAGAGGCGAGCACGTTACCAACTGCGCCAATGCGGCCGGCATACACATTATTAGGAATTAAAAAAAAGTATTAGTTAAATTTATTCAAATATACTAGGCTATGCTTATCCACCGAGTTGGTGTAGTGGTACCGTCGTCGCCGCGAGCTAGCTGTATTACAGCTGATTTACGGAAACAAAGGTTCCGTGGTTCAAATCCTAGTAAAGGTCGTTTTAAAGGTACTTTTGTACGGATTTTAATACTAGACAGTGGTTACCAACATGTCCGGTAACAACAAATAATTGGGGTTTAATTAACCATAGTCTCACAGGAATGGTCGATCTGAACCTGTACAAGACTACACCTACAAGACTACACCTACAAGACTACACCTTATTTACACGTCATACACACCATCCTCATCTCATTGGGTCATAGGGTTCCTTATTGAGAGGCGATCCGTTAACGTACTTCGACTCCATATACACAGTATTATGTCACCACATCTATTAAAACATAAACTAAAATATCATATAATATCGATCTACGAGCAAGAACTTGAGAAATTTTTCCAGGTCTTAAAATACCTAACTGTTCTTATTAGTTTTTACTTTTCTCTTTGCGATAGTTTAACTGTTCCTTTATGCTCATTTTTTTTACTTTCTCTTGCCTATATGAATATATAGGAAGGAAAGTATTGTTTTCATGTCGATTTTTCGAAATCGAGTGTTCACCGGATCTATACGTTTTCAGACCCCCTGAACCCAAAAAACATGCTTTTAGCGATTGGTCTGTGTGTGTGTGTGTGTGTGTGTGTGTGTGTGTGTGTGTGTGTGTGTGTGTGTGTGTGTGTGTGTGTGTGTGTGTGTGTGTATGTGTGTGTGTGTGTGTGAACAGAATATCTCAAGAACGGAACAACGTACGAACTTGAAACTTAAAACTTAAGTTGCATACCACTACCGGACCCGACACGAACATTTTCATCAAAATCGGTCAACCGGAAGTAGTAGTTTATTCGTATAATTTTTCACTTTTTTGCGATTTTCTCAAAAACTGGTCTTACGATTTTTTTAAAAATCACCTCATTTACTCAATTTTTTATTCTCTACAAGATAGGGTAGGCGCCATGTTTGCTGAAATTCTGGGTAAGGCTGTTTTCACGTAAAACCATTTTCTTTTTAAGATTGCGGCTTTAATATGCATTTTAGCGCAAAACGTTATATAATAAAAGTTGTAGAGAATGTACAAACCTACAACATTTATTTCAAACATTTTTTTGTATAACGCTTAGTTTAGCGGTAATTAGCAATTTTCTGTTTTTTTTCTCACGAAAACGTGTGAAAAATCGATTTTTTTAAGATTTCGGCCTTAGAATGCATTTTACGACAAAAGTGTGTATAATAAAATTTATAGGAAATTAAAAGATCTACAACTTTTATTTAAAGCTTTTTTTGTACAGTGCCTAGTTTAGCGTGTAGGAGCGATTTTCCGTATTTTTAAGCCAAACTGAGGTCGATTTTAATTTTGCGCATTTCACTAATGTTTTTTTGAGGTTAGTTTTTTGTTTATTTCTAATATTTTATTATTAATGTTAGGTTTATTGTTAATTATTTGCATTGGCAAGAGAAAGTTGTGTGAGTGTTTCACACCAGATTTTTTTACTTGTATTGTCCTATATAAAGAACGCACTAGTTATGTAAAATTATTTCTTAACCTGTCGTTTGTTGGTACGCCTTCATCCTCTCGCTCACCTTCTCCCTTTGCTCCTGCGTCCATGTCCTCTGCCTTGTTTCTGCAGTCGGGAAATTCCCAAAATCTTTGATTTTCCTTCTAAAGGCAGTTCCATCTATTACATCGTTACGTGAAGCATTTATGGTGTTTAGGCTTGTTTCGATTTCTTTGATCCATCTATCTTTGGTTTTAAAACCTTCTTGATATGTGATCATTTTGTACTAAAACCTTCTTGATATGTGATCATTTTGTACGTTATGCTCATTTATTGAATAAAGTTTTTTTTACTTTCTCTTGCCTATATGAATATATAGGAAGGAAAGTATTGTTTTCATGTCGATTTTTCGAAATCGAGTTTTCACCGGATGTATACGTTTTCAGACCCCCTGAACCCAAAAAACATGTTTTTAGCGATTGGTCTGTGTGTGTGTCTGTGTGTGTGTGTGTGTGTGTGTCTGTGTGTGAACAGAATATCTCAAGAACGGAACATCGTACGAACTTGAAACTTGAAACTTAAGTTACATACCACTACCGGACGCGACACGAACATTTTCATCAAAATCGGTCAACCGGAAGTAGTAGTTTATTCGTATAATTTTTCAGTTTTTTGCGATTTTCTCAAAAACTGGTCCTACGATTTTTTTTAAAATCGCCTATTTTACTCAATTTTTTATTCTCTACAAGATAGGGTAGGCGCCATGTTTGCTGAAATTCTCGGTGAGGCTGTTTTCACGTAAAAACGTTGTTTTTTAAGATTACGGCTTTAATATAAATTTTAGCGCAAAAACTTATATAATAAAAGTTGTAGAGAATTTAAAAACCTACAACTTTTATTTCAAACATTTTTTTGTATAGCGCTTAGTTTAGCGGTAATTTGCAATTTTCTGTTTTTTTTCTCACGAAAACGTGAGAAAAATCGATTTTTTTAACATTTCGGTCTTAGTATGCATTTTACGACAAAAGTGTATATAATTAAATTTATAGAAAATTAAAAGATCTACAACTTTTGTTTAGAGCATTTTTCTCTACAGAGCCTAGTTTAGCGTGAAAGCGTGATTTTCCGTATTTTTAAGCCAAACTGAGTTCGATTGTCATTTTGCGTCATTCACTCATGATTAAAATAAGGTTATGTTTTTGAGGTTAGTTTTTGTTTATTTCTAATATTTTATTAATAATGTTAGGTTTATTATTAATCATTTGCATTGGCAAGAGAAAGTTGTGTGAGTGTTTCACACCAGATTTTTTAGCTTATATTTGTTATTGGGAACTGTACATTATTGACGACTACCCAATTTGATCGCTGCTTTGCTGTATTATTTGACGTGAATTAGGCATTAGATTGAACAGGAACTCCCAGTAGAGTTTTTTCATGGATGGCTGTCAGCTGGCCACCATACAAAGTCGTTTGCCCAACCGGTGTTACGTAACAAATAATAGCGACTTTCTACCAGCTGACTGACTGGGCTAGCCCGGAGGCCTATTGAATAAAGTTAAAATATTTACATTGAGTTAGTTAAAATATATTATTCTAAAGTAGTTATAGTTATAAAATTAAAGTTATAATATATAGACTATACAAATTTTCTCTCTATTACAAAATATACAAACATAATCTTAAAGTTTTTTTAAAAAATGTCTATTGATATTAAAATAAAAATATTATAATATTGATATTTTATGTAACTGCCCATAACAGACAGGTGGAGTGTCAAATTATTTACACTCAATCTGTTAGTTGCAGGGCTAAAATAAATAGTTCTGTTTCTTATCACATGGTCAGCCAATTAAATGACTGAATCATTTAAGAACAGAAGAGGTAGAGGTGTAAAAGACACTAATCAGAGTTATTTCCTCTGAAAGTAATGAATTTCATTATACAGCCAGACCCTGTGGTGAATGAAGTGAAGGTGTCATTTGCAGAGTGAAAAATATGTGCTTTTCAGAGGGCCCGGCATGCTGATAAGCGTACTCTTCCACTCGGTGAGGAAGGCAATGGTAAACCACCTCACTGCTCGTTTTACTTAGTAAAACCTCTAAAGGTTCAAACCAGCCTTTCGGCTGGTGACCTAAACAACAACAACATTTTATGTAAAATGTAATTGAATTTATCATTTATTTTATGTTTTTTTTTCAATTCTGTTTAACGCAATCTTTGAACCTATTTAACCTAGAAATTTTATAGTAGTTATAAATATTAAAGTGATTTAATTTTTTTGTTCTGTATACTCTTATGCGCGGACATAACTCTTTGTGAAGAAGAGTTTTTGCGTATTAGTAAGTTATTTAGTTTAAAATATTGTACATAGCTTAGTATAGTAATGAGTTGTAATATTAATGTAGCTATATTTTACAAAATTAAATATTAAATAAAAAAATATTGTTCAGAGTTGAACAGATTGCAACGTACACACATTAGATTATTTATAAATAATACTCGTATAGACTGTATACGGTTAACAATGTAAGCCCATACACTGAGTGGCCCGTATGTCAGTTTCCTTACATACGGAAGACGTAAAACTGAAGACGTTACAAGTTAACGGAATAAGAAATCTACAGGGAAGTAAACAGATTTATTATTCGAACTGTAATTACATAATACCTTTAATACTGTGACAATATCGAAGTCAATATCGAAGTATCATGGTTCGCGTAATTTCTAGAATTTCATTCATAAAAATATATAGTGGGGTAGAACGTGTTAAGAGGGCAGCGGCAGGAGTAGCGGTACTTATTGCAAAGAAGTGGAAGGATAGCATTGAAAGGTATGAAATGGTGAATGAGAGAATAGTAAGTGTCAGGATGAGATTGGGGAAAGCTGGCATGACAGTTTTTGCAGTTTATGCCCCAGTAGAGGGAAGGACGGAACAAACAGCAGAGTTTTATGATATGCTCTATGAGCACGTTGGAAAAACGAATGCACGGGAATACATCATTGTGGCAGGAGATTTTAATGCAAGAGTCGGGAATATTCCAGTAAAGGAGGTGGTTGGAACAAATGGTGAACCAACCTGTAATAGGAATGGTAAGCATCTCATTGACTTTGCTGCCACTAATGGATTAAGGATCAATAAGAATGTATTATTGATCCTTAATCCGGAAGAATTCTTAATGCGGGAAGAATGTATTCCCGCATAAAGACATTCATAAGTACACATGGAGTGCAAGAGGATGCAGATCAATTATTGACTATACCCTATCTAACAGAAAGACCTCACAGTGTATTCTAGATTCTAGAGTTTATCGGAGTTACGATGTGGGAACGGATCATTTCCTTCTTGTGACAAGGCTAACAATTCCAGCGAGATGGGCCAGAGTAAGGGGAAATAGAGATAAAACAGAAAAAATCTTTAAAGTAAATTTATTACAAGATCTTGGAATTAGAAATCTCTTTCAGCTGAGGATGGATGCCCTTTGTAGTCAAACAGCCCAGAGCAATAATATTGGTGAGGAATGGGATAACTTAAAGACAGTTTTGAACGCAGCGGCTTTGGAGGCATTGGGAGAGAGGACGAAAAGGCAAAATCGGAGGAGCCTACCCTTTTGGAGTGAGGAACTTGCAGAGATAATCAAGAAGAAAAAGTTGGCCTATATGAGATACCTGAGTACATCCTCAGAAGAAGATCTTTTGGAGTATAAAAAAACTCGGCTTTGGTTAAGAAAGAAGTTAGAAAGAAAAAAAGACTGGGCTACGAGAAGATGATTGGGGATATAGAGTATGATATCCATGGACCACAGCTGAGAGCATATAAGATATTACAAGAATTGAATAGGGATGTAAGGGATAATTTAAAAATTGATCCTATCTCGGAGAGTGAATGGATGACTCACTTTCAGAATTTATGGGGTGGACCTAGCAATGGGGAATTAGACGATGAAGTGGTCATCCCAGTTCGGACAAAGAATAGTATAGATCACATAACAATGCCAGAGCTTCTGTATGCGATGAAGAAATTAAAGAACCGTAAAGCATCGGGATCTGATGGCTTGCCCTCGGAGTTATTTAAGTATGCTTCAGGTGGATTTTTGGATCGCTTCCTTGAATTCATAAATACTTGCTGGATGGAGGCACACATACCTGAGGAATGGCTCCAGGCTGTTGTCTTTCCAATCTTCAAGAAAGGAAAAAGAGATGATCCGAATAACTATAGGGGGATCAGCCTGTTAAATAGTGGCTATAAAATATTTGCCAAAATTATAACAAACAGACTAAGTGGAATAGCGGATGCAATTCTTCTGGAAGGTCAATCAGGCTTTCGCGCTGGAAGGTCATGTATGGACAATGTGTTTGCCTTGTCTCAGTTGATGGAGAAAAATAGAGAGTTTAATATTCCTACGTTTCTGGCTTTTATAGATTTGCAGAAGGCGTTTGATAAAGTCTATCGGCCCCGCTTGTGGGAAGTACTGAGAGGGAAGGGATTACCTTTACATCTGATTAGAGTAATGCAGAGTATGTATGCGGGCACAGTTATAAGAATGACCAAAGGTCAACGAGTGGTAGGAATATCTCAAGGAGTTCGACAGGGGTGCCCGTTATCACCCGTTTTATTTAACCTATTCATTGACGACGTCATGAGACAATGGTACTGCGTGATGGAACAGAAAGCTGTTTTTGGACAGATGCCCTTGCAGATATTGGCTTTTGCAGATGACCTGGTGATGTTTGCTGACTCAGAAGATAACCTTCAACGATGCCTGCACGCATTTAACATGATTGCCCAGGGATTTGGTCTGCAGGTCTCTTTAGAAAAAACAAAAGTGATGGGTTTAAGGGCACAGATCATCTTAGAAGCAAGATTGTTATCAATGGAGAAATATTGGAGCAGGTGAAGACATTTTTATTCCTCGGATGTGAAGTATCGTACATACAATCAAGAGACGTAGAACTTAAATTACAAAAATTTCAGCGCCTTATCTATACAGTAAGGAAAACTTTGGTGGGAAAAGTAAGGAGAGAAACGGTTTTGAAGTTTTATAAAACACTAGTGCAGCCAGTCCTGTTATATGGATCTGAAAGCTGGACGTTAACCACTCAACAATTAACTAGAATCGTAGCGGCAGAAATGCGACTGTTGAGGCCCCTAGCGGGGTACAGTTTGCTGGACCATAAGAGGAATGAGGATATACGAAATGAGCTTGGGATGCTGTGTGTAACGGATGCTATCACTGGTTATAGGCAGAGCTGGTATGAGCATGTGCTAAGAATGGCAGATGAGCGAGCACCGAAGATTATCCTTAATTACCAACCGGTTGGGCGACGTAACATAGGAAGACCAAAGAAAAGATGGTCATCGCAAGTAACTTAAAGATTTGCTAGCTTGAGAACGGAACAGGACTACAAGGCCTAAACCGTGATGCTTATGATGATGATGAAAAATAGTAAAGAGAGGATAATAGAGTGAAATAGTAACAATAAGTGACAATAAGACAATAGTGACAATAAAAGTTTGCCTATTCATGACAGCTGTTTGGAAAGAACTGCGCTATTGTGTTATTGTGTACAGCTGTTTATGAAAGGGTCGACCTGCAACACTTCCCATTAACAATAGATCTTTTGTTACTTGTTTACATCATTTCATCAGTTATGACTTTTCGAGAACTAATAAAAAAGATTATTGATCGAATCTCTATGCAGTTCGAGAAGTCTCTTTGCAGCCCCCCGCCGTATATAAATAGGCCACCGAGCGCGGTCAGTGAGTAGTATTCGTTTCATCTTTGACGAGTTGCTATCGGGCGTTGTGCAGTACGCGTTCCGAGAATTGTGTTGGTCAACGATTGTAATATTGTCTTTGTTTGTGTGTGTTCTATTCTACAACACACAAAAAAAAAAAGAAAAAAAAAGAAAAAAAAGAAACAATATCATCATCTACATAACATCGTAGATATTTATTCAATAGTTGGATTTTAATAAAAAGAAATAATTTCAAATAATAATCAAATATAAATAATTTCTAATAAAATTTAAATTATTCTGAATCAAAACTAAAGAAATTATAAGAAGAAAATATTTAATTTTAAATAATAATCCAGAAGCCAAATATCTAAACTTGAAACAAGAAAACAGAATATACGTATAATTTTAAATTAAAATTTTGAACAAGTTAGAAAAGATTTAAAAGAAATTACAAGAATATCAAGATTTAATTAAATTATGGAACCAACTGAAACAATTTTGATTATTTTAGAAGATGCAGATAAAATTTTAAAAAATTTGTTAAAAACTATAAAACCAAGTGCAACAATGCATCGATGCCCCATTTGATTTCCGATCGATGGATGGACAAGGAGGAACAAGAGGACTGCAAGCAATTCGTAATTATATTCGTTTCATTTTTAATAACTGAGCTCAGTAAATAACAGTAAATACTATTAAATAGACTTAAAGATTTCATAATAACAATTTGCAATTATTTATTAAATTAAATTCATTAGATTAATTAAAAGTGTAAATAGTGTCATCAATAAATTCAATCAATTAGTACAATTTTTCAATTTAAATGTAAAGGTCAATTTAATTTTGTTAATAATAATCGATATTAAATATCATTTCATTAATTCATTTATTTCTTTTATTTCATTTCATTTATTCATTAACCCGTTAACGCCGAAATTTTTTTTTTCACCCGATCTTTTTAATTTTTGTGTATATGACAATACACATATAGGACATATTATCTGTGAAATATTATTAAATTAACTGGAGCCAAACGTGTGATATGGGGTGTGATCATATGGACACGCTAGGCGCTTGTGGGGTCGGAAAATTGATACTTTTAGATTATAGTATCGCATTAGGTTCTGTGTAAAATAAACCTCAAAATAACAATTTTAAATGTATTTTTTTGTACAAATGCGTTACTTACTTATAATACAATTCATATTAGTAGTCTATTTATAAAACTTTTTTTTTATAAAATAATAATTAGGTATAATTTTATAACAAACGGTCTGTTTATCCTATAACAAACAGATTAGAAGAAACAAATGTTTAAATTCGTTGAAAAACATATACGTGTATAAAACTACTATAAACAAATAAAAAAATGTAAGAAATACGTAATATAAGGTATAAAATAAAAGTGCAAAATATTTATAAAAATATAAAAATAACATAAACACAGGAGAATATTGCAAAATTGTTAATAAAACGATTAGTGTAAGAATTATAAAATATTAAAAAGTTCCGTAGTTACATGACTAACTTATCTACTGTGAAATAAAATAAAACTATTTACACATAATCCGACATTACATTTAACGCACTCCATTCTTACAGTACTTGTGCAGGACCCAGCACAGCGACGTCTATTGCATGGTTTTACGAGATGCCCAAGCCCATCTAATCTTATGTCATCACTTACCCTACAGTTCATTTTACTGAATTTTGAAATTGATGGACGTCCTGGCCCCATTGGTAACTGTCTGTACTTTGTTAAATATGTGATGACTATTTCCCGTAGCTCTTGGTGGTAAACCTTCATCACTCCAATTCAAAACTTCTCGTTTAATTTTTTTTCTTGGATTTGCTAGACATACTCGTATTTTATTGCTTTAATTATTAGGCACGGCATTATCGTTATCATTTACAGACTTATCTATATTCTGAGCAGAATCAGTCACTACTACTTCCACATTACTTGCTAACTGCCTACCAGTCAAGTTATCTAAATATCCGCCGCCATCTTCGTCACCAGAATCCTCATCAGTGTCAACATTGATTGAAGGTGGTTCAATGAAAATACTGTCAACATGCCCAATATCATCGGATTCAAGCAAATCAACCGCTTCTTGCAGAGTTAAGCCCCTAAAAGTTATAAAAGAACAGTAATTACTTCTTATGAACGGTATAAGGTATTTGACCCAGCAAGTGCCTAGCGTGTCCATATGATCACAGTGACATATAATGCGGAAGAAATTCATTTACGAAGAAAATAATAAAGGCATATCATTATACAAAACAACAGTGGTATGTGTACATTACATATTACTGTATAACAGAAATATAAAGTCATCAATAAGGAAATAATAAATATTTTCGTCAGTCGGCAGTCGCTGAATGCCGCCGCATCATACTTGCTATGGAAATCGTTGTCCATTGTGCCTTACTCAAATCAGCTAAAGACACGTTATGAAAGGGAAACATTCGCCAGGACACCTACACGTACATTAGCACCCGTACCAACATTAAAAACCGAAATGTTCGGCAAGAAAACTTATAGAAGATGAAAGCGTCCGTCCGTGATCATACGATCACGCACGGCGTTAATGGGTTAATTAACCCATTAATCTATACATGTTCCGAGAATTGTGTTGGTCAACGATTGTAATATTATCTTTGTTTGTGTGTGTATTGAGACAAGTTATTGGGTATCTGTATTAAATCCAGTTTTTGTGTATTCAGTTTCATTTTGTATGTGTAATCTTATAAAATTGATTGTAAGTAGTGCTAAGTAAATTATTAAGTTATTTATTGTTTATTATTTATTTTAAGTAAATTATTAGTTATTTATTGTATTACTTTAATATAATTAGTTTGTTATATATTTTGTAAATCTGTTAGTGTAATAAATATTTGTAATTGTAAACTTTAGTGTATTAATTATTTGATAACCTAGATCCCAAAACGGACCTTAGCAATAAATGTTACTACAATACCTTTGTTATAACGGTTGTTCAAAATGTCCACCATTACTGTCTATAATACACTTAATACAACGAGTTAAAACTGATTGACAAATTTTCAACAATAACAATTCATCTTCATTGACGGTGTCAAATGCATTTTCCATTTTGGTTTTTAGTTCGGCTATAGTCTATTCCAGTTAAGTTGGCAGTGCCTACAAAATAAATTCCGATTCACAGGCGGTGCACAAACAAAGTTTCGTTTAACCGGAGAATCCATTATTATTGATCTAAGAGAATGTTATTACGAACTAATAGTACTACTTATTAAAATTAAAACAACACAATAACAACAAATATTAGTATCATACGTTTAAAAATATCACAAACACTATTATAATAAGAATTAACACTAATATTAACACAACTCTGGATATGTAGTAGGTACTACACTATTCGAATGCAGAAGCAAAACTGATATAATTGCATGTATAGGCCTACAAGTGAAACGGTCGTTGTGTTCAACACAAACAACCAATGAGCAGTTGCCGTCCCACATTCCACAGCAATGAATCTACTGACAACTTAACTGGAATGAACTATAGGTTTTGTGGTTTTGAAGAAAACCACAAATCCTTTTTTATTATACTTCACAGTGAAAACCACAAGGGGTTAAATCTGGCAAACGCAGGGCAATCAATTGTACCACAGCGACCAGTCCATTCGTTAAATTTGGAATTCAAAACTTCTTCAATTTCGATTCCGTAATAAGCTAGGCCCATTCTTGTTCCCACATTTGCGATTGAAAATTGTAAACAGGTTTGTTTTCAAGTTCTGGAAAAACTAGTTCCTGTAGCACCTGTTAGTAACTTTCCGAGTTAACATTTCCCTCAAAAAAAAAGACCTATCAATGCAGCACTCGAAATTTCTCTCTACAGTCTACCATAATATCAGGCACATTAAGCTCTTCTTGTATTACCTCATGCGGATTTGCATCCGACGAGTACACGCAGTTACGCAGATTAACACGTTCATTGAGTTTGAAACATTCCTCAACACACCACAAAATTGATCCCAAGAAATTTGGATCAGTTTCTGTACGGCTAGCGACTGTCTCACAGAATTCAAATCACCTATTGGGATCACCCTCATGAAGAACTTTGAGTAAAGATGGACGATATGGCTTAGAGCCTCACCTCACTATAACGGACAATAATTAATGTGATACATGGTTGTTGCTAACGAAACACTTTTACAAACTTATCGATACAAAACATTCTATTTTATGGGAAAACTGACATATTATGGGCCACTCGGTATTAAATTATGTTCAAATTATTCTGTCACATTATTATTATTAATCTGCTGGTTTTTATAAAAATTAAAACGCTAACTGTTTATAATGGAAAATTATTAAATTTGATTGTAAATGGACACTACACGATTAATTTACCCATCCCAAATATTTTTGGATTGTCATATAAAATGCATATAATTTTTTGACACTTTTAATTGCAATTTATGATCTGTTATTATTAATATATATATATATTTTTTTTTTTTTTTTGGTTTAACGTTCGACTGTTTTGCAAATTGCTGCTAATGCAGACGGTGAAGGATGAAATTAATTTTTTGTAACGTATGAAAAAATGCCATGCCCGAGTGGGATTCGAACCCAAGATCGCGTGATGAGAGGCGAGCACGTTACCAACATCGCCAACGCGGCCGGCATTATTATTAATACAACAATTTGTAAATGTGAAGCTAATGCTCCAAAACTTGATTTACTTGAAGGAGCGTGCAGTCATCACCACAGTCCTAAAGTTGGTCAAGAAGGTCTCTTGGCCAGAGGCGCTTCAAACGTCTGCGCTAAGCACTCGGTATCGCCCTAGTGTAGGCGTACATGTTTTGTATGAGAGGGTTGTTATGTAGTTCAAATTTGTCATGCATCGTCTTGTATAGTTGTTTTGCGACATCAATTACGTATGGGGCATATCATTTAAAATAATTATTATTCTTATGATTACTTGTTTTTACTTTCTCTTACCTATATAAATATAGGAAGGAAAGTATTGTTTTCATGTCGATTTTTCGAAATCGAGTTTTTACCGGATCTACAAGTTTTCAGACCCCCTGAACCCAAAAACATGTTTTAGCGATTGGTCTGTGTGTGTGTGTGCGCGTGCGCGCGCGCGCGCGTGCGTGCGTGCGTGTGAGTGTGAGTGTGTGTGTGTGTGTGTGTGTGTGAACAGAACATCTGAAGAACGGAACATCGTACGAACTTGAAACTTAAAACTTAACTTACATACCACTACCGGACCCGACACGAAAATTTTCATCAAAATCGGTCAACCGGAAGTAGTATAGTTAGTTTATTCGTGTAATTTTTCACTTTTTTGCGATTTTCTCAAAAACTGGTCCTACGATTTTTTTAAAAATCGCCTGGTTTACTAAATTTTTATGCTCTACAAGATAGGGTAGGCGCCATGTTTGCTGAAATTCTCGGTGAGGCTGTTTTCACGTAAAGAAATAGTTTTTTTAAGATTACGGCTTCATTATAAATTTTAGCGCAAAAACTTATATAATAAAAGTTGTAGAGAATTTAAAAACCTACAACTCTTATTTCAAACATGTTTTTATATAACGCTTACTTTAACGGTAATTATCGATTTTCTGTTTTTTTCTCACGAAAACGTGTGAAAAATCGATTTTTTTAAGATTTCGGCTTTAGTATCCATTTTACGAAAAAAAATATATAATCAAATTTATAGGAAATTAAAAGATCTACGATTTTTATTTAAAGCATTTTTCTCTACAGAAAAGCATTTTTCTCTACTAGTTTAGCGTGAAAGAGTGATTTTCCGTATTTTTAAGCCAAACAGGTCGATTTTCATTTCGCGTCTTTCATTCATGATTAAAATAAGGTTACGTTTTTTGTTTATTTTTAATGTTTTATTACTAATGTTAGGTTATTTCGGTCATTATTTGCATTAGCGAGAGAAAGTTGTGTGAGTGTTTCACACCAGATTTTTTATATTATTTTGACTTATAACCGACTCTTCCCACCCAGACGCACACACTAAACTTATTAAAAACCTACGACTTTAATTTCAACAGGGTTAATTTAGATACACCTTAATTTAGCGTCAATAAGTGACTTTCCGCATTATTACGTCAAACAGAGGTTGATTTTTATAATATCAGTCACCATGATTTAAATCGGGTTATGTTTTGAATTTTTTATTTTGTTACTCATGATTTAACACAGATTATAATTTTGATAATTCGCAATGGCAAGACAAAATCGTGTGAGGGCTTTTTACCAGATTTTAAAATTCAATTTGTACTTCTTCCTCGTTCAGTGAATAGTAAAATTGTGCTAAAGAATTTTTGTTCATTGTTTACAGAACAATTTTAATACTTCACAATTTTAATATTACTTAATAGAAAAATTTTAATATTTCTGGGTGAAATTAATTTTAATTTTAATATAAAATCACATGAAGTAAGTCTTTTTTCGAATATTGAGAAGTTATAAAAAATTGGTATAGTATTTATATTTTAGAAACATGGTGAGTGTTGTATAATATTTTATTATTTTGTAAAGTTTTATTGTATTATATTTTAAGATTATTATAAATTAAACTGTTATTAATACTAAAATTTTTATAAATGAAATTATGTACAGAAATAAAGAATTATTATTATAATTTTGTAGTTATGCATTCTTTTCGTGCAGTTCCAAATAAAGAATATTAGATACAGTTAAAAACCGGTAGGCGTACTTACATGACAGCCGTAAAACGCACACTTATACAGGGTGATTCACGAAGATATGCAGATACTTTGGGAGCCCATTGTACATGTAAAAATAATGAAAAAAGTTTATATAAACATGAGTCCGGAAATGCTTCGTTACCGAGTTACGGCTAGCGAAAGATTTCGCCCGGATTTCAGCTCACCAGGTGAAATGAGGTCTTCCTGAAATTCTGGTAAGGTAGATTAAGGGGAGAATTCAATCGTTTCTTATGGTTTTTGACCTGATAAATTGAATAAAACAGGTAGCAGAACTGTAAGTTAAATAGTTTTTGAGAAAACCAGTGTCAAATGGAAAAAATGGAGTGAAGAAAAACACATTTTTTCATCTTAGTTTTTCCAATTAATTTTACTTTGTACTCTTATGAATAAAAACTCATTTAATCAAACATCTATTCGCTTTCTGTGAACTTAATTTACACCGGTTTGTTCAGAATAAAATTTTCTACATGTTTTATTCAAAAATTTTAACTGTTTCTTGGTGAAATAACAAAGTTATTCTTGCCCAAAGATGAAAAAATGTGTTTTTCACTCCATTTTTTGCATTTGACACTGGTTTTCTCAAAAAATATTTAACTTACAGTTCTGGGACCTGTTTTATTCAATTTATCAGATCAAAAACCATATTAAATGATTGAATTCGCCCCTTAATCTATCTTACCAGAATTCCAGGAAGACCTCATTTCACCTGGTGAGCTGAAATCCGGGTGAACTGTCGCTAGCCGTAACTCGGAAACGAAGCATTTCCGGACCCATGTTTATATAAACTTTTTTCATTATTTTTACATGTACAATGAGCTCCTAAAGTTTCTGCATACTTCATGAATCACCCTGTATAACAGAAAATGAAAATGAATCGCAGCACACGACATAAACTCTTAGACGACATATCTGTTCAACTGTTTGCGTTAATAATACTCCACTGCCACATACAACACGAACATTCTACCTAGACTTACGCTTGGAAAACTCACGCAAAACTTAGATCTACATGTCACAAACTTAAAACATGTTTTTATCAATTTAACAGTTTATTTGCTAGACGTTATAAATAAAATATGTCACATAAATTAAAAGTTTACAGAACAGTCATTAGACTTATTTGGACGTACTAAGTTCAACTTCGGAATTCTACTGAATCTTAATACACAATACGCATATCAGTAACGCAAACCAAAATTCTATGTGTTTTTACCACAATACTTTTTTTACAAGATAAACTTAGTACTACACAGTGACTGATGTCCATAAGTACGTAAATGAGTGACGAAGACTATTAATGACAAATTTTAAATATAGTAAATAAAATACGAGGTATGGCTATTAAATAACGAGACTAGCGTTGTAAAAAATTTAATTTTAATTTTATACGTAATCACTAATTGTCACCTTCAATATACATTCCTTCTCTACCCCTACAACGCTCCACGCGAATTTTCAATTGTTGGAAACAATGCTGGAAGTCATCTTCTGTCAGCTCCTTCAGGACACGTGCCGATTTCTCTTTACAGCTTCCACAGACTCAAATCTTTTTCCTTTTAATGCAGATTTCACCTGAGGGAACTGGTAGAAGTCACATGGTGCAAGATCTGGTGAATTAGGTGGATATTCTAACACTGAGATGGTGTACTTGGCTAGGAACCTCTTGACAGATAACGCGGAATGAGCTGGCGCATTGTCTTGGTGGAGAACCCATGAATTGTCCTTCCACATTTCGGGGTGTTTTATCCTTACTCTTTGAAACTCTTTTTAGAAAATACCTGAGGTAGGAATTGTAGTTGTTTACTTATTATCCGGAAGCGCCAATCCATGCACTGGTAGAGCCGAACTTCACCGAGAGCCAAAAAAGCTCGAATGAGCAAGTCAAAATTTAAAGCAATGATGATTTTTTTTTATATCTATGGGATTGTGTACCTTCATTGGGTTCCTGAAGGTCAAACAATTAATCAATATTACTACCTTGAGGTACTTTCTAAAAAGAGTTTGAAAGAGTAAGGAAATAACAGCCCGAAATGTGGAAGGACAAATCATGGGTACTCCACCAAGACAATGCGCCAGCTCATTCCGCGTTATCTGTCAAGAGGTTCCTAGCCAAGTACAGCATCTAAGTGTTATAACATCCACCTTATTCACCAGATCTTGCACTATGTGGCTTCTACCAGTTCCCTTAGGTGAAATCTGCATAAAAGGGAAAAGATTTGAGTCTGTGGAAGCTGTAAAAGAGAAAGCGGTACGTGTCCTGAAGGAGGTGACAGAAGATGAATTCCAGCACTGTTTTCAACAATGGAAAATTCTCATGGAGCGTTGTAGGGACAGAGAAGGAGTGTATATTGAAGGTGACAATAAGCGATTACGTATGAAATTGAAATACATATTTTTACAACGTCAGTCTCGTTATTTAATAGTCATACCTCGTATTTCATACAAAACATACACTAATAATCAAGGGTGATACTACTTACTCAGTAAAGATGTTTCAAACTTAGGCTATTGGGCAAAGAGAACTTCTTGGTGAGCTTTGAAAGTTAAACTAATTAAAACTTATTTCCGTAACTGGAGAAAAAATTCAAATTACAACGTCGCTAATAATTACTCGATGAATACGACAAAACAATTTAAAAATACTAAAATCAACTCATGAATAAATGCGGTTACCTACAGTTCAGAATAATTTAGAATAAGACTTATTTTTTTAGCTTTAATGTAAGTACTTTGCAACTGTTCAATTCAGAACAATAAGCAACCCTGTGACCCAATGAGATGAGGTTGATGTGTATGACGTGTAAATGAGTGGTAGTCCTGTACAGACCCAGGCCAACTATTCCGGAGAGAGTATGGTTAATTGAATCCCTACCATCAAAGCATTCCGGTAACCACTGTCTAGCGTTCAAATCCGTATAAAAGTCTTAAAATAACTTATCTTTTACAAAAACCACATAAAATCTTTACCAAGATTTGAACCAAAAACCTTCGTCTCCAAAAATCAGCTGACTCGCGGCGACAACTATACTTCTAGATCAACCCTGTAGGTCAAAACTTAATAAAACTCAATAATATTGGCCTACATATAATAAAACAAACTGACAAAAAAATTTAAAAGAAAGTTTAATTAAATAATTAACCTAGCAACAAGCAAGTTCCCAACTTTGCGACGTCTAAAGCGAACATGGAGCAGAGATCGCTGTGTCTAAAATTTATACTCTAAATAATGGACAACACCGGTAGTTATAAACGGAGAATGTACCATCGGGGTACCTCTTCGTCTTAATTAAAGTAAAATTCCCCAACTACCTAATAATTAAGTATATACAGAAATTGTGCAGCTCAATGTACAGTACCGTAATAAAAAATTATACCTTAACAAAAAAAGTAGTTCGATGAACTTAACACGGTAAATTGACAAAAATTACATTCATAAATCAAAATTTATATTACACGGAGTATATAAAGTTATAAAATTGTGTATCATAAACTCCAAAAATCTTAAATAGGATTTGTTTTTCAAGAAAAGTGAATTATTGTTCATTTACAACAACTGTAGACATTTATTATGCATTGAAAAATAATAATATTATGTCAATACTGCCCATAACAGACGGGTGGAGTGTCAAATTTTTTACACTCAATCTGTTAGTTGCAGGGCTAAAATAAATAGTTCTGTTTCTTGTCACATGGTCAGCCAATTAAATGACTGAATCATTTAAGAACAGAAGAGGTAGAAGTGTAAAAGACACTAATCAGAGTTATTTCCTCTGAAAGTAATGAATTTCATTATGCAGCCAGACCCTGTGGTGAATGAAGTGAAGGTGTTATTTGCAGAGTGGAAGATATGTGCTTTTCAGAGGGCCCGGCATGCTGATAAGCATACTTTTCCACTCAGTGAGGAAGGCAACGGTAAACCACCTCACTCCTCGTTTTACTTAGTAAAACCTCTACAGGTTCAAACCAGCTTTTTGGCTGATGACCTAAAAAAAAAAAAAAAAAATTATGTCAATAGGGACTCAAATAATTTAAAAAGTAAAATTTTTATGTAGGCTATACTGAGTAAATTTCAGGTGCATAACGTAAGCTTCTGTAATAAACACTATCTGTGTATAATAGATAAAGTTTAAGTAATATTGAACTACTTAAGGGGCGGTACTTAAGGGCTTCTAAACATTTTAGAGGCGGCATTGGTAAGGTTGCATCATACTGTGAAAATCTGTGAAAAGCATAGCCCTGCTGCCTGAGGCCAGATTTATGAACTCCTTAATGTTGATAGTCTGTATATTGTAAACAATCTCCATACTTTCGATCAAACAGGTAAGTAAAAAAGTAAAATATTCTGGTGAAACTTCACAGAAATATTAAAAAAAAACCGTAATGCATGAATTTTTACATAATGTTGACAACTAAGTCAGTAAGCGAATGATTTATGTGTTCTTTTCTATCAGGTCTAAAGGGTTGTTTCTTTTTTCTTTTTCTTTAGAAGACCACACTTAATATTTCATTCATGCACACGTACTAGCAATCCATATTCTTTTATACTTTATGATTCCATGCAGAGACCAACGTGAAAAGAAATAATAAAAAAAAACACAAACTTGGGCGGAAATTCGCATTAAAAATATCGTGAATGTTTCACGAAAATCTTATTGAGAATTTACAGATTTTGGTTAACAAAATTTAGCAATTTTTAGTATAGTGGTTTGTGTTGTAACCTACAAAGCGGAAGTACAAGGATTTGATTCCCAGGTGGTGTCTGGATATTAAAATGCTCTGTTTCAAAGCACATAACGAGTCGCTAATTACCTCGCTTTTGATGTGACTCCTGATAGACAAAACATAATCTGCGTAATGAAATATTTAAACACTATTAGACATTGTAATACTGTTATAAAACCTACTGTTTTCGCGTAAGTCCATCTTAATACTGTAAATTTGTAAGGAAGCTGAATTTTTACTTCAACCCTTTTTAAAATGTTTTATGGAGAGAAAAATTGTTCTTGTTGTTTAGGTGATTTAGCTGGTTCAAACCTTTAGAGCCTTTACTAAGTAAAACAAGGAGTGAGGTGGTTTATCATGCCTTCTTCACTGAGTGGAAGAGTATGTCTATCAGCATGTAAAGCCCTCTAAAATTCATCTACTTTCCACCCTGCAAATGAGACCTTCACTTCATTCACCACAGGGTCCGGCTGTATAATGAAATTTATTACTCTCAGAGATAATTGTGACTAGTGTCTTTTAAACCTCTGCCTCTTCTGTTTTTATATGCTTCAGTCATATGGCCTATTATGTGATAAGAAACAGAACTATGTTTTGTACCCCAGGAACTAGCAGATAGAGTGTAAATAATTTACCACTTCACCTGCTTGTTATGAGCAAAATTATGATTAAAGTTAAAAATTATGCCAACTTAATGAGCAAAAATAATGAAGTAAATAACAGAAGTTAAATCAAAATTGTTGGAGCCATTTTTTGAAGAAAGTCGATTTTTCAAAAATTTAGATCTGCACAAAAAAATTCCTTAAATTTTTCCTAAACTGGAGTAATTTTATTAATACAAACAATACAAAACATATTCCTTTCAAACAATTTTTGTTTGTACTGCAAAGGAGAGAGTGAGATAAGCTGAAATAGGCATTTTAAATTTTTATTCCGATCACTCACTTGTTATTAAATGTAGCGATGCCAACAAATTTTAATTCTTACAAATAGGTTCACGTAGCAAATGTTTAATTAGTAAAAGATAAACGATACTTTAAATTGCATAAATTTCATAAATTACAAATGCAAAATTTAATTAAGTAGTGGCAGACATTTAATTAAATATTGTGGCTAGGATTAGTAGGTCTAAACCAAATACAAAACACACGGGCCTTCGCTTTCCCTTCAACGCCAAAAATTCTCTCTAGCTTAAGTCCTTTAAAATTTTCTGACTCCCAATAGTATATTCTGTATATTTTTACTTTCTCTTGCCTATATGAATATATAGGAAGGAAAGTATTGTTTTCATGTCGATTTTTCGAAATCGAGTTTTCACCGGATCTATACGTTTTCAGACCCCCTGAACCCAAAAAAACATGTTTTTAGCGATTGGTCTGTGTGTGTGTGTGTGTGTATACAAAATATCTCAAGAACGGAACGTTGTACGAACTTGAAACTTGAAACTTAAGTTATATACCCTTACCGGATCCGACACGAACATTTTCATCAAAATCGGTCAACCGGAAGTAGTAGTTTATTCGAGTAATTTTTCACTTTTTTGTGATTTTCTCAAAAACTGGTCCTACGATTTTTTTTAAAATCGCCTGATTTACTAATTTTTTTATTCTCTACAAGATAGGGTAGGCGTCATGTGTGCTGAAATTTTTGGTGAGGGTGTTTTCTCGTAAAAACGTTGTTTTTTTAAGATTACGGCTTTAATATGCATTTTGGCGCAAAACTTTATATAATAAAAATTGCAGAGAATTTAAAATCCTACAACTTTTATTTCAAACAATTTTTTGTATAACGCTTAGTTTAGTGGTAATTTGCGATTTTCTGTTTTTTCTCACGAAAATGTGTGAAAAATTGATTTTTTTAAGATTTCGGCCTTAGTATGAATTTTACGACAAAAGTGTATATAATTAAATTTATAGTAAATTAAAAGATCTATAACTTTTATTTAAAAGTTTTTTCTCTACAGAGCCTAGTTTAGCGTGAAAGAGTGATTATTCCTATTTTTAAGCCTAACTGAGGCCGATTTTCATTTTGCATCTTTCACTCATAATTAAAATTAGGTTATGTTGATTGAAATTAGTTTTTTGTTTATTTCTAATGTTTTATTACTAATGTTAGGTTTATTGTTAAGTATTTGCATTGGCAAGAGAAAGTTGTGTGAGTGTTTCACACCAGATTTTTTTATACCTACTGCTAATTTATAATATTTCTTAATTTTATTTGACTAATAATGAATCGAACTAAATTGAGACGACTAATTCTTGAGCACAAGTTACGCCTTATTTAGGAAATTATATTCATACAGCTAAGAAATTGTGCATATTGTAAAATTATATAATAGAAATAAATAAATAAACAAATTTTTTGTAAGCTGCTACCAGGAATTTTTAAACAAATTTTCTAATTGTTTGTGGTTACAGATTTTCTTTGATGGCTGAGGTTCAATTGTTATGCAATTTTCTTTCATGGTATGTTAGGCAAAATAATTTTATGCAGAATTTTAATGTTCACAATCATAACACGAGAAACAGAAATTATTATTATGTGGCTAATCACTCCACAAAATTGTTTGAACAAAAACCTACTTATGCAGGGAGAAAATTCATAAATAAATTACCCCAATCTTTAAAGTGTTGTGAGGATTTGAATTCCTTTAAAAGGAATCTGAAAAATTACTTGATCGGTGAAACTTTTTATAGCGTACAAGAATTTCTTTCTTGATAGTAGTGTAGTGATACATTGTGTGATTCTTATATTATACAGGGTGGCGCAAAAGTCACTGCACAGTTGGTTAAAAGAAAAAATTAAAATTACAAGAAGATGTAGTACAATAGTTTTAACTCGTGATGTTGGTATTACAAAATGCTGATAATTACGGATATGCTTCAGAATTACGTGGTACCAGGACTCATGACGTGTGCTGAAAACTTTTAAGAACTGTACTTTCAACACGATGGTGCTCCACCACATTATGCCACTGAAGTCTGCGATTACTAAAACGAAACTTTCCGAAGACAAATTATTGGACGAAGGGCAGATATTGACATGCCTCCACGTTCACCAGATATCACGCCCATGGATTTTTTCGTATGGGGGTGCCGTCAAGGACTCTGTTTATTCTAGAAAGCCTCAGACCATCGACGAAATGAAAGACTACATACACGAGGCATTTGAAGATTTGGACAATAATACCAGACTACGCCATAGAGTGTGTAACAGTGTTCGAGAGAGACTTGAAAGATGTATTACTGAAGATGGAAAACAATTTGAACATAAAAAATAATTGTAAGTTTTTTGTAATAAAAAATAAATTCAGTCTTAGTTTACTGTAGTGTGCAGTGACTTTTGCGCCACCCTGTATTTCATGTGTTATAGCTGACATGTCCTATACTCCTCCTGGAGTCTCCAGAGAGCAAAAAAAAAAATTAACTATACTCTCTCAGGAATAGTCGGCCTGATACTGTACAAAAACTACACCTAATTTATACCACGTAGGCATTATCTTCATCTAATTGGTTCATAGGGTTGCTTATTTTTCTTAAATTGAATAGATTACAACGTACACACATTGTTGTTTAGGTCAACAGCCGAAAGGCTGGTTTGAACCTCTAGAGGTTTTACTAAGTAAAACGAGGAGTGAGGTGGTTTACCGTTGCCTTCCTCACTGAGTGGAAAAGTATGCTTACCAGCATGCCGGGCCCTCTGAAAAGCACATATTTTCCACTCTGCAAATGACACTTTCACTTCATTCACCACAGGGTCTGGCTGTACAATGAAATTCATTACTTTCAGAGGAGATAACTCTGATTAGTGTCTTTTACACTTCTACCTCTTCTGTTCTTAAATGATTCAGTCATTTAATTGGCTGACCATGTGATAAGAAAGAGAACTATTTATTTTAGCCCTGCAACTAACAGATGGAGAGTACATAATTTGGCACTCCCCCTGTCTGTTAGGGGCAGGTACACACATTAGGGTTATATAACATGTATAACTTGAGAGGGAAACGTTCGCGCACGATATACAAATTAGAGCAAACAACTTATTTATGCGTACAAACAACTAACTAATCAAACTAACTTAAATTAAATAATTTGAATTTCCAATTAATTAATCTACATAAATCGTTATTCAATTTTATTAGTATGAACAACGTACCTACGCAAATACATATACTCAAACAGGATTAACTCGGCTTATGTAATTAACTATCAAATTATTTAACTTAATTCTAAATATTTATAAACAACATATAGATATACCGGGTGATTATGAATTATTGAGCGCTTTTTATATGTGAACAAATGAATGACATAAGAAACAAGCGAGCTCATCTTACCTAATGAAGGTTGTAGAACAATTAAATCTTACAACTTTTATTTCAAGTGTTGTTTTATACAACGCTTAGTTTAGCGTCATTTCGTGATTTTCTATATTTTTTCATCAAAATCGGTTAAAAATTGAAATCTTTTAATAATCCGACCTTAATGTGTAATTTGCTACAAAAATTATATAATTAAAGAGAAAGCGGCACGTGTCCTGAAGGAGCTGACAGAAGATGACTTCTAGCACTGTTTCCAACAATGGTGAATTCGCATGGAGTGTTGTAGGGATAGACAAGGAATGTGTATTGAAGGTGACAATAAAGTGATTATGTATAAAATTAAAATAAATTTTTTCACATCGTCAGTCTCGTTATTTAATAACCACACTTCGTATATATTTCATACTACAAATGAGATATTTACTTCATTTACCACAGGGTCTAGCTGTGTAATGATAAAATTCATTACTCGCGGAGAAGATAACTCTTGACTAGTATCTTTTACACCTCTACCTCTTCTGTTTTTAAATGCTTCAGTCATATAATTGTCTGACCATGTGATAAGAAACCGAACTATATTTGGTAGCCCTGGAACTAGGAGATCGAGTGCAAATGAATTTTACACTCCACCTGTATGCTATGGGCAGAAATAAGTTGTTTTAAGTTTGTATATTATTTATTAAACGCAGATACCGAATAAATCTATCCTAAGGTGTTACGTACAATATGTCTCTAGTAACAATGAATTGATGTAAAAGTTAATTTATACAGTTGTAGATTATCAATACTAATTTATAGTTGAAAGCATTAAACTATTTTAAGTCCTTTGAGAAATCCTCTGAACTAATAAATTACACAATCCTTCAAAATACCGCTTCATAGAAATACGAATGGATTAACTGAAAGCGTTTTACAGTAGTTTTGGAAACGTATTACGTTGTAATACTCTTATACATCATAAGTAACGGGTGATTCAAAAAGAGCGCCGGTTTTTAAACGGCTGGTAAATTTTTGTTTATCGGTTGGCAACATTACTAGACCTCATTTCTATTTCGGAGAACATTCCGATTGACGATTCAGTTGTAGTTTCTCTTGTTCGCAGTGTAGTACTCTCGCAGTCTGTGTCTAACCATGGAGAAGTTTACTATTGCACAACGAGTGTTAATCGTCAAAACATTTTACCAGAGTGGAGAGAGTTATGCGGCTACTGTCAGGCGACTTCGCGGTACTCTAGGACGTAATGAAGCACCGAATGAATCAACAGTTCGCAGGCTCATGAAAAAGGTTTTTGAGGCGGGTTCAACAGTCGACCTTAAAAGTTCTGGACGTCGTCGTTCTGGCCGAACTGAGCAGAACGTTGCGTTGGTTCGTGACAGTGTGGCTGTTAGCCCAGCAAAATCAATACGTCGCCGTTCTCAACAATTGGGTTTACGATGTTCTTCTGTACGGAGAATTCTTCGGTACGATCTCCAATATCACCCGTATAAAATTCAGTTTCTGCACGAGAAACAATTTTGTTGCTCCGTGAACGGTTCCAGGATCGCATCATTTCTCGTAATTCCGACCATCAATGGCCACCAAGGTCGTGTGACTTGACGCCTTGTGGCTTTCATCTTTGGGGTCATCTGAAGTCATTGGTGTATGCCAATAAACCCCGAAACATCAATGACTTGAAGGAGGAAATTCGACGGGTTATCGGGCAAATGGAAGTCGAAACTTGTCGTGCAGTAATATCCAATTTCATGGACAGAGTTGATGCGTGCCAGCGCAGTAGAGGAGGACACATGCATGACATCATTTTTCATACATGAAATCGGAAGGTAAGATGAACTTGTTGATGTATTTATTTTCAGTTTTTCAATAAAATAAATCTCTTAATTTGATAGATCAAAACCGGCGCTCTTTTTGAATCACCCTATACTAACGTATTAGGATTACTTAATAGAACATTCGAATGAAAGGATATCTGCTTAAGTACGTGGGTAAAGTAATATACGTACAAGTAACACTGGTTGGTTGGTTATAAATTATAATCGCAACTTCATACATGTATACAAAAATTAGGTGTAAAGCATTCACATAACTTTCTTGCCCATTTAAATAACCCCCAAATTACATATGTTTAAGCATTAATAAACAATGCAAAACGAAAAATCTGGTGTGAAACACTTACACAACTTTCTCTTGCCAATGCAAATGATTAATAATAAACCTAACATTATTAATAAAATATTAGAAATAAACAAAAACTAACCTCAAAAACATAACCTTATTTTAATCATGAGTGAATGACGCAAAATGACAATCGAACTCAGTTTGGCTTAAAAATACGGAAAATCACGCTTTCACGCTAAACTAGGCTCTGTAGAGAAAAATGCTCTAAACAAAAGTTGTAGATCTTTTAATTTTCTATAACTTTTATTATATACACTTTTGTCGTAAAATGCATACTAAGACCGAAATGTTAAAAAAAATCGATTTTTCTCACGTTTTCGTGAGAAAAAAAACAGAAAATCGCAAATTACCGCTAAACTAAGCATTATACAAAAAAATGTTTGAAACAGAAGTTGTAGGTTTTTAAATTCTCTACAACTTTTATTATATAAGTTTTTGCGCTAAAATTTATATTAAAGCCGTAATCTTAAAAAAACAACGTTTTTACGTGAAAACAGCCTCACCGAGAATTTCAGCAAACATGGCGCCTACCCTATCTTGTAGAAAATAAAAAATTGAGTAAAATAGGCGATTTTAAAAAAAATCGTAGGACCAGTTTTTGAGAAAATCGCAAAAAACTGAAAAATTATACGAATAAACTACTACTTCCGGTTGACCGATTTTGATGAAAATGTTCGTGTCGCGTCCGGTAGTGGTATGTAACTTAAGTTTCAAGTTTCAAGTTCGTACGATGTTCCGTTCTTGAGATATTCTGTTCACACACAGACACACAGACACACACACACACACAGACACACAGACCAATCGCTAAAAACATGTTTTTTGGGTTCAGGGGGTCTGAAAACGTATAGATCCGGTGAAAACTCGATTTCGAAAAATCGACATGAAAACAATACTTTCCTTCCTATATATTCATATAGGCAAGAGAAAGTAAAAAATAACCAAATTTTAATCATGAGTGAATGACGCTAAATGAAAATCAACTCTATAGGACATAAAACATAAAAATGACTAATTTACGCTAACCTAGACTCTACTGAAAAAACTGTTGAAGTAATTGCTGTAATTCTTTTATTTTTTATAACTAACAGCTTAAACAGACTCAAATCTTGCCCCTTTTAATGCAGATTTCACCTTAGGGAACAGGTAGAAGACAATAACATGTGATTAAACGTGGTTTTTTACTTATGATCCGGAAGCGAAGCGCCAACCCATGCACTGGTAGAGCCGCACTTCACCGAGAGCCAAAAAAGCTCGAATGAGCAAGTCAAAATTTAAAGCAATGATGATTGTTTTTTTTTTGATATCCATGGGATTGGGTACCTTCACTGGGTTCCTGAAGGTCAAACAATTAATCAATATTACTACCTTGAGGTACTTTATAAAAAGAGTTTCAAAGAGTAAGGAAAAAACGCCCCGAAATGTGAAAGGACAAATCATGGGTTCTCCACCAAGACAATGCGCCAGCTCATTCCGCGTTATCTGTCAAGAGGTTCCTAGCCAAGTACAGCATCTCAGTGTTAGAATATCCGCCTAATTCACCAGATCTTGCACCATGTGACTTCTACCAGTTCCCTTAGGTGAAATCTGCATTAAAAAGGAAAAGATTTGACTTTGTGGAAGCTGTAAAAGAGAAATCGGCACGTGTCCTGAACGAGCTGACAGAAGATAACTTCCAGCACTGTTTCCAACAATGGAAAATTCGCATGGACCGTTGTAGGGATAGAGAAGGAGTGTATATTGAAGGTGACAATAAGTGATTATGTATAAAATAAAAATAAAAGTTTTTACAACGTCGGTTTCGTTATTTAATAGCCACACCTCGTATGCTTTTCAGAATGCTGACATGCTGATGAGCATACTGTTTCTCTGAGCGAGGAAGGCAAAAATTGTAAACCAAATGACTCCTCATATCTTCGTAAGTGTTAAAGACACCAGTCAGAGTTATCTTCCCTGAGTAATGAATTTCATCATTACACAGCCAAACCCTGTGATAAATGAAGTGAATGTGCCATTAGGGTAAAAATCTGGTGTGAAACACTCACACAACTTTCTCTTGCCAGTGCAAATAATTTAAAAAATATAACCTAACATTAGTAATAAAACATTAGAAATAAACAACAAAACTAACCTCAAATAACATAACCTTATTTTAATCATGAGTGAAACACTCAAAATGAAAATCAACCTCAGTCTGGCTTAAAAATACGGAAAATCACTATTTCACGCTAAACTAGGCTCTGTAGAAAAAAATACGTTAAATAAAAGTTGTAGATCTTTAAATTTCCTATAAATTTGGTTATATACACTTTTGTCGTAAAATGCATACTAAGGCCAAAATGTTAAAAAAATCGATTTTTCACACGTTTTCGTGAGAAAAAATTAGAGAATCGCTAATTACTGCTAAACTAAGCGTCATAAAAAAAATGTTTGAAACAGAAGTTGTAGGTTTTTAAATTCTCTACAACTTTTATTATAAAAGTTTTTGCGCTAAAATTTATATTAAAGCCGTAATCTTAAAAAAACAACGTTTTTACGTGAAAACAGCCTCACCGAGAATTTCAGCAAACATGGCGCCTACCCTATCTTGTAGAGAATAAAAAATTGAGTAAAATAGGCGATTTAAAAAAAATCGTAGGACCAGTTTTTGAGAAAATCGCAAAAAACTGAAAAATTATACGAATAAACTACTACTTCCGGTTGACCGATTTTGATGAAAATGTTCGTGTCGCGTCCGGTAGTGGTATGTAACTTAAGTTTCAAGTTTCAAGTTCGTACGACGTTCCGTTCTTGAGATATTCTGTTCACACACAGACACACACACACACACACACACACACACACACACACACACACACACACACACACACACACACACACACACACACACACACACACATACACAGACACACACACACACACATACACAGACACACACACACACACACATACACACACACACAGACCAATCGCTAAAAACATGTTTTTTGGGTTCAGGGGGTCTGAAAACGTATAGATCCGGTGAAAACTCGATTTCTAAAAATCGATATGAAAACAATACTTTCCTTCCTATATATTCATATAGGCAAGAGAAAGTAAAAAATATGTGCTTTTCAAAGTGCTTGGCAATCTGATAAGTATACTTTTCTTCTAAGTGTGGAAGGTAACAATTGTAAACCACCTGACTCCTAGTTTTTCTAAGTAAAGCCTCTAGAGGTTTAAACCAGCCTTTCGGCTGATCACCTAAACAAAACAACAACTTATTAGGCCTACAATTATTTATTGACAAAATTTAAAAAAATTAAAGTTGATAATATAACTTAGCCAACTTCCAAATACAAAATTAGATGAGATAAATTAAATCAATTAAAAAACTTAAACCAATTTTGATTGCAGAATACAGTTCTTTAGAAATCAAAACAATAATTTGTATTACTTATCACAACCACTTGTTACCACCCGTACTTACTCACTATTAACGTAGTTCAGAACCGGTCCCGTAACGACACTTGTCATTCACAATTAAATTATAGACTGACCTAATACAAAGGCGTTAACTGGTTTTATACCTGCGGTTTGATGTGACCAGTTCACATGCGTATTTTTATAGCGATATAATTCAAGGCATAAAGTATGCGCTTCAAATAGATATTATATGAAACACAGTCGCCTGTGAACCGGTATTCTCATTTTAACGCTGCGTGTATTAGTATCTTCTCTGTTTAAATTAAGTTAAATCATACTTCCCAGAAGTTTCGCAGAGTTAAAATAAGTAAAATGATTTTCACTTGTAAATGATAAACGCAGAGTTTAGAAACATACAATTTTCAATAAAATGTGTATTCATAATATTTTTTTCATTTTAATTCTTTATTTAAGACTGTAAAATTGTACAAGTAATTGTGATAATTATGATAATTGTGTAAATGACATGAGAGGGGTAGGGCTTTATCACTGCCGTCCAAGAATAACATTTGTGAATTAATTTAACGAGTCTCTACTTCAGCATCTTTTCGAGCGTCTAACGGGATTACCAGGTAGATGAAAGATGGAAAGTGAAAGTGCTAGTAGGTTCTTCCGTGTTCTTGTGACTTGTGAAAGCGTTTGTAAAGGTGTTCGATAGAATTTTGGACAAAAGGTATTTTTAAATCTGTATGTAAGGTTTTGTTGGTAACGTAAAGGGTTGTTTTTACAACAAGGCGTAATGCTTTTGAATGGAATGCCTTCATGCGTTGCAAATTAGAGGGTTTGGTTGAACCGTAAATTTGGGATCTGTAGGTCCGAATAGGTTTCAAAAGAGAACACAATACGTATGCGTAATTTTTGTGCCAGTAGCAATTTTGATCTTTTATGAAGTTGAAAATATAAAAGTTTAAGTCCGAAATTCAGTAATAAAAGTTTCTGTTTAATATGTTTGCTGAAAGTCAGTTAATGTATTCATAATATATTTACAAAACACTAATTTAGAAAATTTCTAGGATACATTTCTCTTGAGTTAAACAAAACAATAGGATTCAGCTATGACTTTCTATGAATCTAATAAATTAAATTTTACTTTAAAAACTTACCTAAAACAGTTAACAACATTTCAGCAAGGTAACTTTTGACATACCTGAAAAAAATTAAGTTAAAATTTAGTATAGATCAATTAAACCTTTTTTTTGTATAGCCCTTTTAAGAGCGCACTAGTTATGTAATTAAATTCATTTTCCCTTAAGCTGTTTTGGGAGCTGTCGCCTCCTTGCGTGGTACTCCCTCATCCTCCTACTCACCACCTGTCTCTCCTCCTCTGTCCAGATTCTAGTCTTGGACTCAGCAGAATGGAAATTCCCAAAAGTCTTAATCTTGTGCCTAAAAATGTCTCTGTTCATAATGTCGTTGCCCGAGATGTCCAACGTTATGAGGTCTTCCTCCACTTCCTTCAACCATCTGTCTCTGGTTTTAAGTCCTTCCTGGCTTCTGATCAACTTGTAGGTCTCATTTTCTATATCCCTAAACCTCATTAGATGTCCGTAATATTGCAGTCGTCTTTTCCGACACTTTGTTGCCAAGGATTCCCCCAGAAAATTCATTATTACTTCGTTTGATCGTTTTTTATGTACGTTAGTGTCCGGGTCATAGACTGTTCCCAATATTGTCTGAGCAAATCTTCTGTGTACCTTGTCCAGCTTTGCAAGTTCTCCCTTTCTGTAACATGTCAGAGTCTCAGCCGCGTACAAAACCTGTGGGAGGTCCACCGTGTTTAAGTGTCTTAACTTGGTGTTGCGGGAGATACACTTTTTGTTGTAAAATCCTATCATCTGTACATACGCCATCTCTAATTTTCCAATTCTTCTCCGTAATGCCAGGGCATCCGATCCATTTTGTTGGATGATTTCGCCCAGATAATTAAAATGGTCAACTCTGCTCAATCTGCCAAAATCAGTTTTAAGTGACCTTGGGCTGTCTTTATCATTAGACATGAAAACGGACTTTTCAAAAGAGATATTCAGACCCGTTCCCCCCGCTACCCTTTTAAGCGTGTCTATCTGAAAAATCGCTTGATCTCTGGTTTCTGCAACCAAAGCCAAGTCATCTGCAAAAGCCAGTACATCGATCGCGAATCTAGTGGCCAAACTTTTCCCTCCATAGACGGTTCCCTTTATCTTATTCCTCTTGTTGTATTCTTGGCATTTTTTCCTCCACTCAGTTATTACTTTGTGCAGGACACAGTTAAAGAGTATGGGAGACAATCCATCTCCTTGCCTAACTCCCGTCTTGACTTCAAAAGGTTCTGAGAGTACTCCCATAAACCTTGCTCTAGAAAAGGTTCCAGTTAGTGTTAGTTTTAGTAAGTTTCTAATTTTATTATCCACTCCGAATTCTTGGAGTATTTTCATTAAGACGTCTCTGTCTATGGAGTCGTAAGCCTTGGCAAAATCGACGAAACTAATGTAGTACTTTTTCTGTCTGGCTGCTGCTCTTCTGCATATTAATTTAAGACTTAGGATCTTCTCAGATCCGCACCTTCCCTTTCTGAAGCCTGCCTGATAATCGCCGATTACGTGATCCACTTGGGGTTCCAATCTCTTAAGAAGAATTTTAGAGAAGATTTTGTAGGTAATGTCCAAAATGGAGATTCCTCTATAATTATTTATGTCCAATTTGTCCCCTTTCTTGTGAGTAGGGTGTATTATGGCTTCTGTCCAACTTTCTTCAGGGAAATTTTCCGTGTTCCATATGTCGGAGAAAATCAAATGCAATTTGTCCACCGTCTGTTCCGGGGCTAATTTCCAGAGTTCCGCGAAGAGGCCGTTCTGATCTTTAGCCTTGTTATTTTTAAGTTCTTTGATTGCGTCTCTAATTTCTGTCTTGGATGGAGGGGGGCTGTCTGAATTGACATGGGTATTTTCTGTTGTGGTAATGAGGATGTCGGGTTTGGAGCAATTTAGTAGTTTTTCAAAGTACTCCGCCACTATCTTGCAGTTTTCTGACTTATTAATAGCAAGGGAGCCGTCAGGTCGTCTGAGACACAGACTAGGGGGTTGGTAGTCGTTCTTCAACAATTTAACATTCCTGTAGTAATCTGCGGTATTATTTTTCGTAAAGTCTTGTTCTATAGAGTTAAGGAGGCTTTTAAATTGTTTCCTTTTCTCATTCCGGATTATTTTAGCTGATCTATTCCTCTGTTGTTTGTATATTTCGTAATCCGTGTCTCTCTTTGTGGATGACCAGACGTGGAAAGTTCTATTCTGTTCGTCTTGCGCCTTTGCACATGTGTCATTCCACCAGTGTTTTTTTGCGAACCTTTTAGGAGCGATTCTTTCGGCAACCTCTATCATGTTACTTCTAATTTCTTCCAGGCCCATACTTTGGTGGGTTCTGACTTCGGTTTTAAATTCCGTTCTTTTCTCTTCTGTTTTTAAGGTTTCTCTGTCTACTTGGGTTTTGTGGACGGAGTCCCTTGCTCTTCTGTCCCTTGTTCTCTTAGGGATTAATTTTATTTTAATTTTAGACAGGAAGTGGTCAGAGCCCAAGTCCTGACCTCTCATTACCCTCACATTGAGAATCTCTTTGGCGTTTCGTTTGGATATTGCAACGTGATCTATTTGGAACTCGCCTCTTTTATTTCCTGGCATTCTCCAAGTTTTAAGTTTCTGTGGTTTTCTTGTAAAGTAAGTAGACATTAATTTAAGATTGAATTTCTTGCACGTTGCAATCAACGTTTTACCATTAGTGTTTGTTCTTTGGTGAGCCGGGAAATTCCCGACTACGGATCTGTAACATTTCTCTTTACCTACTTGTCCGTTGAAGTCACCCATGAGAATTCTAACATGGTGCTCTGGGATTCTATTTAACTCCTCTTCCAGCTCATCCCAGCAACTGTCTGCATAAGGTTTATTCCGTTTATTATCTTGATTTATAGGGCTGTGGAAATTTATTAGGGTGTAAATTTTGTTAGCAGATCTGAAAATTAAAGTCGAAAGTCTAGAGTTTATTGAGGAAAAATTTACTATAGAGTCGAGGATGGATTTATGCACTATAAAACCCGTGCCCAAATGTCCTGTCCATCCAGTGTTCGGCTTCACTCCTGGTTTTCCTTTCAGAATCCTAAATTCGTCCGTGTCGAAATGGTTTTCATCAGTAAATCGTGTCTCCTGGATTGCTGCGATCAAGATTTTATACCGCCTTAATGCACCCTTAAGAATTTGTAGTTTTCCCGCTTTAACTAAGGAATTTATGTTGAAAGTAGCGAAATAATTAATCGTGTTGCACTTCAATTTGCTTTTGGGTCCTTCCAGCTGCTCCGATACAGCGTGCTTCCGAATCTCCGCAGTAAAATGGCTCCCCCAGAATCCATGAGCCGGTGCACCTTTGTCCTGGGATCTTTGCCCCAGTGATCCAGGTGAGAGATTCATCGAGCCAGTCGACTTACTCCCTGGAGTAGTAGGAATTTTACTACTTCCTTCCACTACAATTCCACTACAATTAAACCTTTATTGTTACATTATATAACTATTAAATATAATTTCGATAAGTTCCTGGCATTTGAAAGTGTGATTTCGTTTACTGAAAAGTCGAGTACTACTGTATATTTTAAATACAACAGCGTCTTCTAAATATCAGGTAAGCTGGTGAATTATTTCAACTGATTTCTGACGTGCTTTTTTATTTATTTATATTATTTAGATACATTACAATTTATTAATATACCGGGTGATTTTTTAGTCCTGTTACCCAATTGTTAATGTCTGGTAATATTTTTCTAAAAAAACTAAATTTTGTTTTGTGACACTAAGTTGGTAGCCCTACTCAACCAGTATGGATATGGCAGTGTGAGTTGATTCTCCTTGAGCTGTGTAAAATTTTGTGCCATTTCCGGTCGTGCTACGAACAGAATGTCTTTTATCCTAAAACAATCTCTTGTTTAAATCTGGAGGCTGAAGCTCTGGAACTAATCGTATGTGATACGGATACAATTTCAATTTTTTAGCAGCTTTCTGAGCACTCGAACATGACAAATCAACATGCGAGGAAAGTTTTGTAAACTTTTCCATGGAAAATTGAGCAATCTTATTTTCACATTCTCTTAACGTCATCTGTCAAGAGAGTTGGTCGACCACTACGTTTTCTGCTGCAAACAATACCTGCCTCTAAAAATCAGTTAGTTAGCCTAGAAATTGACTAGAATGGAGTGGAGGAACACCAAAAAATTTAATTTGAAATGATTCTTTTACACTCGCATACGATTTTGTAGCAAAATATTGTTCAAGAATGAAAACCCGTTGTTCTAGGGTAAAAGACATTCTGTTCGTAACACAACTGGAAACAGCACAAAATTTTACGCAACTCAAGGAGAATCAACTCAAACTGTCGTATCTATACCGGTTGAGTAGGGCTACCAACTTTGTGTCACAAAACAAAATATCCCTTTCTTAGAAAAAAATTACCAGACATTAACAATTCGGTAACAGGACTAAAAAATCACCCTGTACTAAACTATACCCCCGACTGACGTGGAAGAAACACATTTTGCCGAAACGAAGACAATTGGATTTAAAAATGAGAAATATTTTTTTGGTTAGCTGGGAGACGCTCACAACTGTCAAAACTTTTTTTTGTAAGTTAGCCTTACACAGTACCAACCATGGCGACAGTAGAGTGCTGCCAAACTAAAACTAGGAATCGAATCACGAATATTAGCCCTTTATAGGTTAGTGTTCTAATATCAGACCACCGTACAAAGTACCTGAATGGGCAGATTTTTTTTATTTTCGTTTTTAACTTTTACGATATTTATGTTACTTAACTATGCACTTTGATATATTTAAAAACAATTTTGAGTATGTTTTGTGTTGGAAACGGGTGTCCTTTTTTTAGCCACCAAGGTTCTCTGCAGTTGGCAGTTGCTAAGTGATTTGTGTCTTACAATTCATTCACTAATGTAATGCCATTAATATAATATGAATTGAATAACAACAATAAAAATAAACAAAATAGACTTTGTTTTATTATACTAATGTTATACTAATACTTTTACCCATAACAGACAGGTGGAGTGTCAAATTATTTACACTCAATCTGTTACTTGCAGGGCTAAAATAGTTCTGTTTCTTATCACATGGTCAGCCATGACTGAATCATTTAAGAACAGAAGAGGTAGAGGTGTAAAAGACACTAATCAGAGTTATCTCCTCTGAAAGTATTGAATTTAATTATACAGTCAGACCCTGTGGTGAATGAAGTAAAGGTGTCATTTGCAGAGTGAAAAATATATGCTTTTCAGAGGGCCCGGCATGCTGATAAGTGTACTTTAACACTCAGTGAGGAAGGCATTGGTAAACCACCTCACTCCTCGATTTACTTTGTAAAACCTCTACAGGTTCAAACCAGCCTTTTGGCTGATGACCTAAACAACATACTAATACTGAAATTTACAAAAAAAACCGTTTACAATCACCGAAACAGATAGTGTCTTCATATAAGGACACTTTTCAAGTAGAGTGCAGCACTAGCCACACAAACATTTTAATTTTGATAATTGTGCATAAAAAGGAACTCTAATACGAATATACCCCGTGGGCATTCCTCGTTGTATAACGTTCAAATTTGTTCATTTACAACACGAAAACTTAAGTGTCCTTATTTTCAACCACCATCCGCTTACAAGGTTTATATGAAAATTAATTCGCCCTATAAAGGGTTAGATAATTAATTGAGATTATATCGTACGTCCCGAAGAAAACTGTCATAAATCAAAAAAATGAAAAATCATTTTATTGCATTATATATATTGAGTAATATCTCCCGTGAAAAGAATATGAAAGTGATTTATTAAATTCACCACCAGAGAGCACTTAAGTACATATTTTTTCTTCCAAACTAATTGTTTAAAGATTCCGCTTATAGTCAGCAAAAAGTGTATTATTTCAAGTGACTCGCTTTTGTTTTCGTTTAGTCTTAGTAAAAATGAAAATTATTTAGACTTAGTACTGTTTTGTTAGGAATGTTGTGGTTGTTTGAGAAATGACTGACGGGGAACAGGGTATTATTTTGAATTTCATCACTATTCTTCGAAAAATATGTTAATATTTATTAATATATTTTTTTTTAAAGAGTGATGCATTTTGTTCTGACTACCCTCTTCTTCTAAAACAACATCAAGTAATTTTCATTTATTTTATATTGTTATTTAAAAATTATTTGTAAAAACATTGTGGGCCATTGTAAAAAATATATAACAATATATTATTCAGTATTCAGTATAATCCATACTTTTAGAAATGCAGAAAGGAAAACACATTAAATTCTACATTTTTATTAAAATTCACAGATAAGAAAAAGTGAAATCTTTTTTCTCTCTCCTGAAAATTTACATTTTTTTGACTTACGACAGTTTTCTTCGGGACGTACGATATTAACTAAATAATCAATGTATTGTTCGTGTATTATTCATTCTTATGCGTAACATTCTTTTTTGTACTTCTATGTAAACGAAACCTAAACTGAAAACGTTATTAGCGGTTGTATTTAACCAACGAACGCTAGAGCTACACGGAGTTCATATTATGGGGGGTTTTATTCTAGAGAAATAGGACACTTACCTATTTTTAGTTTAGAACTGTTTACTCGTTTATTGTTACCTTGAGTACTATTCAAGGAAAAATACACACATACAAAAAATGTACACACGTAAGAAAAGCAGGAATGAGTATTTTCCCCCGCCCACAACGACAGGGAGGAAAGTAAATAAAGTGCGTTATAGTAGGGAACGTCTGGTGGGGAATGCAGTAAATAGAAGCAAACTGGCGCCCTTTTCCTTTCAGTCTTTTAGTATCTCTTGTTTATTTTTCCCTTTATACCTAACTGGAAGGTTGATGGACTATTGTAATCCAATCTACCCTACCACCTATGGTATAATATACCTTTCTGCTATAAAATGATCAAGTATATATTTTCATTAAGAAAGGAGCCTGCCCGGGATTCGGAAAACAATTTTTTCCATTATTTGAATGTAAAACCTCCCATTTAACGAGGTTTTAGATATATTTTTTTTTAATTTATTTAACGTTGCATCAACATCAAGGTCATTAGCAACGACGTTGGGATGTAACTGTGTGTAATGAGGATGAAATGATTTTTTGTAACGTATGAAAATATGCCGTGCTTGAGTGGGATTTGAACCCAGGACCGCATAATGAGAGGCGAGCACGTTACCAACTGCGCCAATGCGGCCGGCTTTAGATGTTTTATTTATAGACAAATTAAAATATAAATCAACCCCGCTAATCCGAACTAATTTTGACTGGAACCTGTTCGTTATACAGGGTGATTAACGAAAATATGCAGAAACTTTGGGAGCCCATTGTACATGTAAAAATAATGAAAAATGTTTGTATAAACATGGGTCCGGAAATGCTTCGTTTCCGAGTTACGGCTAGCGAAAGATTTCGCCCGGATTTCAGCTTACCAAGTGAGTGAGGTCTTTCTAAAATTCTGGTAAGGTAGATTAAGGGGAGAATTCAATCGTTTCTTATGGTTTTTGACCTGATAAATTGAATAATACAGGTCGCAGAACTGTAAGTTAAATAGTTTTTGAGAAAACCAGTGTCAAATGCAAAAAATGGTGTGAAAAAAAACACAATTTTTCATTTTTGTTTTTCCGGTTAATTTTACTTTGTACTGTTATGAATAAAAATTCATTTAATCAAACATCTATTCGCTTTCTGTGTACTTTATTTACACCGGTTTGTTCAGAATAAAATTTTCAACATATTTTATTCAAAAATTTTAACTGTTTCTTGGTGAAATAACAAAGCTATTCTTGCCCAAAGATGAAAAAATGTATTTTTCACTCCATTTTTTGCATTTGACACTGGCTTTCCTAAAAAAATATTTAACTTACAGTTCTGGGACCTGTTTCATTCAATTTATCAGATCAGAAACCACAAGAAATGATTAAATTCGCCCCTTAATCTACCTTACCAGAATTTCAGGAAGACCTCATTTCACCTGGTGAGCTCAAAACCGGGCGAAACTTTTGCTAGCCGTAACTCGGAAACGAAGCATTTCCGGACCCATGTTTATATAAACTTTTTTCATTATTTTTACATGTACAATGAGCTCCCAAAGTTTCTGCATATCTTCGTGAATCACCCTGTATCCAAAAAATTTGCGTAATAACAAAAATAATAAAAAAACTGATGTAATTAAGTGGCATAGAGGGGCTTATTTCATATTCAAAACAGCGAAAGCCCTGGAAATAGCACTATTCAGTAGTTTTTCAAAGTAAAATTATTGGATGCGCATTCACATAATATGTATATGATTTTTTTTTTTTTAAGTTATTTATTTAAGGTTTATTATTTAATGTTTTTAATTTTTGTAAGTAATTAATTCATTGTTGTTATTTTTGTTGATTGTTTTTTGTAATTATTTATCAGCAGTTTATTGGATACTGTTATAATTTGATTGTAATAACTGGTCGCTAATGACTGCATTGTTGATGCGACCTTAAATAAATTTTTTTTTTTTTTTTTGTGAAACATATTTATTTACAATCAGTTATCTAAGTAACTATAAGTAAATGATTAGAATTAAGTATGACAAGAGAGAAGGCCACCCAGTGATGGTCCTCCTCAAAAATATTCTAACATTGAAGTTTTGATAATAGTACTTACACAAATTAAAAAGTTAACAAAAGTCAATGTATATACTTTTGTTAACTTTTTAATTTGTGTAAGTACTATTATCAAAACTTCAATGTTAGAATATTTTTGAGGAGGACCATCACTGGGTGGCCTTCTCTCTTGTCATACTTAATTCTAATCATTTACTTATAGTTACTTAGATAACTGATTGTAAATAAATATAATGTTTCACAAAAAAAAAAAAAAAAATTTATTTAAGGTCGCATCAACAATGCAGTCATTAGCGACCAGTTATTACAATCAAATTATAACAGTATCCAATAAACTGCTGATACATAATTACAAAAAACAATCAACAAAAATAACAACAATGAATTAATTACTTACAAAAATTAAAAACATTAAATAATAACAATGACTGATCGGCAAAAATCAATCGGTGACAGAAAATTTCTGTCACACACACACACACACACACACACACACACACACACACACACACACACACACACACACACACACACACACACACACACACACACACGCACGCACGCACACCACTCATTTACATGTACACAGAACTATTTACATATTTTTACTTAGACATCATAAAAGTTATGTACAGTTATACAAATTTAGGCTCTTCACCACTTGTACCACACTTTCAATCTTGCTTTCATGGCAGAACAGATTACTCAGAGACTCATCTTGAAGCTGAAATTTCCTTCTCTGAACTTCTGTGAAACGACAATCACATAAAATGTGTTTCACCGTCAATTGGTGCTCATGGCAGAAATGACAGATCGGTGGGATTGCAGGGCTTGAAAATATGTAACTGTGCGTAAATTGAGTATGGCCTATACGTAATCGTGAAATAACCACCTATAAGAGATTTAGTAAAGAAAAACTAGTACACTAACTTCTCTCCCACTATTAATTACTTGCTCTCTCTATAATGGAACTCTCTTTATAGCGGCGGAACCTCATGGTACCTTCAATTCCGCTATAGAGAGATTTTACTGTTGTTGTTGTTTAGGTCAACAGCCGAAAGGCTGGTTTGAACCTGTAGAGGTTTTACTAAGTAAAACGAGGAGTGAGGTGGTTTACCATTGCCTTCCTCACTGAGTGGAAAAGTACGCTTATCAGTATGCCGGGCCCTCTGAAAAGCACATATTTTCCACTCTGTAAATGACAACTTCACTTCATTCACCACAGGGTCTGGCTGTACAATGAAATTCATTACTTTCAGAGAAGATAACTCTGATTAGTGTCTTTTACACCTCTACCTCTTCTGCTCTTAAATGATTCAGTCATTTAATTGACTGACCATGTGATAAGAAACAGAACTATTTATTTTAGCCCTCCAACGAACAGATTGATTTTACTGTATAAGTGGTTTTATCCACAAGATTATTGTTCATTTTTGATATTATTTTCTTATTCCGCCATTTTGTTTTGATTAATCATAAGCAAATGAAACTCGAGGGTACTTTTTTACGTATCTATTTATTATAAGTGTCAAGTTTCCAGTCTGTAGAGTGTGCGATACGTCCGGCATATTAATTCATAAGTAGCAACCTCTTCGTGGGACACCCCGTGTATATATTTTGCTAATCTCTATTGTTAGGGCTGGTATTCAATACTTCACTAATTTTTATAACTGAAGCACGCGTACACCGAACTATTAGCCGTGGTACAACTTTTAGGTTATAGTTTTTCACTATAATGGTGTCCTACTAAAAAAATCTGGTGTGAAATACTCACACAACTTTCTTTTGCCAATACAAATAATTAACAATAAACCTAACATTATTAATAAAACAATAAACATTAGGTTAGCTTTTTGTTTATTTTTAACAAAACATTAAAAATAAACAAAAAACTAACCTCAATAAACATAACCTAATTTTAATCATATATGAAAGACGCAAAATGAAAATCAACCTCAGTTTAGCTTAAAAATACGGAAAATCACTCTTTCACGCTAAACTAAGCTCTGTAGAGAAAAATGTTTTAAATAAAAGCCGTAATCTTAAAAAAAGTATTTTTTACGTAAAAACAGCCTCACCAAGAATTTCAGCAAACATGACGCCTACCCTATCTTGTAGAGAATAAAAAATTGAGTAAATCAGGCGATTTAGAAAAAAAAATCATCGTAGGACCAGTTTTTGAGAAAATCCCAAAAAAGTTAAAAATTACAGGAATAAACTACTACTTCCGGTTGACCGATTTTGATGAAAATGTTCGTGTTTTGTCCGGTAGTGGTATGTAACTTGAGTTTCAAGTTTCAAGTTCGTACGATGTTCCGTTCTTGAGATATTCTGTTCACACACACACTCACAGACACACACAGGCAGACCAATCGCTAAAAACATGTTTTTTGGGTTCAGGGGGTTTGAAAACGTGTAGTTCCGGCAAAAACTCGATTTCGGAAAATCGACATGAAAACAATACTTTTCTTCCTATATATTCATATAGGCAAGAGAAAGTAAACACACACACAATATTAAACATTTCATCTTATTAGCTACTAATTATAGGTCTAATTTGAAAATGTTGGATCCAAGATGGCGGTAAAGATGATAATATTTTTTATGCATAATAACGAAAAGTCCTTGATATAAGTTATATTAATATTATACTTCTACGAAATATTCAACCGTACCATAACAAAATGGGATGCGGAGGATATGCATCTAGATTGCACATAAAATATTTACGGTTTTCTTGATGAGATCGTATTATTTAAATTTCTCTATTCTCGTATACTTTACATTACATTACAAGTATGAGATAAATGATTTATTTTCTACATAACTTTTTCTTTCATGGAGAATAATAACACTTAACAGGGTGATTCAAAAGGCTGAGAATAATACAATTATATTAGAGATATTTTAAAAAGATTACAAGACAACAGAGAGGTGATTTTTTTGTTTTGTTTTACATCTGATTGTTTTGCAATTGCTGTTGATGCAGAGGTGTCGTCGAAAATATAAACTAATGGAAACATTTTGGAGCAGGTATCCAATTTTAAATATTTGGGATTGTTGTTGTTGTTAAGGTCATCAGCCAAAAGGCTGGTTTGAACCTGAAGAGGTTTTACTAAGTAAATCGAGGAGTGAGGTGGTTTACAATTGCCTTCCTCACTGAGTGGAAAAGTACACTTATCAGCATGCCAGGCCCTCTTAAAAGCATATATTTTCCACTCTACAAATGACACTTTCACTTCATTCACCACAGGGTCTGGCTGTATAATGAAATCCATTACTTTCAGACGAGATAACTCTGACTAGTGTCTTTTACACCTCTACCTCTTCTGTTCTTAAATGATTCAGTCATTTAATTGGCTGAACATGTGATAAGAAACTGAACTATTTATTTTAGCCCTGCAACTAACAGATTGAGTGTAAATAATTTGACACTCCACCTGTCTGTTATGGGCAAATATTTGGGATGTGACGAATAAATTAAATAAGTTTAAGAATATTTGCGGGACGATACATAAAACCTTTTATAGAGAATTTATAGAGCAAAGGATGTACCACTCATAACAAATTGTAGTGAAACATGGGTGTCATAACAGAAGAATGAATCTCTTATCTAGGCTGCTGAAATAAGACTTTTGCGGGGAGTCAAAGGTTGTACCCGGTCGGATAGAGTACGTAACGAAGCTATCCGCGCCGAGTTAAATGTTCAGTCACTATGGGAACCTTTAAGAATATACATAAGAGACAATGGTTCATAAGAGAACATGTATAAGAGACAATGGTTCATAAGAGAACATGTATAAGAGACAATGGTTCATAAGAGAACATGTATAAGAGACAATGGTTCATAAGAGAACATGTATAAGAGACACTGGTTCATAAGAGAACATGTATAAGAGACAATGGTTCATAAGAGAACATGTATAAGAGACAATGGTTCAAAAGAGAACATGTATAAGAGACAATGGTTCATAAGAGAACATGTATAAGAGACAATGGTTCATAAGAGAACATGTATAAGAGACAATGGTTCATAAGAGAACATGTATAAGAGACACTGGTTCAACCATTTAATTCGTACGCCAGCACACAAACTTCTTCTGCGAGCATGGAAATATAAACTTCGAGGGAAGCGAGATTTGGGAAGACGTGAAATGAGATGGATACCGGAACAGGCCATTGAGCCTAATCCATGACAGGTGATGATGATGATGATGATACATAAAAGATCCTCATGTGCTTCAAAGTTCATTGAAGCAGAGGACTAGGAAAGAAACACGTTTAAAGTTGTTTAAAACGATGGCGATACCTGTGGTTCTTTATGGAAGTGACGGGCGAGAACTTTCGAAGCGGGAACGAAATAAGTTGCAGGAGGCGGAAATGAGGTTTCTAAGAGCGGTGAATGGTTGTACCTAGGCGGATAGGCTAAGATGCGGATATACATGAGAAGATGGATATTGCAAGCCTACATGAGAAAATGAAAATTCACAAGAGGTACTGGTGCAGCCATTTAAAACGGATGAGGGAGAACCGTTTACTCCGTTTAGCGTTCGAGTACAAACCCACGAGTAAGAGGAGTGTGGGACGCCCAAGAAGGAGATGGTTTCCGGAACAGGTCGAGCTCCCTAATCCATGAAGTGAAGAAAAAGAAGACAACAGAACAGGTTGTTACTTATTTTAGGGAAACATGAAGATGAAGGTTTTTACTTTATTCGATAAACACCTTAGTCATTCATTAAGTTCTTCATTTTTTTCCTTCCTCGTTTAGAAATACTACTTACAAGTAGTAGTACGCCGGCCCGTGGTGTAGTGGTCAGCGCAACTGGCTACTATGCCGGGGTCCCGGGTTCGATTCCCGGTCAGGTCTGGCATTTTTTTCATCTGTAAATCACCACATATCATTACCTACGCACAAGACCAAGGCTTATGTAGGCATCATCACTCAATATAAAAATAAAATAAAAAAGTAGACTTTTAATTATAAATTTTTTTTTTTTACTTTAGTTTATTTAAAGTCACATCAACAGCTCGGTTATTAGTTTGGTTATTGGTTCGGTTATTAATATGTTTATTAAAGAAAGAATGGGTATTTAACCAGTGAAAATTTCTACATCCTAGCCAGGAATCGAACCCGGGACCTTATAGTTCTAGGCTAGCACGCTACCACTACGCTACAGAGGCGACCTAATTATAAAAATTGATGATTATAAATTTTACGACCTGTACAAGACTACACCTCATTTACACGTCATACACATCATCCTCATATCATTGGGTCATGGGGTTGCTTATTGTTCTGAGTTGAACAGATTGCAACGTACACAGATTAGGGATTAAAAAAATAAAAAAAAAAAAAAATTAATTTAATTTATCGTTGATTTATTTACAATAAGCTTTTGAAGAATAGTAATCATAAAAATTAGTATTATTAGTATTCAAATAAAATTAGAATTAGTATTATTATTAGTATAAAATTAGTATTAGTAATAATAGAGCATAAAAAATTTTGTAAACCAAGCGATTTTAAAAAAAATCTTAGGACTAGTTTTTGAGAATATCGCAAAAAAGTGAAAAATTACACAAATAAACTGCTATTTCCGGTTGACCGGTTTTGATGAAAATATTCGTGTCGGGTCCGATAGTGGTATGTAATTTAAGTTTCAAGAGAAACTATCTAATCTTTCTCCTTCCAGTGCATCTGATTATTCACTCTGGAAGGCTACAAAATTTTTGAAACAACAAAAGAAGATGGTTCCACCACTAAATACCGGAGACGGAAACTGGGCAAGAACTCCAGCAGAAAAGGATGATATATTTGCTAGGCATCTTGTGGAAGTCTTCAAGCCGAACGAACTTCATGATCAAAATCTTACTGACGAAATTACGGAATATCTAGAGGCGCCCTTCCAGATGTCTCCACCCATCAAACCATTCAGCCCTGCAGAAATTGGGAGGACTATCAAAAATAATCTTAACCGGAAGAAAGCACCAGGATACGACTTAATAACAGGTGAAATCTTGAAACAACTGCCTAAAAAAGCGTTCTTGTTACTTACAGCGATTTTTAATGCTATTATACGTATCGGATGCTTTCCTGCTCAATGGAAATATGCCCAGGTGATTATGATCCTTAAACCAGGCAAGGATCCTTTACGACCGAGCTCCTATAGACCAATTAGCCTGCTTCCAATTACCTCTAAGGTATTTAAGAAAATGCTGTTAAATCGTTTAAAACCTTTTATAGAAGAGTTTAAACTGATTCCAGATCATCAATTTGGGTTTCGAGAACGACACTCGGCTGTAGAAAAAGTCCACAGACTAGTCAAACTTATTCAGAAGAGCTTAGAATTGAAGAAGTTTACTTCAGCTGTGTTCTTGGATATTCAGCAGGCGTTTGATAAAGTTTGGCATCTAGGTCTGTTATACAAAATTAAAATGAAATTAGAATATCCATACTTCTTGATTTTTAAAAACTATCTTTTAAATCGTTTCTTCCAAGTTAAATATGATAATGTCTTTTCAAATTCTACTAATTTAATTCCGGCGTTCCTCAAGGCAGCATTTTGAGCCCATTCTTATATACGCTTTATACAGCCGACCTTCCAGAACATGAATCTGTAATGACGGCAACGTTCGCAGATGACACAGCGATTTTAGCGACGGACGCTTCTCCGACATGTGCCTCGGAGAAGTTACAAACCCATCTTGACGACATTCACGATTGGTGCAAGAAATGGAGAGTGAAGATTAATGAGGATATGTCAACGCACGTAACATTTACATTAAAGAAACCAACATGTCCAGTGGTCAGCTTGAACGGGACAGTAATCCCACAGAAGGATGAAGTTAAATATCTGGGTTTACATCTAGATCGAAGACTCACGTGGAGAAGTCATATATTGGCGAAACGAAAGCAACTTGAGCTGAAGTTAGGTCAATTATTCTGGCTCTTAGGCAGTAGGTCTCAACTCTCCCTTGAAAATAAAGTACTCGTATACAAAGTGATACTCAAACCAATTTGGACGTATGGGTTAGAGCTATGGGTTACAGCTAGTTCATCAAATATAGAAATACTGCAGCGCTTTCAATCAAAATGCCTGAGACTGATCGCTGCAGCCCCATGGTACGTAACAAATGAAATACTACACAATGACCTAAACCTGCCCTTCATAAAAGAAGAAACAAAACAACATAGCGAAAAACATTTACAAAAACTAGAAGACCATCAGAATCCATTAGCGATTAGCCTCCAGGACAACAGCGAAGATACTTACAGACTGAAACGCTTTAAACCACTGGACTTACCTCTACGATTTTGTTAGTCATTTAAATTTTTATTTTTATCTTTTCTACTTCAACTCCTAATCATCGGCGTCTCACAATTGGCGTCGTTTTCATCTCTACCATCGTCATTGTCATCTCCAGCTTCAACACTTTGTGTTTCGGGATGTTGATTCACGGTTCATCAAGTTTGGTTTTGTATAGATATATTTTTTTATTTCTTCACAGTTTGGTCTTTTTCAAACACACTACTGAGTGTCGTTTATGTTTTAATACTAAGGACATTACTCAGATTTTCTCATATTTGCTTAAAGTTATTGTATTTATCAACTGATTGCAAAAGAAATACTATACTGTTAAAAAAAAAAGAAAAAAAAAGTTTCAAGTTTCAAATTCGTACGATGTTCCGTTCTTGAGAATTCTGTTTATACACACACACACACACACACACACACACACACACACACACACACACACACACACACACACACACACACACACACACACACACACACGCACGCACGCACGCACGCACACTCACTCACACACACACACACACACACACACACACACACACACACACACACACACACACACACACACACACACACACACACACACACACACACACACACACACACACACACACACACACAGACCAATCGCTGAAAACATGTTTTTTGGGTTCAGGGGGTCTGAAAATGTGTAGATCCGGTGAAAACTCGATTACGAAAAATCGACATGAAAACAATACTTTCCTTCCCATATATTCATATAGGCAAGAGAAAGTAAAAAATCAGCTCTCTGTTGTCTTTTTTTTTAAATTTATTTATTTAACGTCGCATCAACTGCAATGGTCATTAGCGACGACGTTGGGGTGGAACTTTATGTGATGAAGGATGAAATGATTTTTTGTAACGTATGAAAATATGCCGTGCCTGAGTGGGATTCGAACCCAGGACCTCATGATGAGAGGCGAGCACGTTACCAACCGCGCCAATGCGGCCGGCTCTCTGTTGTCTTGTAATCTTTTTAAAATATCTCTAATATAATTTAATTAATTTCTATAGCCTATATTCATATAGGCAAGAGAAAGTAAAAATTAGTATAATTTTATTAACAAAAAGGTACAATGTAAAATTTTTGACGCCTTGCAAGAAAATAACTCTTTTTCCATGTCATTTACTGTATTCAGAGCTTACTTGGAATTGTGCCTCAGAATAGAAGTAATCTGAGGATATATTCACGCCGCATTGTTATTCAATGTTTGTAAATTCAGATTTTCATTTTATCATAATTTTCCAGGAACCATATAACGGAATTATTGATCAATTAAGATATACTTATGTTTTGGCCAAGTTCCAAGAAGAAAGGTTGAGGTTCTTATCAAGTTTTTACTTCAGTGCTTCCTTTAGATTTTCAAAATTTTCCGGATCAATTCATCCTTCAACGAATTCAGTTATCTGTAGGAGAAAAATAAGTCTCTGTAATTAATTTCTCTCTTTTTCCTTTACCCACAGTCGTCAGAAAAAGTAAAAAAAAAATCTGGTGTGAAACACTCACACGACTTTCTCGTGCCGGTGTGAATAATAACACATAGTAGGTATAACCTGTGTTTAATCATTAGTAAAAATCTGGTGTGAAAGACTCACACAACTTTCTCTTGCCAGTGCAAATCATTAACAATAAACCTAACATTAGTAATAAAACATTAGAAATAAACAAAAAACTAACCTCAATAAACATAACCTAATTTTAATCATATATGAAAGACGCAAAATGAAAATCAACCTCAGTTTGGCTTAAAAATACGGAAAATCACTCTTTCACGCTAAACTATTCTCTGTAGAGAAAAATGCTCTAAATAAAAGTTGTAGATCTTTTAATTTTCTATAAATTTTAATTTTAACACTTTTGTCATAAAATGCATACTAAGGCCAAAATCTTAAACAAAATCGATTTTTCACACGTTTTCGTGAGAAAAAACAAAAAATTGCTAATTACCGCTAAACTAAGCGTTATAGAAAACAATATTTCAAATAAAAGTTGTATAATTTTAAATTCTCTACATTTTTTATTACATAAATTTTTGCGCTATAATACATATTAAAGCCGTAATCTTAAAAAAACACGTTTTTTACGAAAAATAGCCTCACCAAGAATTTCAGCTAACATGGCGCCTACCCTATCTTGTAGAGAGAAAAAAAATTGAGTAAATGAGGCAATTTTTAAAAAAGTCGTAGGACCAGTTTTTGAGAAAATCGCAAAAAAGTGAAAAATTATACGAATAAACTACTACTTCCGGTTGACCGATTTTGATGAATCCGTTTTTGAATTTTGTCGAGTCCGGTAGTGGTATGTAACTTAAGTTTAAAGTTTCAAGTTCGTACAAAGTTCCGTTCTTGAGATATTTTGTATACACACACACAGACTAATCGCTAAAAACTTGTTTTTTGGGTTCAAGGGGTCTGAAAACGTGTAGATCCGGTGAAAACTCGATTTCGAAAAATCAACATGAAAACGATACTTTCCTCCCTATATATTCATATAGGCAAGAGAAAGAAAAAAATGTAAAATAAGAAACGTAATCTAATTTTAATCATGAGTGAATGACGCAAAATAAAAATCAACCTCTATAGAACTAATAAATACGGAAATCACTAATTTGGCACTAAACTTAACTCTGCAGAAAAAAAATGCTTAAATTAAAAGTTGTAGGTTTTTATTTCCTATAACTTTAATTGTAGGCTATACTACACTTTTATCGTAAAATGAAGCCACAATGCTAAAAAAAATCTAATTTTTTAGGTACTGATGTTGATGAAAAATACAGAAAATCACAAATTGATGCTAAACTAATTAGGCTATTGTACAAAAAATTATGAAATGAAAGTTGTAGGTTTTTTAAAGTTTTACAACTTTATTAAATATACTTTTGCCCTAAAATGCATACATTAACGCCGCAATCTTAAAAAAAAAGAAGATTTTTCCTTACGAGAGCACAGCCCCCTCGAGTTTCAGCAGATATGACACTTACCCTATATTGTAGAGAATAAAAAATGTAGTTGAGAGGATTTAAAAAGAAAAACATGGTCCGGGCCATTTTTGAGAACATCGCCAAAAATTGAAAATTTGCACGAATAAATTACTACTTCGGGTTCATCAATTTTGATGAAAATATTCGTGTCAAGTCCCGTAGTGGTACCTAACTTAACTTTCAAGTTTTAACTTTGTATACTATAAAGATCTTGAGATATTTTATTCACACACACACAAACCAATTGCTAAAACATTTTTTTTTTTTTGGATTAAAGAGACCGTAACTGGGGAAAAATAATTTATTTCACATTTTTTTTCATTTTATAAAACTGCACAGTATTCTGAGTGTTTTGATACATTATTTATGACGAACTGGGGCTGAAACCTGGAAAGAGCATACTTCGTAAGAGTCCCCTACAATGGAACGACTAGATTCAGGACGAATAGACGGCGTTAAAATAAAAATGCCTGAATTTGGAAAACAAAGGAGGAGATGAGGGGTTTAAAAATAAACAAAACTTGAAGATTTATATCTTCAAGAAGAGGATCCAGACCAACCATCGTTCAGCGCTGGACGTTATTTTTTTATTTTATTTTTTTTAATCCCTAATGTGTGTACATTGCAATCTGTTCAATTCAGAACAATAAGCAACCCTATGACCCAATGAGATGAGGATGATGTGTATGATGTGTAAATGAGGTGTAGTCTTGTACAGACTCAGGCCGACCATTCCTGAGAGAGTATGGTTATTGAACCCCAACCATCAAAGTACACCGGTAACCACTGTCTACCACTCAAATCCACATAAAAGTAATTACTTTTACTAGGATTTGAACCTAGAACCTTCGTCTCCGAAAATCAGCTGTTAAACAGCTGATTTTGGCGACGACTTTACCTCTAGACCAACCCGGTGGGTTGGACGTTATTAAAAAAGTAAAATTTAGTCAATTTGCGGAAAATCATGATTTTGAAAGTTTATGTAAGTTTTCTCAGGAACGGTTAAAGATATCAGTATGAATTTTCGGGGAACATTCTACTCATTATGGACTAGTTCCGTACGCAAGATTATTCAAGAATTGTCCATAGAAAATATTTTACGATATTTCATTTCTTTTCTCGTTATTATTTGTACTTTTTATAAAAATTAATAAACAATTTTTAATATTTTATTCAAAAATAAGCTCCCGTGCGGAACTAAATAAAAGTTTGAAAATTAGTTTCTTTAAAAATTAAGGTTCTAATTTTTATAGTTTTTGTGTAAAGTTGCGAAAATTTAAAATGTAGTTATATAGGCAGTTATGGTCTTTTTATGGGGGCCTGAAACGTGTAAGCCTACATATCCGGAGAAAACTGAATTTGGAAAAATTTACATGAAAACAATACTTTCTTCCCAATATATTCATTTAGGGCTAGAAAAAATAAAAATATTGGTTTCTTCAGATTCGAATTTTAGAGTTCCGACTAATAAACCTAATTACTTCTTGGCAAGTTTATTCTTGACATTTTGAACTCGTTGTTGTTGTTTAGGTCATCAGCCAAAAGGCTGGTTTGAACCTGTAGAGGTTTTACTAAGTAAAACGAGGAGTGAGGTAGTTTACCATTGCCTTCCTCACTGAATGGAAAAGTACACTTATCAGCATGCCGGGCCCTCTGAAAAGCACATAATTTCCACTCTGCAAATGACACCTTCACTTCATTCACCACAGGGTCTGGCTGTATAATGAAATTCATTACTTTCAGAGGAGATAACTCTGATTAGTGTCTTTTACACCTCTACCTCTTCTGTTCTTAAATGATTCAGTCATTTAATTGGCTGACCATGTGACAAGAAACAGAACTATTTATTTTAGCCCTGCAACTAACAGATTGAGTGTAAATATAGGGTGATTCAAAAAGAGCGCCGGTTTTGATATATCAAATTAAGAGATTTATTTTATTGAAAAACTGAAAATAAATACATCAACAAGTTCATCTTACCTTCCGATTTCATGTATGAAAAATGATGTCATGCATGTGTCCTCCTCTACTGCGCTGGCACGCATCAACTCTGTCCATGAAATTGGATATTACTGCACGACAAGTTTCGACTTCCATTTGCCCGATAACCCGTCGAATTTCCTCCTTCAAGTCATTGATGTTTCGGGGTTTATTGGCATACACCAATGACTTCAGATGACCCCAAAGATGAAAGTCACAAGGCGTCAAGTCACACGACCTTGGTGGCCATTGATGGTCGGAATTACGAGAAATGATGCGATCCTGGAACCGTTTACGTTGCAACAACATTGTTTCTCGTGCAGCAACTGAATTTTTTACGGGTGATATTGGAGATCGTACCGAAGAATTCTCCGTACAGAAGAACATCGTAAACCCAATTGTTGAGAACGGCGACGTATTGATTTTGCTGGGCTAACAGCCACACTGTCACGAACCAACGCAACGTTCTGCTCAGTTCGGCCAGAACGACGACGTCCAGAACTTTTAAGGTCGACTGTTGAACCCGTCTCAAAAACTTTTTCATGAGCCTGCAAACTGTTGATTCATTCGGTGCTTCATTACGTCCTAGAGTACCGCGAAGTTGCCTGACAGTAGCCGCATAACTCTCTCCACTCTGGTAAAATGTTTTGACGATTAACACTCGTTGTGCAATAGTAAACTTCTCCATGGTTAGACACAGAATGCGAGAGTACTACACTGCGAACAAGAGAAACTACAACTGAATCGTCAATCGGAATGTTCTCCGAAATAGAAATGAGGTCTAACAATGTTGCCAACCGATAAACAAAAATTTACCAGCCGTTTAAAAACCGGCGCTCTTTTTGAATCACCCGTTATTTTGACACTCCACCTGTCTATTAAGGGCAGTTTTGAACTCAACGGGATGCAATTCACTAAAACCGTATAGGAAACGTAAAATGTAACTTTTAATAAAGATTAGCGAGAAAATTAATTTGATTTACCGTACTATTCATTTTAGCTAGCAATAGTATGATGAAAACTAGAGTTGTTGTTAAAACTTAGATGTGGCAGTACATATAAATGTTAAGAATAAAGTTGAAACCACTCGAGCAATTCTCCTTTATCTTACACACAGTAGTAGTAATAGCGGAACAAATGAAATTCCTTTCCCTCTTGGAACTCTGAATACTAATATTATCACAAGAACTTAGACCTATGTTAAGTGTTCGCCTATATCTTTTATATCACTATTTTGTAATTTCTCATGACCTACTTCCTTTGATAATATTTTCACCGTGATGTGATCTATTGTAATAAACATTCTTCATAATATAAGATTTTTTAACATCTTTTATTGAACTCATCATCATCATCATCTGTCAAGAAACAAATTGCCAGATTAAATGATAAAAAATTACTAATGGCAGCTTATCATGGTCTCATTCTGTCTCATATCCGTTGTGGTATCTTAGTATGGGGTAATTCTAGCATGGGTAATATGAATAGGGTTTTTAAAATTCAAAAGAAAGCTATTAGGTGTATGGTGGGAGCTAACCAGCTAACCTCATCCACACCACTATTTAAGGAGCTTAAATTGCTTACAGTTCCCTCCCTCTACATTTTTGAGGTGATTATGTATGTTAGGCAAAATAATTTTATGCAGAATTTCAATGTTCACAATCATAACACGAGAAACAGAAATGATTATTATGTGGCCAATCACTCCACAAAATTGTTTGAACAAAAACCTACTTATGCAGGGAGAAAATTCATGAATAAATTATCCCAATTTTTTAAATGTTGTGAGGATTTGAATTCCTTTAAAAAAAATCTGAAAAATTACTTGATCGGTGAAACTTTTTATAGCGTACAAGAATTTCTTTCTTGATAGTAGTGTAGTGATACATTGTGTGATTCTTATAAGTATTTCAGGTGTTACATCTGACGACGTGTCCTATACTCCTCCTGGAGTCTCCAGGGCGCAAAAAAAAGTACTAGGCTCAATGGCCTGTTCCGGCATTCATCTCTTTTTAGGTCTCCCCAAGCCTCGCTTCCCTCTAGTTTTATATTTACATATTCGCAGAGGAAAACTGTGAGCTGGCATGCGAAGTAAATGGTTGGACCAATTTCTCTTTTATATTCTTAACGTTTCCAACAGTGACTGAACATTTAATTCAGCGCGGATAGCTTCGTTACTTTCTCTAACCGGGTGCAACCTTTGACTCCTCACAAAAATCTCATTTCAGTAGCCTGGATACGAGATTCATTCTTTTGTAATGACACCCATATGTTATGATTGGTACAGCCATTTCTCTATAAAATTTCATTTGAATGTCCTTTCTCGTTTTCTTTCCTACTATCCTGCAAATAGAACCGCAGACAGAGCTGAATTTTGCCAATTTTTCACTCACGTCATCATCTTTGTTATAGCAAATCTTGCATCCTAAATATTAAGAATTATTGAACTCTTTCGTTTAAATACAGTGGAAATCCCCTTATCTGGACTCCCGTTATACGGATATTCCCATATCTGTACACAATAAAAATGGCCTAAATTAACTAAATTAATAAGGCATGGATCACTCCCTGCCTTACGGAATAGTAAGGCAGGGTGGGAGAAATGAACACGTGTGCAACCCTTGAGGGAATTCGGATTTGATACTGGCATACCCAAAAAGGTAAAGACCCAACGTTATTGCATGGTTTTTAAAGCGAGATTATGATTAATTTTCAAAATTAACTTGTCCCGCAAGAGGTCGGTAAAATTAAAGTAATACAACTTATCCGGTCATCTACGAAAAATAGACAAAACTTGCGACAAAAGATTGGGCTATGGATTTCAGCTAGAATGGCTAAGCGAGGCGACCCAGAAAGAAATACGGATGTTGTTATGCCCAATCGCAATACTTTCTTCTGTTCCCCTCCACCAATCACCCATCACCTACCACATCATTCCACTCCAACATTCCCCCTCACTCTTTATCAATCACACCTAAAATTAAATGCTAAAATGAAAAACGAAGGTTATAAAACGTTAAATTGCTAATGTATTTGACAAAATTCATACTAATTTTTCGTAAAAAATTCAATTTTCCTAAAACCATTTTTAATTCTTACAGTCTTTTTATTATTTTTTACTATCTCTTGCCTATATGAATAAAAACTTAGGAAGGAAAGTATTGTTTTCATGTCGATTTTTCGAAATCGAGTTTTCACCGGATCTACACGTTTTCAGACCTCCTGAATCCAAAAAACATGTTTTTAGCGATTGGTCTCTCTCTCTCCGAGTGTGTGTGCGTGTGCGTGTGTGTGTGTGAACAGAATATCTCAAGAACGGAATATCGTACGAACTTAAAACTTAAAACTTAAGTTACATACCGCTACCGGATCCGATACGAACATTTTAATTAAAATCGGTCAACCGGAAGTAGGCCTAGTTGTTTATTCGTGTAATTTTTCACTTTTTTGCGATTTTCTCAAAAACAAGTCATACGATTTTTTTAAAAATCGCCTGGTTTACTAAATTTTTTATGCTCTACAAGATAGAGTAGGCACCATGTTTGCTGAAATTCTTGGTGAGGCTGTTTTTACGTAAAAAACGTTTTTTTAAGATTACGGCTTAAATATGCATTTTTGCACAAAATGTATATAGCTAATAAAAAATGTAGAGAATTTAACGTCCTACAAATTTTAATTGTAATATATTTTTGTATAACGCTTAGGTTAGCGATAATTAGCGATTTTCTGTTTTTTTGTCACGAAAACGTGTGAAAAATCGACTTTTTAAAGATTTCGGCCTTAGTATGCGTTTTACGGCAAAAGTGTATATAATTAAATTTATAAAAAATTAAATGATCTACAATTTTTATTTAAAGTAATTTTCTCTACAGAGCCTAGTTTAGCGTAAAAGAGTGATTTTCCGTATTTTGAAGCCAAACTGAGGTCGATTTTAATTTTTCGTCTTTCACTCATGTTTTTTGAGGTTAGTTTTTTGTTTATTTCTAATGTTAGGTTTGTTGTTAGTTATTTGCATTGGCAAGAGAAAGTTGTGTGAGTGTTTCACACCAGATATTTACATAAAAAGATTCTTTTTATTTCACCTTTCAAGTTTTACGTTGTTAAATTCATTAGATTTTTCTTATAAACTTAACTTAAAAACTTTTTAAAAATTGACATTATCTAATTTGCGATGAAATCGACTGTGCAATACTCTTAATTTAGTAAAGTTTGAAATACTAAAATTATATAATTTTATTCATGCCCGTTTTTTATTTGATTTCTTTTTTTAATTCGTTAGACTGAATTCTTAACGAATCCCAACGGAATTATTTCAGCACTTGTAATTCATAATTGAAATAAAATCGTTTTAGTACAAGGAACGTACTTAAATTTTCATCAGATTATGGAAATTTTGGCCTTGTTCTTAGTAATTAAGTTAAAAAAAGAAAAAGTTGTTTTCTCAGAAAATTAATTTCCAGATTATCAAGGTCGTTAGCTTAATTTTCAGCTACGATGATTTCTGCATTTTCGTTCAATATAAATTTACAGTTCAGCCGTTCTTAGTTTGCTCCTACTGTCAACAAACAAAAGCCACCTACTACAGGGTGCACGCTAGAGTCTGCCACTTTACGGATGTCGTATTCGTATTAAGTTAACTATTTTTACTTTCGCTTGACTATATGAATATATAGGAAGGAAAGTATTGTTTTCATGTCGATTTTTCGAAATAGAGTTTTCACCGGATCAATACGTTTTCAGACCCCCTGAACTCAAAAAATATGTTTTTAGCGATTGGTCTGTGCGCGCGCGCGCGCGCGCGTGTGTGTGTGTGTGTGTGAACAGAATATCTCAAGAACGCAACGTTGTACAAACTTGAAACTTGAAACATAAGTTACATACCTTTACCGAACCCGACACGAACATTTTCATCAAAACCGGTCAACCGGAAGTAGTAGTTTATTCGTGTCATTTTTCACTTTTTTGCGATTTTCTCAAAAACTGGTCTTACAATTTTTTTAAAAATCGCCTGGTTAACTCAATTTTTTATTCTCTACAAGATAGGGTAGGCGCCATGTTTGCTGAAATTCTTGGTGAGGGTGTTTTTACGTAAAAAAGTGTTTTTTTAAGATTACGGCTTAAATATGTATTATAGCGCAAAAATTTATATAATAAAAAAAGTAGAGAGTTTGAAATTCTACAACTTTTATTTCAAACATTTTTTTTGTATAACGCTTAGTTTAGCAGTAATTAGCAATTTTCTGATTTTTTCTCACAAAAACGTGTGAAAAATTGATTTTTTTAAGATTTCGCCCTTAGAATGCATTTTACGACAAAAGTGTATATAATAAATTTTATAGGCAATAAAAAGATCTACAACTTTTATTTTACGCATTTTTCTCTACAGAGCCTAGTTTAGCGTAAAAGAGTGATTTTCCGTATTTTTAAGCTAAACTGAGTTCGATTTTCATTTTGCGTCTTTCACTCATGATTAAAATAAGGTTATGTTTATTGAGGTTAGTTTTTTGTTTATTTCTAATGTTTAATTATGAATGTTAGGTTTATTGTTAATTATTTGCATTGGCAAGAGAAAGTTGTGTGAATGTTTCACACCAGATTTTTTAAATTATAAGTACTTAAAGTACTAAAAACATCAGTCATGATATTATGATGTAGGCCTAACAATTTCATTTATAAAAATACTTTTAAAATTATTTTGTACTTAAATACTTTTGAAAGTATTTTGTTGTTACTTTTTAATCAGCGTATACACATTTTGATATAATGCGCATGCTCAGTGACGTCATTATTTGTTTACATTAGGAGCAAACTAAGAGAGGCTGGACTGTAGAGAGATTATTTTCTTGTTCTACGTCTACGTATTATACACATTTAAGCGGGCCATTTTCAAACAATTTGCGCAAACTTTTGTTTATACAAACCAGTAGCGAAACTAGTCTGACTGCGTCCCCATGCAAGTATTCCCCGTGCGCCCCTATTCGTAGACTCACTCCCCCCCCTCCCCAGTAACTTCCAACGAACTAACGACATTTCTCCGTACTTCCACACTTCCTGGATACAATTTCACTACACACGCAATTGTACAAGCTCTATCCAATTAGAGAAAGATTATTCAAAGAAATATAATTTATTATGTACAGTAATTTTAAAGTTAATTATTAAAAAAAATTATTATTCAAAAAATTAATTGAAAGTAAAATTAATTTACTAAACATTTTCAAACTAGAAGTACAGGGAGTTTTGCTTCAACATATTATTTTGCTAAATATTTTCTAGAATATCAGTTTTTTGCACCCCCCTAAGGCCTGCGCCCCAATGCACCGCATTGGTTGCATTGGCGTTAGTTACGCCACTGATACAAACTATAGCTTATCGGCTGTATAGTTGTGCATGTTCTGTATAGAGTTCATACGAGTTCTATACAGTTGTACTTGTGCTGTAGACTTCAGAAATGTTTACAGAATCAGCTTGTTTGGCAATTATAATTGCATGCTTTGTGTATGATTCACCTCGTAGGAAAAGAAAGCAACACTTTCGTATGAAAGAGTAGTTAAAAAAGAGATGTTCTTTAAGTCATAAAAATCTTATTAAGGGGCTGGAACTATCTTCGCCTCTAGATTACAAAAATTATTTAAGAATGGATTCTAATACTTGTGGTGAAATATTGGAAATTATTTATTTAATTTAATTGTTTGCAACGGGCCGACTACGGCCCAATTACAGAAACAATCAGCCCATAACAGACAGGTGGAGTGCCAAATTATTTACACTCAATCTGTTCGTTGCAGGGCTAAAATAAATAGTTCTGTTTCTTATCACATGGTCAGCCAATTAAATGACTAAATCATTTAAGAACCGAAGAGGTAGAGGTGTAAAAGACACTAATCAGAGTTATCTACTCTGAAAGTAATAAATTTCATTATACAGCCAGACCCTGTGGTGAATGAAGTGAAGGTGTCATTTACAGAGTGAAAAATATGTGCTTTCCAGAGGGCCCGGCATGCTGATAAGTGTACTTTTCCACTCAGTGAGGAAGGCATTGGTAAACCACCTCACTCCTCGTTTTACTTAGTAAAACCTCTAGAGGTTCAAACCAGCCTTTCGGCTGTTGACCTAAACAACAACAACAGAAACAATATTTCATTACAGAGCAAAAGACAATACAAAAGTAAAAAGAAAAGAAAATTATTACTCCTCTTATTAAAAAAAAAATACAATACTGAGAGATTTATATAGGATCGCCAAAGGAGACATTTTTTGCCACATTGTCTTTTCTTTTCAAATTTCCACATTTTTTTTTCAAATTCTAGTAAAGGTAGTTACTTTTATACGGATTTGAATGCTAGACAGTGGCTACCGGTGTACTTTGATGGTTGGGGTTCAATTAACCATACTCTGTCAGGAATGGTCGACCTGAGTCTGTACAAGACTATACCTCATTTACACGTCATACACATCATCCTCATCTCATTGGGTCATGGGGTTGCTTATTGTTCTGAATTGAACAGATTGCAACGTACACACACATTAGGGATTAAAAAAAAAATTGTGTTTTCTAGCATGCGGATTGACTTTTGAAGATTTAAAATTTGAAACAACCTACCGGGTTGGTCTAGAGGTAAAGTCGTCGCCAAAATCAGCTGTTCAACAGCTGATTTTCGGAGGCGAAGGTTCCTGGGTCAAATCCTAGTAAAGGTAATTACTTTTGTACGGATTTGAATGCTAGACAGTGATTATAGTCGATTGAGTCACGAGATTGCCTTTTGCGTATGTATGGGCTGTGAGGAAGGGAAGTGAAATATTTACAGTGCTGCCAACCTCAACAGTGAGACACTACTACTCGTACATTTCACAACCGTGCAGTTTCTGGATACATTTTGTAAGCTGTGATTTATTCCGAGAAAATGTTTTCTTCATAAACCTAATAAGAAATAAATATGACCTGTAATATTGCCTACAGCTTAATTACATGACTGAAAATGTTTGATTTACTCTAATTACGAATGAATCGCTTTCTTTACTATTGCTGTCACCGCCGTTTTCATTATCACTTTCTCTAGTATCTACCTAACGTTTTAATTTTTTTACCAGGTGTCAACAAAAATGTTGAAGAATAGCTTCTTCACTTCCTTAATTTTCTTCTTTATTTTTCAAATTGTGGGAAGAGAAACATCACAGTAGTTAGCCGCTCGCTCGCGGCTTTTGTTAAAAGGCACAGATAGGCATTTTTCTTTAGCTTCACCCCTCGTTGCAAACAAGGGTAACGAGGGGTAAAGGGCATGCCCGACTGCTTTAATTTCAGTACGACAAACATAACAACTTAAACTATAGCTACCTAGAGCATATACAGTATATCGCGGAATCTTTTGTAGGTTAACTGTTTGTTACAGAAATGTCGGTTTCTCGAAAACCTGGTCGAACTATTCACAGTATTGAATTAAATCTAATATGCATGTAATAAAATGTGAAGTTGAAGCTAAAGAAAAATGGCTATCCGTGCCTTTTAACAAAAGCCGCGAGCGAACGGCTAACTACTGTGATGTTTCTCTTCCCACAATTCGAAAAATAAAGAAGAAAATTAAGGAAGTGAAGAAGCTATTCTTTAACAGTTTTGTTGACACCTGGTAAAAAAAATGAAAACGTTAGGTAGATACTAGAGAAAGTGATACTGAAAACGCCGGTGACAGCAATAGTAAAGAAAGCGATTCATTCGTAATAACAGTAAATCAAACATTTCCAATCATGTAATTAAGCTGTAGGCAATATTACAGGTCATATTTATTTCTTATTAGGTTTATGAAGAAAATATTTTCTCGGAATAAACCACAGCTTACAAAATGTACGTAGAAACTGCACGGTAGTGAAATGTACGAGTAGTGTCTCACTGTTGAGGTTGGCAGCACTGCAAATATTTCACTTCACTTCCCTTCCTCACAGCCCATACATAAGCAATAGGGAATCTCGTGATTTCAGTATCTATACCGGTGTACTTTGATGGTTGGGGTTTAATTAACCATACTCTCTCAGGAATGGTCGGCTTGAGTCTGTATAATACTACACCTCATTACGTTATATATATCATCCTCATCTCACTGGGTCATGGGGTTGCTTATTGATCTGAATTGAACAGATTGCAACGTAAACACATTAGAGATTAAGAAAAGCTGAAACAGCCTTCGCAGCACAAACTTTTTGGAAAACTCTTTATTACCAGCTGTAGGTAATGCTATGAATTACTGTTTTTGTACTTTTGTTAAAATACACACTAGATTTTGTCACTACTATTTATTCCACCACAGTCTGTACAACCTCCGCTGATCCAAATTGATCAACCAATGATCATATGTTGTACAACGACTTCCAACATACCTATGCACATTTAAACCTGTTGTACAACGACTTCCAACATACCTATGCACATTTAAACCTGTTGTACAACGACTTCCAACATACCTATGCACATTTAAACCTGTTGTACAACGACTTCCAACATACCTATGCACATTTAAACCTGTTGTACAACGACTTCCAACATACCTATGCACATTTAAACCTGTTGTACAACGACTTCCAACATACCTATGCACATTTAAACCTGTTGTACAACGACTTCCAACATACCTATGCACATTTAAACCTGTTGTACAACGACTTCTGTTGTACAAATAATTTCAAACAAGTTTCCATTTATTCAAACTGTTGCGCAACAACTCAAATACGAACATACACCATTGAAATGTTTGCATAACACCCTTCGCTTTGCAGATTGTTTGATAATGTATGGAGTCCATGATTAATGTAGACGGTGAAGAGTGATAATACAAATAAGTTATAAAAAATATTTCAGACTTAACCGGGAGTCGAGCACTAGATTTCTTTTTTTTTGCGCCCTGGAGACTCCAGGAGGAGTATAGGATATGTCAGATATAACACCTGAAATATATTTAAGAATCACACAATGTATCACTACTATCAAGAAAGAAATTCTTGTACGCTATAAAAAGTTTCACCGATCAAGTAATTTTTCAGATTTTTTTTTAAAGGATTCAAATCCTCACAACATTTTACAAATTTGGGTAATTTATTCATGAATTTTCTCCCTGCATAAGTAGGTTTTTGTTCAAACAATTTTGTAGAGTGATTAGCCACGTAATAATCATTTCTGTTTCTCGTGTTATGATTGTGAACATTGAAATTCTGCATAAAATTATTTTGCCTAACATACATAATCACCTGAAAAATGTAGAGAGAGGGAACTGTAAGTAATTTAAGCTCCTTAAATAGTGGCCTGCATGAGGTTAGCTGGTTAGCTCCCACCATACTCCTAATAGCTTTCCCTGGCATAGAAGACAATGTTACTGACCACTACACCAACTGATTTAACTGGGTCACTCACTCTTTGACGCAAGACCTGAAAACTTGTTCATGTCATAGTTAGATTACAGTGTTTATATTAATAAGTTTATAAATACAATTTCAGGTTTGTTATTTGTTAATTAACTTTACTTGTTATTAAAGGATGACATCAGTAGCCTACATACAGAAGATAATCCTTAGAAATTCTATATATTTTGAGGGACAACTTCCTATATAACTTAATATTAACGTTTTGTAAATTTCTCAAAACCTTAAAATATAAGACTTCATTAATTTATTGTAGGTAATTATTAATTACGTCAATAAATATAAATTTTTATAGTTTTAAGTGATTCTTTTATTAATTATTATACCCAGATCCCGGACGAACCTAGGCTTAGGTGTTACACTGCTAATGGATTTTTTTTATTCCTAATGTGTGTCCGTAGCAATCTGTTCAATTTAGAACAATAAGCAACCCCATGACCCAATGAGATGAGGATAATATGTATGACGTGTAAATGAGATCTCGTCTAGTGCAGACTCAGGCCGACCATTCCCGAGAGAGTATGGTTAATTGAAACCCAACCATCAAAGTACACCGGTAACCACTGCCTAGTATTCAAATCCGTATAAAAGTAACTACCTTTACAAGGACTTGAACCAGGAACTTTCGTCTCCGAAAATCAGCTGTTAAACAGCTGACTAGCGGCGATGACGTTACCCCTAGACCAACCCGGTGGGTTTCTAATGGATTTAAAAAAAAATAGAATTACATGACATAAATTTTTTAAATTAGGCTAAAGAAAAATATTATTTCTAATTGTCAAAGAAACAGGATTGTGGTACATCAAAGATTTCGGAAGCACATAATTCGAAATGGTTCTATGAGTGTAAAAATCTTAAATTTTTTATTTTTTTATTTTTGAAAGTCAGGCTTTTTTAAACTAAAATGAAAAAAAAGTTTGATATGGATGGAGGTTTTTCTGTAAAAATATTTCCTTTAAAATATGGGAAAAAACAAATAATGCGTTCCTGTTAGACCAACGAAAGATATCTATTCTAATTCAACGAGCAATACAGAGAAACGATTCCGATAATATTTTACACGATATTTCTGGTGACACGTCTTTCTTCGTACACGCTACAATAGGTAACTACAGTAGGCGGCGTTTATCGAAACTAAAACGGAATGAAATAGAACGACCTTTATTATTCCCGGTTCGTCAAGTCAGAACCTTACAAGAAAACAAATATCAATAAAAATAATAAATACCTACACAAAAAGCCTTTGATACAAAAGACCAGTAACACCTCATAGGTATGTTAGAAAAATACATATTTTTTATCATTGCAAAAAATGAAAGTAAAGCTTAGAAAATATTTTATCAATCTTCTACCAAAAATATTATAACATTTTATTCAAGCGTTTTCAAGATCTGGTTATAAAAAAGTAACAAAAACACTTTTTTCAAACTTATTAAAACTATTTATTAACAAAAAAATGAATTACTACCCTTTTTACTACAGTAAATTACAATTAAATTACCAACTTTACGAGATTAATTTTTAAAAAACGTATTACAAACTTAAAACTTAAAATTAACTAAAGGCAAAAATGACCACGTACAATATTAATAATGTTTTTATATTCCCTAACGTGTGTATGTTGCAATCTGTTTAATTCAGAACAATAAGGAACCCAATGACCCAATGAGATGAAGATGATATGTCTGTATGACGTGTAAATGAGGTGTAGTCTTGCTTGATCTTACGTTTAGATTTACCGACAAACCAACATTTTAAATAATTGAAGTCCATATCAACATCAAAATCATCTCTATTAACATCATCTTCTTCCTCTACGCATTCTACTATCACCGTTATTAATTTGGTTACCTTTTCTATTATTGTTATTCATCTTTTATCTTGTTAATATTTTCAAAAATTATACCTCTTATTTTCAAAAATATACATAAGTATATTTTGCCTCTAAATTACTTTTATCATATACACAAAATGGGTTGTTTAGGTCATCAGTTGAAAGACTGGTTTGAACCTCTAGAGGCTTTACTAAGTAAATCAAAGAAAAAGGTGGTTTACTTTTGCCTTCCTCTTCTTCTTCTTAACGTGCCTGTCCGATTCGAACGTTGGCTACCATCATAGCTATCTTGGTCCTGTCCTCTGCAATGCGGAAAAGTTGGGCTGAGCTCTGTCCATACCAGTCTCTCAGGTTAGCAAGCCAGGATATTCTTCTTCGGCCTGGCCGTCTTCCACCATCCAATCTACCCTGCAGGATGCGCTGCAACAGTTCATATCTACCGTGGTTCCTCATAATATGACCAAGGTATTCCAACTTGCGACACTTTATGATGTTTATTACCTCTGGTTCCTTGCTCATTCGGCGCAGTACCTCGGTGTTGGTCACCCTGTCCGTCCATGGTATCTTCAACATTCTTCTGTACAACCAAAGTTCGAAGGCTTCAAGTTTAGCAGTGGTTGCCTTCGTCAACGTCCAAGTCTCCACCCCATACAGAAGCACGGAAAACACGTAACACAGTAAGAGCCGCAACTTAGTGCCTCAATGAGTGGAAATGTAGCCTATACTTATCAGCATGCTAAGCCCTCCAAAAAATCATATACTTTCCACCCTGCAAATGACACATTCACTTCATTCACCACAGGGTCTGGCTGTAAAATGAAATTCATTACTCTCAGAGGATATTACTGTGACTAGTATCTTTTACACCTCTACCTCTTCTGTTCTTAAATACTTCAGTCATATGGCTGACCATGTGATAAGAAACATAACTATTTTTTGTAGCCCTGGAACTAGCAGATCGAGTGCAAAATAATAATTTAACACTCCATCTGTCTGTTATGGGCATAACACAAAATATTAGCCCTAAAACTATAGCTGGGACGTTATAGTACACCTTAGCTACAACGAGAAAAATCATTTTTCTTTTCAACCCGATACAATCAGTACCTGATTAAAGGCTTTCACATTTTTATATTTTAACTTAATACTTTAAAAATAATTATGATTCATCTATTAGAAAAAAATCACAGTACAATGATGTGATAAAAATATTGGTTATTCTGAAGAGCCGTCACAGAAACTGCCTTTCATATTACTTTTATGGTACAAGACATAAATAAAAAGGTTGAAGCCGTATAAAAATTTATGAAAAGAGCCGTCGACAAATGTTTTATTACCCACTATCTCATAAAGCAGAACAGCTATTCCACGATAACCTAAATCAGTTAAATGGCTGTGATTTATTTTTTGATTATTGTAACTTCCTAGTTTATCACCGTAAGCTTCGATAAACCGATGTAATTTAAATGTAATTTTTATCATATATTCAGATGTTTGCCCGTAACAAGCAGGTGGAGTGTTAAATTATTTGGACTCGATCTGCTAGTTCCAGGGCTCCAAAAATATTTTTGTTTCTTATCAAATGGTCACCCAATTATATGAGTAAAACATGTGTCACCGGATGGCGACATTAAGTGGCTAACCTTATCTGTTTGGTGACCCTGAAAAGGGCCGTTTATGTGTGTGTCCGCCGAGGTGGACAGAGGAGTTTGATGGCCCTGAAAAAGGCCGGTGTAAACCTTAATCAATTGGTCCTGAGAAGGACTGTTGTGCCGGTCTCGAATGAGACCGGTGTTGGCAGCGCGTGGCTGCGACGAGAAGCTGGACGACACGGCGTGTCGTCATCCAGCGGAGACGTCATCTTCTTCCCTCGCAGTAGTGCGTCGATGGCTGCTTCGTCGGGACCGGTGGGCGTAAGACTCGGTCGAGGGACCGCTGTGGGCATCGCTCGCTTCAGCGGGCGATGACGGTCCGGTCGACGGCTTACGGTGACGGGTCGGTGAGCGGAAGTATCATCTTCTCTCTTGCGGGGTCGTCGAATAGTCTTCGCTGGAGTCCGACAGCCGTGTGCCGTGGTGGACGCCTCGTCTGGTGGAATTGAATCTCTCGGTTCAGTGCAGCGCTCTTTATATAGTCGCCGAGAGCGCTGTGGTAGAGAGCGGCTACTGGCTTGGCCTTGATGACTAAGGTCTTTGTCGGTGGGGAGCCGAAAGGTTTGTCGCTATGCCGTCAAAGGGCCTACCGCGCTGACAAAGGCCGGCAGCACAGTAAATGATTTATTAGAAGGGGTGACGGTGACACATTTTAGAACAAAAGAGGTAGAGGTGTAAAGGAAATGAGTCAGTGTTGTCTCCTTTAAGAGTAACGAATTTCATTAAAAAGCCAGTCCTTGTGGTGAATGAAGTGATTTTCATTATGTATAGTCAGAAGAAGCAGTTTTTGCAATTATAGCAAGTATTAATTACTAATCCCCTCTCTACGGGCTTCAGAGTCTGAGCACGCGACGTAGAGTGATGGAAGTTCTATTCATTTACAACATTATGCATTCACGAGTTGATGTTCCGGATATCTCGAAAATTTTTCTGAAAATTTTTTTAGGGTGCCTTGCACAGCTTTAAGAAGTTTCAGGTTGTTTGCTGGAGCCACAAGAAGTAAACTAGCTCCAATCAATAGATGTATAGCTACAGCCAATGAAATAAATGGAGAAGTAGATCTGTTTCACAGAGATGGTAAAATTAAAGAAAAACTATACAGGATACTGTGAAGGAAGGCTGTAAATACTGCGTGATCTTTATGTTATTTTATGTATTTTTATGTTTTTTGTGTCTATGTGGTGTATGTTGGGCTCGGCGGCTGACTGTTTTCTAGTGAAGAAAGAATGACTACGTTAAGTTGTAATGGTGCGGTATACTGAGGCGATATTCTATTACTGTTCTACTGTACCATCTCGCATCCTTGCGACCAGCCATAGTAAAGGGTGGAGACGGCGAGGTGTAGGGGAGTTTGGGAGGCCCCCCAAAAAAAAATCTATGAACAAAAATGACTAAAAATTCAATTTTCAATCATATTTCTTGGTGTAAACCTTTTTTCCCCTCATTACTTTCTAGGATTTGCAGACATACCTCAACGATATTCAATTTACCCTGATACATTTATAACATGAAATTCAATCTCATCATTAGGATCAATGATTTTGAAGATGTTTTTGCAGGGTGGAAAGTAGATGCTATTCAGAGTTGATAAGCGTACTTTTTCATTCAGTGAGGAAGACAATAGTATACCACCTCCCTTCCTCGTTTTATTTAGTAAGACTCTACAGTTTAAAATCAGCCTCTCGACTGATGACATAAACAACAAGATACGGTAAGCGGCATTACTGCTGAAATTTTTGGGGGCCGTTCTCTCGCGCTGAAAATAATTTTTAACGATTGCGTCTTTAATATGCATTACACACCGGGTTTGTCTAGAGGTAAAGTCGTCACCAAAATCAGCTGTTTAACAGCTGATTTTCGGAGACTCCTGGAGATTCCTGGTTCAAATCCTAGTAAAGGTAGTTACTTTTATACGGATTTGAATACTAGACTGTGGTTACCGGTGTACTTTGATGGTTGGGGTTTAATTAACCATACCTCTCAGAAATGGTCGGCCCGGGTCTGTACAAGACTACACCTCATTTACACGTCATACACATCATCCTCAACTCATTGAGCCATGGGGTTGCTTATTGTTCTAAATTGAACAGATTGCAACGTACACAAATTAGGAATAAAAAAACAAAAATATGCATTACACACCGGGTTGGTCTAAAGGTAAAGTCGTCGCCAAAATCAGCTGTTTAACAGCTGATTTTCGGAGACGAAGGTCCTGGTTCAAATCCTAGTAAAGGTAGTTATTTTTATACGGATTCGAATGCTAGACGGCGGTTACGGTGTACTTTGATGGTTGGTGTTCAGTTAACCATACTCTCTCAGGAATGGTCGACCTGAGTCTGTACAAGACTACACCACATTTACACGTCATAAATATCATCCTCATGTCATTGGGTCATGGGGTTGCTTATTATTCTGAATTGAACAGATTGCAACGTTCACTTATTAGGGATTATAAAAAAAATTATGCATTACAACGCAAAAGTTGCCCATAAAAGACATAAAAAAGTTGCCCATAACAGACAGGTGGAGTGTCAAATTATTTACACTCGATCTGTTAGTTGCAGGGCTAAAATTAATAGTTCTGTTTCTTATCGCATGGTCCGCCAATTATAAATGACTGAATCATTTAAGAACAGAAGAGGTAGAGGTGTAAAAGACACTAATCAGAGTTATCTCGTCTGAAAGTAATGGATTTCATTATACAGCCAGACCCTGTGGTGAATGAAGTGAAAGTGTCATTTGCAGAGTAGAAAATATGCTTTTCAGAGGGCCCGGCATGCTGATAAGTGTACTTTTCCACTCAGTGAGGAAGGCATGGTAAACCACCTCACTCCTCGATTTACTTAGTAAAACCTCTACAGGTTCAAACTAGCCTTTTGGCTGATGACCTAAACAACAACACAACGCAAAAGCGTATAAATCAATGTTGATGAAAATTACTTACAATATTTACTTTGAGCATTATATTCTGCACCACTTAGGCTAGTTTAGCTTCAATTAGTGATTTTATATAATCTGGTCATTAAATCGTTAAAAAACAGGATTTGTTAAGATTGCGGCTGTAATATGAATTTTACAACAAAAGTAATATACCTATGTAAAGTTTTATAAAATTCATTTACAACTTTTACGTCAAGCATTTTTTTACATCCTTTAGTTTAACGTTAATTAGTGATTTTCCGTATTTTTAAGTAGAACAGAAGTTTATTTGTATTTAGCGACATTCACTTATGATTAAAATTAAATTAATATGTTTTTAATTTTACATTGTTTACTCGTGATTAAAAATTAATTTGTTTAACGCCTTAACAATATTTCATTACTAACTTATTTCATGGAATGAGCCGATATCTTCTGCTACCCGTAACACGCAAACGAAGCATTTTCAGACTTATGTTTATATGAAGTTTTTTCTATTTTTCGATGTAAATTCATCCCCGATGTATTATGTTTTTACGTGAATCACCTGTATATAAAAAAAATGGTAAACCTCATCGTCATAGAAACCGCTAGCGTTGACACCGACATGGCAATACAAATAGAAAATTAATAGTAATACATTTCATCAGGAAAATTTTCATATGTTATTTAGACAGTCGTCAGGAGTCTGTGCGCCAAATTTGAAAATTATGTGAATTTTTTCTCTAAAAGACCTAAAAATGAGTTTAGATTACTGTATAGTTCGTTTGTTTTAGGAAGAAGCTTGTAAGGGGTGGGTGAGTAGGTAGAGTAGGGATAGTTTCAAAGGGGAAAGTGTTGTCTCCTTCTCACTTAATGATCATTCCCTCTCTTTCTAACCGTATACTATGTTACAACTACGAGGTGCTTCCCCCACCACTAAACAGAACAGCTCAGCGGCACACAGCGTTGGAGGGAAAGCTTCAAGCTAGAACAAATGACCTATACTGTATACCAATAATCAGGCAACTTGTAATTGGAACCTATTTTTTGGCAAAATTAGGAGTAACAATTGAAACACACTAGATTTATGTGTTGCTGTGTAGGTCATCAGACGAAAGGCTGTTTGAACCTCTAGAGCGGCGGTCTCAAACTCGTAGCCTTCAGAAGGCCACTTAAAAATTTTACCAACACTTAAAGGGCCGCATAATTCTGAACAACCTTTAATGCAGAGTTACCACAAACAACAGGGTAGTCAGTGCAAAGAGAAATTTCTTTCTTCGCAAACATAAGAACATTTTTCTATTCTATAGACAACTTTTATTCAACTTAATGATATAATTTATTAAAAATATTTATTATTCAATCATCACTAATCAATCATCTACTATTTTGTAGTAGATTCATCGCAGACCGCGTGTTTAAGACCGCTACTTTAGAGGCTTTATTAAGTATAACGAGAAGTAAGGGGAATTACAATTACCTTCCTCACTGAGTGGGAAAGTATGCTCATCAGCACGCCAGGCCCTCAGAAAAGCATCTACTTTCCACCCTGCAAATAACACCTTTATTTCATCACCACAGGGTCTGGCTGTATACTGATAAAATTCATTACTCTGAGAGAAAATAACTGACTATTGTCCTTTACACCTCTGCCTTTTCTGTTCTCAAAAATTTCAATCATATGATTGGCTGATCATATGATAAGAGAACTATTTTTTGTAGCCCTGGAACTAACAGATTGAGTGTAAATAATTTAACACTCCACCTGTCTGTTATAGGTAGAATTTATAAAATATTTCTAAAAAAATTTATTGAGGGTAAGAAAGATCAAACGTTTTAAATATAGAAAAGAAATACAATCTATCTTACTTCTTTTGATCTAGCCTTGACATGGGAAACAGCTTATTCAAATAAAATGACAAACGAAATTTAAGAAAAGGGATGATTGTATCTAAAAGCTAAAAGATTGATAAACATTCAAGTGTGAGGACAGAAAGTTTACTTTTTTGTAACTTGATGTAGTACAGCAGCTTATAGGGTCTACCGGGTGTTTCAAAAAGGATGCAACCGCAATATTAAGAAGGTAGAAGTAACCAATAGAGAAATGTAATGTATAATTTACTGTAATAAGATTATTAATATCCCCATAACAGGCAGAGTAATCCTGTTATTCAGAGTTATCTCGTCTGAAAGTAATGGATTTCATTATACAGCCAGACCGTGTGGTGAATGAAGTGAAAGTGTCATTTGCAGAGTGGAAAATATATGCTTTTCAGAGGGCCCGGCATGCTGATAAGTGTACTTTTCCACTTAGTGAGGAAGGCATGGTAAACCACCTCACTCCTCGATTTACTTAGTAAAACCTCTACAGGTTCAAACCAGCCTTTTGGCTGATGACCTAAACAACAACAACAACAGGCAGACAGAGTTTTAAATTATTTGTACTCGATCTGCAAGTTCCAGGGCTGCAAATAATAGTTCTCATTCTTATCACATGATCACCCAATTATATGACTGAAGCATATAAGAACAGAATAGGAAGAGTTGTAAAATACACTAGTCAGAGTTATCTCCTCTGAGAGTAATGAATTTCATTATACAGCCAGACCCTGTGATGAATAAAGTGCAGATGTCATTTACAAAGTGGAAAGTAGATGCTTTTTAGAGTGCTTGGTATGCTGATAAGCATACTTTTCCACTCAGAGAGGAACGGAATCGTAAAGTACTGTACCTCATTCCTCGTTTTATGCTCAGAGTTTAGTCTTTTTTTGAAACACACTACCTACTGAATGTGCTTCATATGTTTAATTTAAGAATATTATAATTCAGAGTTTTAACATCTTTGCTTAAAGTTTGTAATTGTGTTAAAAAACTAATTGCAAAAGAATTACACTTTGTTGAAAATATAACCCCATCAAACACACTTACTGCAACCGGTACAATACACTTACAGCTGCGACCGGTAAAACCGGTGTTATAAAACTTAATTCAATTTATTTGCTTACACTTAATCAGACATATGTTGTTGTTGTTTAGGTCAACAGCCGAAAGGCTGGTTTGAACCTCTAGAGGTTTTACTAAGTAAAACGAGGAGTGAAGTGGTTTACCATTGCCTTCCTCACTGAGTGGAAAAGTATGCTTATCAGCATGCCGGGCCCTCTGAAAAGCACATATTTTCCACTCTGTAAATGACAACTTCACTTAATTCACCACAGGGTCTGGCTGTATAGTGAAATTCATTACTATCAGAGAAGATAACTCTGACTAGTGTCTTTTACACCTCTACCTCTTCTGTTCTTAAACGATTCAGTCATTTAATTGGCTGACCATGTGATAAGAAACAGAACTATTTATTTTAGCCCTGCAACGAACAGATTGAGTGTAAATAATTTGACACTCCACCTGTCTGTTATGGGCAGAATCAGACATAAAGGAAACTTAAATATTAACTAACTTCAAAGGGTGTATTGTGTCGTTGGCATTTAAAAAAAAATTATATTTAAATTCTTAAAGGAAATCATACTGGGTAAAGTAGTTGAAATTAGTAGAAAATATAGCCTGTAAGTTAACACCAGCAAAAAAAATTTATTGTACCTAATTAGCAAAAAGAGAGTTGACGAAGTGCAATTTACCATTGATTGAAAAATGGTGGAATGAGTGCCAACATACACATGTAGATACTGAAGTCACGAGATTGCCTTTTGCGTATTGATGGGCTGTGAGGAAGGGAAGTGAAATATTTGCAGTGCTGCCAACCTCAACAGTGAGACACTACTCGTACATTTCACTACCGTGCAGTTTCTGGATACATTTTGTAAGCTGTGATTTATTCCGTGAAAATGTTTTCTTCATAAACCTTATAAGAAATAAATATGACCTGTAATATTGCCTACAGCTTAATTACATAACTGAAAATGTTTGATTTACTGTAATTACGAATGAATCGCCTTCTTTACTATTGCTGTCACCGCCGTTTTCATTATCCGTCTCTCTAGTATCTACCTAACCGTTTTCTTTTTTTACCAGGTGTCAAAAAAACTGTTAAAGAATAGCTTCTTCACTTCCTTAATTTCCTTCTTTATTTTTCGTATTGTGGAAAAAGAAACATCACAGTAGTTAGCCGCTCGGTTACGGCTTTTGTTAAGAGGCACGGATAGGCATTTTTGTTTAGCTTCAACTTCACATTTTATTACATTGCATTTAGCTCTGTGAATAGTCTTCCGATGTTTTCGAGAAACCGACATTTGTGTTTACGGTAACAAACAGTTATATTCGTACAGTTAACCTACAAAAGGTTCTGCGATTTACTGTAAATGCTCTGGGTATGGTATAAGTTGTAATGTTTGTTGTAGTGAAATTAAAGCAGTCGCGCATGCGCACTGATGCTTTTCCCCTTTTACCCCTCGTTGCAAACAAGGGCAAACTCGTGACTCAAGTGACTATACCTTGGCACATTGGGACCAATCTCACGAAATAAAAACCAGAATTTAAAATAAACAAGAACACCGTTCAGGCAAGTGCCCAAGCTGTTCAAAACGCATAATTTGAATTTAAAAATCAGATTCCTTCGATGGTACATATATTCCATTTTCCTGAATAGGGTGGAATCTTGGACCTTAACGGAATCAACAACGAAGAGACTGGAAGCATTCGAGTTATGGACTTACAAAAGAATTCTTAAATTATCGTGTTGTTGTTGTTTAGGTCATCAGCCAAAAAGCTGGTTTGAACCTGTAGAGGTTTTACTAAGTAAAACGAGGAGTAAGGTGGTTTACCATTGCCTTCCTCACTGAATGGAAAAGTATGCCTATCAGCATGCCGGGCCCTCTGAAAATCACTTACTTTCCACTCTGCAAATGACACCTTCACTTCATTCACCACAAGGTCTGGCTGTATAATGAAATTCATTACTTTCAGAGGAGATAACTCTGATTAGTGTCTTTTACACCTCTACCTCTTCTGTTCTTAAATGGTTCAGTCATTTCATTGGCTGACCATATGATAAGAAACAGAACTATTTATTTTAGCCCTGCAACGAACAGATTAAGAGTAATTAATTTGACTCTCCATCTGTTTGTTATGGGCAGAAAAAAAATTATCGTGGATGGACAGAATATAAAACATCAGTGTACTTCAAAACCATGGTAAAGAAAATGAAATAATGTGCGCAGTAAAAAGAAGAAAAATTCAATATTTAAGACACATCATTAGAAATGACAATAAGTACAAATTGCTGAAATGCATTTTGCAAGGAAAGGTACACGGGAAGAGAGGTGTCAAAAGACGACGAATATCCTGGCTGAAGAACTTGAGCAACTGGTTTGCAACTTCTACTACAGGACTCTTTAAAGGTGCAGAGATTAGAATTATCATCGCCAGAATGATTGCCAACATCGGTAGCGGATCGGTACCAAAAGAAGAGAGAGAAAGGAACTCCATCAAACGTCAAATATTCATAACATATACGCCGGATGTAAGGGGCTCGCCGTATGTCTGATAAAGATGTTTGTTATACTGATAAGATATACGTATCACCCTGAACAACATGGAAAAGACATGGACAGAAATAACTGCTGAACTAATTTTTTTTTTTTAATCCCTAATGTGTGTACGTTGCAATCTGTTCAATTCAGAACAATAAGCAACCCCATGACCCAATGAGATGAGGATGATGTGTATGACGTGTAAATGAGGTGTAGTCTTGTACAGACCCAGGCCGACCATTCCTGAGAAAGTATGGTTAATTAAACCCCAACCATCAAAGTACACCGGTAACCACTGTCTAGTATTCAGATCCGTATAAAAGTAACTACCTTTACTAGGATTTGAACCAGGAACCTTCGTCTCCGAAAATCAGCAGTTAAACAGCTGATTTTGGCGACGACTTTACCTCTAGACTAACCCGGTTGGTTGACCTACATTTAAGTACACAATCGTGCAAACTGATATGGGAAAAGCTAAGTTTTGTTATATAAGTTATATTATCATCATCATCATCATCATCTGTCAAGGATTAGGCTCAATGGCCTGTTCCAGCATCCATCTCTTTTTAGGTCTTACCAAGCATCGCTTCCATTTAGGTTTATATTTCCATGCTAGCAGAGGAAGTCTGTGAGCTGGTATGCAAAGTAAATGGTTGGACCAGTTTCTCTTACATATCCCAGAAGAATGGTCAACGGTCTCGAAGGCAGAGGAGGAATTTTCCTAACGGTGGAGAAGACGACGAACCAGGATGTGGGTCTCCAAATGAAACCCAGTGCCCTTCTAGAGGCTCTAAAGTGGCAGCCCCACCACTGGATTAGCTAGCGCACGGCTCGTAACTAGGGCTGGAGAAATTTTATCACTGGCAAGCATCGAAAGTATATAAGTTATAACTTGCCGGCCGCATTGACGTATTTGGTAAAGTGCTCGCCTCTCATCCTGCGGTCATAGGTTCAAATCCCACTCAGGCACGGCATATTTTCATTCGTTACGAAAAATCATTTCATCCTTCAAATTTACAACCCAACGTCGTCGCTAATGACCACTGTAGTTGATGCGACGTTAAATAAACAAAGAAAAAAGTTATAAATTATTTATTTTAGTTTAATTTAAAGTCGGACCACCTGTTTGATATTTAACAACTGCAGGATTTATCGTGTTATAATTTTTCAGATCCTACACGGAAATTGAACCCAGGACATTCCACTTTGTATTCTACAACGTTAAACTCTGTGCACTGAGGCGTTCGAGATACAAGTACTGTAGTATACTTTAACATATTTATTCAAAAAAGAACTTATATTGAAATGTTACGAGTAATCCGATTTAGAATAAAAAGGAGAAAATGGAAAGAAAATTTTTAAAATGTGAATACAAAACAAAACGAAAGAAATAAACAAATGAAAGATTTTTTTTATAAAATTTTTTACAATATATTTTATCTGAAGTTTTTTATAGGCCTATAGACTAGTAGCTACAAAGTACCCAATATCTTGCACTGTATTGGTAAAATTTTTCTAAAGAACTTTGTTTCTTTCTTCTTGTAATAAAGAACTAACTTCAGTATAAGATGGAATTCCTAATAAAAATGTATAAGAAAAGACAGTACAGTTGTATACGTCTTCGTATTAAAGACGAACTTGTAACTTATGTGATATGAAACTCAATGAAACAAAATAATACATTTTATGGTCTAGATACATGTCGGGAATAAATATTATCATAACCGTAGAAAATAAATAATGCTTGTAGGCCTATAACTAGCCAAAAATTAATTATATTTTAATCTATTTACTTATTATTACTAGCCTAAAATAATAATCAATACTTTCTCTATCCCTGTATAAAATATAGGGAAGAATAGTATTGTCATCATGTAGATTTTTCAAAATCGAATTTTCACCGGAAATACACGTTTTCAGACCCCTGATCCCCAAAACTTGTTTTTTACTTTCTCTTGCCTATATGAATATATAGGAAGGAAAGTATTGTTTTCATGTCGATTTTTCGAAATCGAGTTTTCACCGGATCTATACGTTTTCAGACCCCCTGAACCCAAAAAACATGTTTTTAGCGATTGGTCTGTGTGTGTCTGTGTGTGTGTGTGTGTTTGTGTGTGTGTGTGTGTGTGTGTGTGTGTGTGTGAACAGAATATCTCAAGAACGGAACATCGTACGAACTTGAAACTTGAAACTTAAGTTACATACCACTACCGGACGCGACACGAACATTTTCATCAAAATCGGTCAACCGGAAGTAGTAGTTTATTCGTATAATTTTTCAGTTTTTTTGCGATTTTCTCAAAAACTGGTCCTACGATTTTTTTAAAAATCCCCTATTTTACTCAATTTTTTATTCTCTACAAGATAGGGTAGGCGCCATGTTTGCTGAAATTCTCGGTGAGGCTGTTTTCACGTAAAAACGTTGTTTTTTTAAGATTACGGCTTTAATATAAATTTTAGCGCAAAAACTTATATAATAAAAGTTGTAGAGAATTTAAAATTCTACAACTTTTATTTCAAACAATTTTTTGTATAACGCTTAGTTTAGCGGTAATTAGCGATTTTCTGTTTTTTTTTCTCACGAAAACGTGAGAAAAATCGATTTTTTTAACATTTCGGTCTTAGTATGCATTTTACGACAAAAGTGTATATAATTAAATTTATAGAAAATTAAAAGATCTTTTGTTTAGAGCATTTTTCTCTACAGAGCCTAGTTTAGCGTGAAATAGTGATTTTTCGTATTTTTAAGCCAAACTGAGTTCGATTGTCATTTTGCGTCATTCACTCATGATTAAAATAAGGTTATGTTTTTGAGGTTAGTTTTTGTTTATTTCTAATATTTTATTAATAATGTTAGGTTTATTATTAATCATTTGCATTGGCAAGAGAAAGTTGTGTGAGTGTTTCACACCAGATTTTTTAAAACGGATTGGTCTGTATGTCTACGGGTGCGTGATTAATGGCTATTCTGGTGTTGTGTTTAATAATATTTCTTTACTTTGACTTATATTCAAACATATATATTAAAATATATCTTTGACTTAGTTTAGAAAGTACTTCAAGGTACTAATATTGATTGATTGCTTGACCTTCAGGAACCCAGTGAAGGTACACAATCCAAAGGATATAAAAAAAACAACCATCATTGCTTTAAATTTTGACTTGCTCATTCGAGCTTTTTTGGCTCTCAGTGAAGTTCGGCTCTTCCAGTGCATGGATTGGTGCTTCGTTTCCGGATCATAAGTAAAAATTTACGTTTCATCACATGTTATTATCTTCTATCTGTTCCCTAAGGTGAAATCCACATTAAAAGGGACAAGATTTGAGTCTGTGGAAGCTGTAAAAGAGAAATCGGCACGTGTCCTGAAGGAGCTGACAGAAGATGACTTCCAGCACTGTTTCCAACAATGGAAAATTTGCATGGATCGTTGTAGGGATAGAGAAGAAGTTTATATTGAAGGTGATAATAAGTGACTATGTATAAAATTAAAATAAAATTTTTTACAATGTCAGTCTCGTTATTTAATAGCCACACCTCGTATTTATAGTCTACTTTTGAATCAACCTATACGAAAATTGTATGTACAGTAAAATCTCTCTATAGCGGAATTGAAGGGACCATGAGATACCGCCGCTATAAAGAGAGTTCCGTTATAGAGAGAGCGAGTAATTAACGGTGGGAGGGAAGTTGGAGTACTAATTTTTCTGTACAAAATAACTTATATACGTATGTAAATGGTGCATGGAATAAGTTTTTGAAAAACTACTGAATAGATAACTTTATGACGAATGTTTAATACAGTAGATTACTTCAATACAGTGAGATACGAGTATTTAAATTAATTATCTACATAAAGTGTAGGTTATTAACTTAACAAGAAATTTGGATACAAACTGGTTTTATTAGATGTTGTGTTACCAATGTTTAACAATAGAATTTCACTTTTCGTATTGAACTTAAAATTAATTAGCACTGAAACTCAGTTTTTACTGAACAGTAATAAACATAAGATACATACAATTAAAATCTCCTAAAACATAGGCTACACAAACACAAAAATAAACACAGTACAGTATATATTTTTTTGTTATTAAGGAAACAATGACTGTGAAGTACATTTCATTTCGTAAAATAAGTTGTAAATTTTGTTTCGTTTTCAATTCATAAAACATGCCTTCAATCTCATTTTCAATATTTAAAACTTGTAAATTTTCATTTACATATTGGCAATGACAGTACGTTGAAACAACAAGAATAGCGTCTAGTGCTTGTTTACTTGAAGGGACAACATTTCTGTTTCCATTTCATCGTCATTCACTTTCTTGCTCGTTGTTTTGGGCTAAGACATTTTCGATTATTGCATCATTGCCAACATCTGCTGAAGTGGCTAAGTCATTGTCTGCCCCTACATAGGCGTCTAAATCCATATCCTGAAGATATTGTTTAGCCGCTATAGAGAGATTTTTGTGCCGCTATAACGAGAGTTAAATACATTACCGTAGTATGCGAAAGGGTCGGGGTCAGCAAATAATGCCGCTAAAGAGAGATTTCCGCTATAGAGAGTTCCGCAATAGAGAGATTTTACTGTATATAGTTTTTGAAATCTTCACGATTTTATTTTAGAAAAAGAAGACGAGTTAAAAAAGAAGTATAGGTGAAATAAGGCAGAAGAAAACCAATTGGTTATAATACACGAAGTACAAAACACTTGGAGCATATTTCACTTTGTACTCTATTGGTTAACTTACTCAACTTACAGTCAAAACACACACACACACACACACACACACACAAACACACACACACACACACACACACAAACTCAAGCGCGATACTGTTCCATAAAACGAAATATATCTTGTTAAATTAAATAAAAATTGTTTCCATTTTAAACATCCAATGAATTTCACATCTACTTTTTTTTTTTTTTAAATCTGGTGTGAAACACTCACACAACTTTCTCTTGCCAGTGCAAATAGTTAACAATAAACCGAACATTAGTAATAAAATATTAGAAATAAACAAAAAACTAACCTCAAAAAACATAAACTAATTTTAATCATGAGTGAAAGACGCAAAATGAAAATCAACCTCAGTTTGGCTTAAAAATACGGAAAATCACTCTTTCACGCTAAACTAGGCTCTGTAGAGAAAAATGCTATAAATAAAAGTTGTACATCTTTTAATCTTCTATAAATTTGATTATTTACACTTTTATTGTAAAATGCATACTAAGGCCGAAATCTTAAAAAAATCGATTTTTTTCACGTTTTCGTGAGAAAAAAACAGAAAATTGCTAATTACCGCTAAACTAAGCGTTATACAAAAAAATGTTTGAAACAAAAGCTATAGGTTTTTAAATTCTCTACAACTTTTATTAAATAAATGTTTTTGCTAAATTGCATATTAAAGCCGTAATCTTAAAAAAACTTTGTTTTTACGTGAAAACAGCCTCACCCAGAATTTCAAGAAACATGACACCTACCCTATCTTGTAGAGAATAAAAAATTGAGTAAATCAGACGATTTAAAAAAAAATCGTAGGACCAGGTTTTGAGAAAATCGCAAAAAAGTGAAAAATTATACGAATAAACTACTACTTCCGGTTGACCGATTTTAATGAAAATGTTCGTGTCGGGTTTGGTAGTGGTATGTAACTTAAGTTTCAAGTTCGTACGATGTTCCGTTCTTGAGATATTCTGTTCACACACACACACAGACCAATCGCTAAAAACATGTTTTTTGGGTTCAGGGGGTCTGAAAACGTATAGATCCGGTGAAAACTCGATTTCGAAAAATCGACATGAAAACAATACTTTCCTTTCTATATATTCATATAGGCAAGAGAAAGTAAAAAGGTCGGAGATATAATTTGTATTTTATTTTTACAATTTTTATTTTACCCGTTTTCCTCTTTACTGGTTATTTTTTTACACTAAACAGTAAACGATTGACTGAAATTCGATATGAATTTACGTATAGCTGATACCAATGACCGAATCTCATACTTTTAAGGCTATAAATATAATGTTACTTAACTTATATTTCTGTAAATTTCTGTTGTAGGCTACATAATTTTTTTTTAATTTGAAATTTAATGCAACTAGTTGTTTGAAACTAATTAACAATTTTTCTTGCACGAGAAGATAACTCTGATCAGTCTTTTACACCTGTACCTCTAGGGTTCTTAAATGCTTCAGTCATTTAATTGGATGACCATGTGATAAGAGAGATAACTTTTTTATGTAGCCCAGGAAGTAGTAGATCAAGTGCAAATTATTTAACACTCCACCTGTCTGTTATGGGCAAAAATAACTATATAGAAAAATCTGGTGTGAAACACTCACACAACTTTCTCTTGCCAATGCAAATAATTAATAATAAACCTAATATTATTAATAAAATATTAGAAATAAACAAAACACTAACCTCAAAAACATAACCTTATTTTAATCATGAGTGAATGACGCTAAATGAAAATCGAACTCAATTTGGCATAAAAAAACGAAAAATCACACTTTCACGCTAAACTAGGCTCTGTAGAGAAAAATGCTATAAATAAAAGTTGTAGATCTTTTAATTTTCTATAAATTTAATTCTATACACTTTTGTCGTAAAATGCATACTAAGGCCGCAATGTTAAAAAAATCGATTTTTCACACGTTTTCGTGAGAAAAAATCAGAAAATTGCAAATTACCGCTAAACTAAGCGTTATACAAAAAAATGTTTGAAATAAAAGTTGTAGAATTTAAAATTCTCTACAAATTTATTATATAAATTTTTGCGCTAAATTGCATATTAAAGCCGTAATCTTAAAAAAACTATGTTTTTACGTCAAAACAGCCTCACCCAAAATTTCAGCCAATATGGCGCCTACCCTATCTTGTAGAGAATAAAAAATTGAGTAAATGAGGCGATTTTTAAAAAAATCGTAGGACCAGTTTTTGAGAAAATCGCAAAAAAGTGAAAAATTACACGAATAAACTACTACTTCCGGTTGACCGATTTTGATGAAAATGTTCGTGTCGGGTCCGGTAGTGATATGTAACTTAAGTTTCAAGTTTCAAGTTCGTACGATGTTCCGTTCTTGAGATATTCTGTTCACACGCACGCACGCACGCACGCACAATGCACGCAAAATGAAAATCTAACTCAATTTGGCATAAAAAAACGAAAAATCACACTTTCACGCTAAACTACGCTCTGTAGAGAAAAATGCTTTAGATAAAAGTTGTAGATCTTTTAATTTTCTATAAATTTAATTCTATACACTTTTGTCGTAAAATGCATACTAAGGCCGCAATGTTAAAAAAATCGATTTTTCACACGTTTTCGTGAGAAAAAATCAGAAAATTGCAAATTACCGCTAAACTAAGCGTTATACAAAAAAAATGTTTGAAATAAAAGTTGTAGAATTTAAAATTCTCTACAACTTTTATTATATAAATTTTTGCGCTAAATTGCATATTAAAGCCGTTATCTTAAAAAAACTATGTTTTTACGTCAAAACAGCCTCACCCAGAATTTCAGCCAACATGGCGCCTACCCTATCTTGTAGAGAATAAAAAATTGAGTAAATGAGGCGATTTTAAAAAAAATCGTAGGACCAGTTTTTGAGAAAATCGCAAAAAAGTGAAAAATTACACGAATAAACTACTACTTCCGGTTGACCGATTTTGATGAAAATGTTCGTGTCGGGTCCGGTAGTGATATGTAACTTAAGTTTCAAGTTTCAAGTTCGTACGATGTTCCGTTCTTGAGATATTCTGTTCACACACACACACACACACACACACACACACACACACACAGACACACACACAGACCAATCGCTAAAAACATGTTTTTTGGGTTCAGGGGGTCTGAAAACGTATAGATCCGGTGATAACTCGATTTCGAAAAATCGACATGAAAACAGTACTTTCCTTCCTATATATTCATATAGGCAAGAGAAAGTAAAAATACGTGTTTCTGTGGGTTAGTTCATCAGCTGAAAGGCTGGTTTAAACTCTAGAGGCTTTACTAAGTAAAACTATGAGTGAAAAGGTTTAACCTTGCTTTCCTCAATGAGTGGAAAAGTATGCTTATCAACAAGCCAAGCCCTCTGAAAATCATCTACTTTCCACCCCGCAAATGATACCCTTCCCTTCATTCACCACAGGGTCTGGCTGTATAATAAATTTCATTTCAGAAGAGATAACTCAAACTACTAATATCTTTTACACCTGTACCTCAACTGTTCTCAATTGCTACAGTCATTTAACCATGTGATAAGGAACAGAACTATTTTTTGTACCCCTGGAACTAACAGATTGAGTGCAAATAATTGAGCACTTCACCTGTCGTTATGGGCAAAAATAATTATATGATTAAATATATTTTATTATATATTATAATTTACAGGTAAGATATTATAATTTATATATTATATTATATAATAAATAATTAAAAATATTATAAATATTATAATAAAAATTAGTTAAAACTGAAGTTTTATCACGACATAAATTGTTTGTCAACTTGGGTAATTGATTCCAGGACGTTCTTCGTTTAAATTTTAATAATTACAACTTTCATTCTACAAAATCTATTTAAAATATTGTGACAATTTCTAAAGGGAATGTGTGTTCGAGATTTTTCGAGGCGGACCGAGATTAAGAGTGATAAATAGGGTTTCCAAGAAATAGTTAGTAATATTATGTACTATAAATGGTTATGTATACTAGTACAGATAGGCCTGCCTGTTGTGGTACGGCTATTGCGAAAGAATTGGGTACCTATTTAGATAATTGTGCTTTTTGTAACACCTTTTACTCAATCCTATTTTGTTTACAGTTGTTAAGATTTATCCAGAAGCCGTCAGAAGGATTTTTGTACTTTATTATTATATCGAAAATCTCTGTCCTTCTCGAAATCTCCATAGCTTACCTGTATAAACGCAGCCATTTGTTTAGAGTCAATCAGTCTGGATTTGTCTGTAATTCAATGAGCGAATTGCGTAGTGCGTAACAGTGCGTTAGTGAAGATCAACGTTACTGTGAATTATTGTCCTAGGTTTAATATTATTTGTAAGTAGTATTTAGTTTAATTAGGAACGAGTTAAGTTTATTTATTTTTATTATTTATTATAATTATTAATTTAATTGTAATTTTTATAGTGTGTATAATTTTTATTTAATTTACCCAGATCCTGAAATGAACCTTAGAGATAGGCTAAGTGTCACAATATTATTCGTGCAACGAGAATACAAATAGAGTTTAAATTAGAATACAACGTTTTATTTGACTAAATCTACAAACAAAACCGTATTATAATGTACACATACGTAAAAATTTATAAAACAACTAAAAGTGAATATTTTCAAATTGATACAAAAACTCGTTCCTACTCATAAAAGTAATGTTTATTCAGAGCTTTAATATTAAACGCTTTTAAAATTGAAATTCTCCTAATATTACCATTGAATACATGTATCATGTTTGCCAACTAGATGAGAGATATGCTATTGTGTTTACATTGAAGACCATCCCGAGCGACACACTACTGTCAAATTACTTTCGTTTGTTGGCAACCCTGGTAAATTGTTACCACAATTGATTGTTTTCTATTTTACAAACAATTTAACTATTCAAATACGTAATAAACTTTTAATGGTTATTTCACACTCCTCGTTAATAAAAATGCATTCAAAACCACGATAACAGAAAGATATTTAAATTCACATCTAACAAAATTTAAATTTTAGAGTTATTTGCCCATAACAAGTAAGAGGAATTTTAAATTATTTGCGCTCTATCTGTTAGTTTCAGAGCTGCAAAAAAAGTTCTGCTTCTTATCACATGGTTAGTAAGTTATATGACTGAAGCATTTAACAGCAGAAGAGGTAGAGGTGTAAAAGAAACTAATCAGAGTTATCTCCTCTGAAAGTAATGAATTTCATTATACAGCCAGACTCTGTGGTGAATGAAGTGAAGGTGTCATTTGTAGGTGGAAAATATAAATGCTTTACCCTCTGAAAGGGTCATTGTATACGGAGTGCTAATAAGCATACTTTTCAACTTAGTGAGCAAGGCAATGGTAAAACACCTCACTCCTCGTTTTACTGAGTAAAACTTTTAGAGGTTCAAACAAGCCTTTCAGCTGATGACTTAAACTACAAAAATAACGAAAAGTTATATCAAATCACATAAAAAATGTTTGATTCTTCGAACTTTTGAGGTTTTTAATAAAATATCGAATAGAAAATTATATAAATCTTTTAAGAAAATGTAATTATATCATTTTTAAGACGATCATAAGAAATTAATATTTAGTTCTCACGTAGGAAAACGAAAGGTAATTTAGAAGCCACGCCTACCGACAGGATGCATAGCCGATTGATTGGGCCATCAAAACATCAACTTACTTTAGAAACATATCAAATGTTATATTAATTCTATTCGATAATATTATTTAAAAACCAATTTTTGATGTTCTGCCAGTATGCCTTCATTCGGGCTGATCTTGCTAGCCGAACTTCCTCTGAAACGACCGGTTTCTTTCTGCTTGGGTTTGTTCTTCCATCTGATTTTGTTTCAAATCTACTTTCCTTATTTCTTAAGATTTTTAATATATCTGTTTTGCTTTCTAAATCATCAAAAGTTAATCCGAGTTTGATCATGTCTTCTTTGACATTTCGGATCCATGCTCTTTGCCAAACCAAGTTTATCCACTGGGCGAGTATACATTTTCCTCCTACAAATCATTTTGAATATCATTTAAGATTTTTCATTTTCTTTAAAAAATGAGAAGTTAGTTTTATTAAAATGTTTGTTTACAAAATAACCCTAATCTTTTTTCTATATCGGGAATTCTTCTAATTCTGAGCTTTTGATATCGAAAGGGAGTTTTCCTGTTGTTCATGTAATTCAGAGTGACTTTGTATTAGGTTCACATGGGAATTGTTTTCATGGGATTATGAAAATTATAATGAGAATTATATGGTTTTCCATTTGCTTGAAATTATTGTACACTTGTATTCACAAAGTTCACAAAATTCATTTCAGAGGGCCTGGCAGCTGATAAACATACTGTGACAATATCGAAAAGACATGGTTCGCGTAATTTCTAGAATTTCATTCATGGAAATAGTAAAGAGAGAATAATAGAGTGAAAGAGTAACAATGGGGTGGCTATAAAGGTATGCCTATTCATGAAAGTTGTTTGAAAGGACACTGCGCTATTATCTATGAAAAGGTCGGCCTGTAACAGCTTCTATTTACAAAAGACCTATTGTTGACTTATTTACAATAAATTTTTCTAGCACTCATTTATAAAGGGTTATTTTTTGTATATTATTATTTGCATGGAGTTTCTCTGCTTTTGCTGGAATGATCTTTTTAAATGAGTATATAAAGAGACCCCCGAGTGCGGTCAGAGTTAGTATTCGGTTGATCTTTGACGAGCGATTATCGGGGCGTTATTTTAGGTTAACGGTTCCGGGGTATTGTTATACCGTCTTTATGTGTGTGTGTGTGTGCGCGCGCATGTGTGTGTGTGTATTGTGTAAAGTTAATGTGCAGTTTTTGTGAAATCAGTTTCTGTGTTTTGTATGTTTGTGTATTCAATAATATTGATTGTAAGTAGTGCTAAGTAAATTACTAAGTTATTTATTGTTTATTATTTATTTTAAGTAAATTATTAAATAATTTATTGTATTACTTCATTATAATTAGTTAATTATTTATTTTGTAATCTTTTAGTGTAATAAATATTTGTAATTGTAAACTTTAGTGTAATAATTATTTAATAACTTAGATCCCGAAACGGAGCTCAGCGATAAGTGCCACAATACTTTTCAACTCAGTGATTGAGTAAGGCAATAGTAAACCACTTCACTCCTCATTTTAATTACTAAAACCTCTAGAGGTTCAAACCAGTCTTTTGGCGGATGACCTAAAAAACAAAACCTTTGTTTATAGTTTATTTTCAAAAGTGATTCTTAATAAAATTATTACAAAAAGAAAATAAATAAAAACTGAGAATAAAATCAGTTTTATAACTTCTTGTTATTTTATCTCTGTTTATAAAAAGACCAAAAACTGAAAGTTATTACAAAAGTAAATTTTATCTTGAAGAAAGACGATCGTGAAAATTGTTATAAAAATAATTTCCACTCAACAAATTATGATATAAAACTGTAAAAATTAATTAGTTACCGTGCAAGTACCTCGAAGCTGTTAAAACCCAATGAAAAATTTGTTATTCCCAACTTGTATCAAGTATCTTCTATGAATGAAACTTTTTTGTTTTAAAGCACCAACGAACAAAGAAGGGAACTTAAAATTTCACCTAACTTAGAAAATACGTTCCTTTAGAACAAAAAGCAAGAGAACTCAATTTAAATGAAAGATTTTTGTTGTAACCGATTCTTTGAAGTATTTATAATAAAACTTGCTTTATATATCGGTCTTTGTTTTATTCCAACAATTCTGTCAAATAACCAACAAACCGGAGTATTACAGTTTCTTTCTTGTATAACATATTTATATCAGCTCTTATATACAACATAAAAGAATAACTTTGTAAAACTTCAAAACTAAAAGGACATTTCAGACCCAGAGCCCAAAAGAAAGATAATAAGAAATAAAACGAAATCGTATTATGATAAACTGGACTAACTTTCTATTCTTATGGAATCTTCAAATAACTTATTCGTACTGGTTTCCTTTTGACAAATATTGTAATGCAATATTCGCAACAAAATTTTCTTATTACTTGGAACAAATTAGTAACCACGATTAATTTACGGTGTTAATTTTACGTTGTTTACTCATGATTAAACATAGGACTTTACTCATGTTTTTACTCATGATTAAACATAAATAAAAATCCCTTTCATGAGACGACACGTCTCACGGCTGGTGGCAATTTTGTAAAAAAAGCTTACTATGACCAATGGGAAAACTATTAGTGATTTCTCTATCTACACTTTAAGACGAATCGAATGACACCATTTTTGTAACCAAATTCCGACTTTGATTTCTTGACTTCCGGTTTTGGGCCTCTTCCGGTCGAAGCCGAAACTTCAAACCTAATCCAGGCCAACTAACTTTTCGGGTAGATTACGAATCCGGAAACCGTTTGTTGCTATCTATTGTAGTTTCTGACTTTCATTTTTGACTTTAGTTTTGGGCCATTTCCGGTCGATACCGGAACTTCAAACTTAATGATTTCTGTATCTACTCTTAAAGAGAAACCGAATGGCACTATTTTTTGTTTCGGAAATCAACTTTGATTTCTTGACTTCCGGTTTTAGGCCATTTTCGGTCGAAACCAAAACTTCAAACCCAATGATTTCTGTATCTACTCTTTAAGAGAAACCGAATGGCACTATTTTTGTTTCCAAATTTGACTTTGATTTCTTTACTTCCGGTTTTGGGCCACTTCCGGTCGAAACCGAAACTTCAAACCAAATTCAGGCCCACTAACTTTTTGTGGAGATTAAGAATCCGGAAACCTTTTGATCCTATCTATTTTAGTTTCTGGCTTTGATTTTTTAACTTCCAGTTTTGGGCTCTTCCGGTCGACACCGGAACATCAAACCCAATGACTTCTGTAGTCTATTGTAGTTTCTGACATCTGAGTCTGACGGACGAAAAAAACAAAATAATGGATGACAATTTTAAAAATGGCCACCAATAGTTATTATTTATTAAGTCGCTGGTTATCGCAAAGTATCTACCTGTTACAATTTCGTTTTAGTCTCCTCAGACGGCTATCAGGTAGTCTGTTAGTTGTCGAATGGATTCGTTTTCATACCGGCTTGTTTTTCGATTAAAACTTTAATTGTTTAACTTTTTGAACTATATAATAATTTAAAATATTAATTTTTATTAGATATTATTTAATAGCTTGTGAATTTTTCTTCTTTTATAATTTGGAATACAAATTACAGCAGACAACAACATTAAATTTAATACAATTTTATTCAAAGCGCAAACAATAATTATAAAAAAATACATAAATTTTTTTAAAATAATTTTATTCAGCTCTATTATTTTTCACTACCATATTTTATAATTATTTGAACATTTTTTTTATTGATAAACCGGGATGAATAAAACTGAACTGATACGAGGTTTTTATTGGAACTGACATTTGAAATGGAGGGAAGATAATTCAAACAGGCAGATCACAAAAAAAAATCCGTTTTGAAATCATTTTTATTCTTTTGTTGAACAGTACTCAAATTTACAAAGGTTCCTACTTTATTAGAATGTAGAGGAATGTATTGGACGTATATTAGAGGCATTAGTAATAAAATTCGCTAAATTAACCGGTTTCATTTTAAAAATATTAAAGTTTAAAATTAAAAATTTGTTTTGTCACCCATTCTACACTGATGTCCGTAAAATAAAGCCGCAATAAAGTCTGTAAACTGTTTTTCTAATCGTTTCCGAATCATTAATTTTTCTTGTACAAATCTTCACGGCCTCGTAACCTAAATTGTCCGTCTACTATCTTTGGGCCCATTATCTTGCAGAGAATCTTTTTGTAAAATTTCTCTGTTTTTCTTAGACCAACCTTCCAAGTCACTTTAAGACACTCACTCGCGTACGGCCACACAGGTTTTATCACAGTATTATAATGTCTAATCTTGGCTTGTCTTGAGAGTGCTTCCTTCTTGTACCAGTGGTGAGTTCTTCAGAGTGCACCAGCCATCTTTCCTCGGCTGCTGTTGTTCGCTTTCTTTTCTTTCGCTGTTATTCGGTTGTATTATCTCTTCAAGGTACTTGAAGCTTTTAATTTTTCAATTTTTTCCGTATTTTGGTTTCAAGTGACGCGGAGCTGTTTGATTTCGTTATGTATTAAGTTTTTTCGAAGAAAATCCAAAATGATGTGGTGTTACTGACGAAGAGCCTTTTTTGCCAGTTGCAGACGTCATTAAAAAGATGTAAAGGGTAGAAAAAAGTTACTCTTTTTCTTTTTTTTTTTAAAAAAAAGTTAGTAAAAACAAAAGTAAGTTAAAAAGTTACTCTTTTTTTGGGTAGTTACTCACCCAAAATTAATGGATATTTTATGGATTTTTATACCTTCATAAAAACCTAAATTTCTGGTAATCAATTTCCGCATTCTTTGAATAATAAGTTACATAAAATGTGACAATATGCAATGTAACCGGGATGAACAAACGAGCGGTTGAAATTTTTAGTGTAATACAAGTAAGTTATATGGGGAAATATTTCTTTTTATTTAGTTTAATTAATGTAAAAAGAAGTTTAATTGAAGCTGTCTAATTAACAATTCCTTTTTAGTTGAACAAAAACAAAGCAAAGGCGGGCAAGTAGGTTGAATGAAATTTATTTTAATTAGTACAAAGTACTTTACTCTTTCCGGTGAATATACGAGATACAGTTGCAACAGGAACGATGTTCTTTTTAAGAACACCACGAGTAAGAAAGTAAGATAGGTACTGTACTAAGTCCATTCTCTTAATGTAATGTTATTTTGCGTTTAGATGCAGTTGCAGTGGTAGAAACGGTAGTAGGATATGCAAAATACACCTCAATTTACTTCGTTATTAACCATTAACAATAATGGTGTGGTTTCCTTTGTACCATAATACTATATACATAGTAACGGGTGTTTCAGAAATAACGCACCGTTACATTATGAAGGTAGAAGTAACGAATTGGTAAATTTCATAGCAGTTGGCAACACTGTATACAAGCTTGTAACAACTTAAATGTCGTTCTTGTGCACCAGTGATATTCTTGTGTCCATTCGTCTCTTTGTTGTTGTTGTATTTTTCTCCCTTTGCACGAAAAAATTTAAATGTTAAATTTAATTTTTTTAAATTTAATTTTTTGTCTTTTAAAAGTAGTGTGTTGTTGTTTAGGTCAACAGCCGAAAGGCTGGTTTGAACCTCTAGAGGTTTTACTAAGTAAAAAACGAGGAGTAAGGTGGTTTACCATGCCTTCCTCACTGAGTTGAAAGAGTATGCTTATCAGCATGCCAGGCCCTCCGAAAAGCACTTACTTTCCACCCTGCAAATGACACCTTCACTTCATTCACCACAGGGTCTGGCTGCATAGTGAAATTCATTACTCTCAGAGGAGATAACTCTGACTAGTGTCTTTTACACCTCTACCTCTTCTTTTCTTAAATAGTTCAGTCATATAAGTGGCTGACTATGTGATAAGAAACAGAACTATTTTTTTTAGCCCTGGACCAAACAGATAGAGTGCAATTAAAATAACACTCCACCTGCCCGTTTTGGGCATTAAAAGTAGTGCAGTGACCATAAATTTATGATGGCCTCCACTCACCCCTTACAGCCATCTCAACCTCCATAAAAGGGACTAACAGGGAAGTGGGGACGACCTACATGAGTTGAACAAGTGCAGCAACAGATAGGAATCCTTGAAACACTGCACTTACCTATCGGGACGTAAATACAGGGGAGGTCAAAAGAAAAACCACTAACTATGCCTATAAGCTCATAAGTAAATTTGTGCAGGGATTGGCAATGATACGACACCTACATAATATAAATGGATATATTATTAATGTAGGAAGAGGCAATATGCTCGTAGAAAAAGGTTAACTTACTATCAAAGTAAAGCTGTTTTTTATTTCTAGTTCTATAAATTATATTGTTTGGTTCTTTTAGATTAATTTATATTTTAGATTGTAGTTTTTACGTTTTAAGTAAGTGTGTTGTATAACTTTAAAGTTATAGGTAGGCCTACTTAAATAAATTATATATTAAGTTTTAATTAAAAAATTAGTTCACAGTTATAAGTAATTATTATTTTTTTAATAATTGTACAACTTTAAATAGTTGTATGATTTTAAACCCACATATTGTTTACTTAATTCGATTTATTAGACTTTTAGAATGCTTTTTTTAAATTTTTTTAGAAATTGCATATATTTTGAAAATATAAATTGTTTTAAGCCCTTGCGTAAATTTTAAATCTCTTTTGTACCGTGTTACTAAATAACAAAAGAGAACTCGTACTCTAGACATGGCTTTTAGCCATACTTGGGTAAGTCAATGTCCTCCACCTCGTAAACAGTCAATTGTTGTAAATGCATTAGGCCCATAGCTTTTGGAAAGAATGCACGAGGGGGTACCCAAAAGAAACCGGAATTATTTTTCAAAAGCTACGTATTTTCAATCTTTTTACAAAACAACCGCCGGTGCTTCCACTGTTCTAAATTTTTTTGTAGTATTTTTTGCAGTTTTTTGTAGTAAGGTGCGTGGGGCAGTGGAGTTATACCATTTTTAGTCAAAAACTCTTTCACCGAGACGGCTATTTGTGCAAGTGCATTGTCGTGGTGGAAGAACCAGTCTCCTGTCTGCCACAAATCGGATCTTTTTTGATGAACACTGTTGCAAAATCTTCTTAAGACTTCCAAATTGGTAGTCGACGGTCTTAGAGCATACGCTCTCGAATTTTTTAAACATTTTCGTCTATTCGGTCAGTTGATGGACGTCTAGAAAACGAGGTTTGTCATCAATCGACAAGTCCCCATTTTTAAACCGAGAAAACCACTCATATACTTGAGATTTTCCCATAGCGTCATCTTTGTAAGCTATTTTCAACATTAAAACAGTTTCAGCAGCACTTTTACAGAGTAGAAAACAAAATTTCACAGCTACGCGTTGTTCACTTAAACTTGCCATCATAAAAAACGAAACCAGAACAAAACAGCGCCAGCAAAAACAATTCCTTGCAGATGAATATTGAACTCGCAATGAGTTGCACTAAACACGTCTGTGCGGCAGGAATATGCACTACACAAGCACCGCTTACGGCAATGCTATTTCAGTTACTTTTAAGTACCCCCTCGTATGTGATTACTATTACGAACAAATATGGAAATGAAGTGTCACCGGATGGTGACATTACGTGGCTAACCTTATCATTTTGGTGGCCCTGAAAAGGGCCGGTGTAAACCTTATTAAATTGGTCCTGAAAAGAACCGTTGTGCCGGTCTCGAAGGAGACCGGTGTAGGCAGCGCGTGGCTGCGACGAGAGCCATAGCTCAGGTTGATGGCCCTGAGAAGGGCCGGTTAAAACCTTATTAAATTGGTCCTGAGAAGGACCGTTGTGCTGGTCTCGAAGGAGACCAGTGTAGGCAGCGTGTGGCTGCGACTGCTGCGGCGGCGGCGGCTGCGAGAGTTGCGGCGACGGCTGCTGCGTTGCTGGCTGCTGCAAGTCCCAGAGCATCTTCCTTCTTTCTCTCGTGGATGTAGTCGGTCGATCCTCGTCGGAGATGTAGAGCGCAATGAAAAGCGGCTCAGTGCACTGCGCTTTTATAGCTACTGAGAGCGCTGTGGTAGGGGGCGGTGAGTCGCTCGGCCTTGGCAACAAAGCCCTTTAGCGGAAGGGAGCCGAAAGGATTGTCGGGCACCGCTAAAGGCTTTGTCGCTTCGCCGCTAAAGGGCCCATCGCGCCGACAAAGGCCGGAAGAAGTACTCAAAGCCGGCAACACAGTAAATGATTAATTAGAAAGGGTGGCGGTGACAGAAGGTTAATTATAATTATTATTTTTATTATAGTTCAACGATGTTGTTTTCCACAGACGACCGTGTGTTTATTCGTTAAGACATATTTCACATATAAATCTTGTTATTTAGGTCATTAGCCGAAAGGGAGGTTTGAACCTCTAGAAGCTTTAATAAGTAAAACGAGGACTGAGGTGGTTTACCCCATTCTTCCTCTCTGAGTGGAAAAGTATCCTTATCAGCCTGTCAGGCCCACTGAAAAGCATCTACTTTTCATCCTGCAAATGACACCTTCACTTCATTTACCACAGGGTCTGGCCGTAAAATGAAATTACTCTCAAAGGAGATAACTCTGACTAGTGCCGTTTGTTTACATGTCTACCTTTTCTGTTGTTAAATATTTCAGGGCTGACTGTATAATGAATTTCGTTATTCTCTAAGGAGATAATTGTGACTAGTGTCTTTCACATCTGTGCCTGTTCTGTTGTTAAATGCTTCAGTAATATTTGGTTCATCATGTAATAAGAAGCAGAACTATTTTTTGTAGCCCTGGGACTAGCAGATAGAGTGCAAGTAATTTAAAACACCACCTGCCTGTTTTATGGGCATTATAAATCTTATGAACGAGTAAAAAGGCCAGTTTCCGTTAACTTTTCCCAATTCTAATGTTCCGAATACGTCGACTGTCTTTCATTTGGTAAATAAACTTTGCGAGACTGGAAGTGTACGAAATCGCAAACGTACAACAGGTCAACCATCAGTAATAACTGCGGAAATTCTGGATGATGTCAAATAACGTTTTACTCAATCTCCTAAAAAAATGCACAGGAAGTTATCTTAAGAGACTGGGATTTCATTACCTTTTTTTATTCGAGACGGCGAGAAAAACTCATGTTCACTCCCTCACGATGGGGGAAGTAGTGTTAAACTCAATTGAGGCGTCCTCGTCCAGCCCCAAGGAGGCCGCAATCGCCTTACCAACCAAAAACCCGCCGCCTGGCCACTTGACCCTACATCAGCCAACAATTCTCCACCTCCCTCGGAACTGTTCATATAATACTACAAGGGAAATATCGGGTTAAAAAGAATTACATACTGTTAGCGGGGCGTGGAAGGGAACCGGGGATTTCATTATCTACAGCAGTGATTCTTAACCTGTGTAGGATAATCTGTGTGATTCTTAACCTCACTTAGTTGGTTATGTTAACGGTAAAAAATGCTGAATATGGAGCACTGAAAAATCCTCATGTTGTGTTTTACGTACGAGCATTACGAACACACGTACGTTGGTGTTTGATATTCGATCTCTCGACGTTGTAGGATATAATAAGGATCTTTATTATTACGTTTACTCATGATTAAACTTAGGTTATATTTTTCATTATTTACATCGGTAATAGAAAGTCGTTTGAGTATTTCACACCTTATTTTTGAATATTACTTTGAGCATAAATTATAAAATAAATAAATATTTATAATATAATTATAAAGTTAAAGAAAATGATGTATTATTATTAGTCATTTCGCATTATGTTTTTTATATAGGTAGGCCTACATTCTTCCCTTACTACTACTTCCCTTACTCATTTACATTATATGAACCCCCTCTTTTCAAACAACTCTTCTCCCGCCCCTTCAAACCTATTCGATGTACTCCCACCCTTCGCTATCACTCCTCCAACTCTTCTCCTTATCTATTTACTCTTTCCTCTCCAACAGAAATTTTCCCCCGCGTCTTCATCGTCACTTTGGTTTCCCCTTCTCTACACCTTCACCTCTCGCCACCCTCCTTCCGTCTCCTTCTATTCCACCTCCATATCATTATCATTGACGTCAACGTCGTCATCAAAAACAACGTCTTTCTATATATTTTTGGCTCTGAGTAGACACGAATTTGAATAGGACTTCCAGAGGATTTTTTCTGTCAGCTGGACGTCATAATTAGTAGCTCACCCAGCTAGTGTTACTGAACAATCTATACATATAAAATTCGATGTATGTGTGTGTGTGTGTGTGTGTGTGTGTGTTCCCCTTTATCTCCTAAATTACTGAACCAATTTTCATGCTGTTTTTTTATGTAGTAACTATGATGCCGGTGCAAATTTTAGGCTATTGAAACCCTAAAAAAGTTAGCTCTAAAGGGTTGAAAATAATGTTTATATCCTACATTAAGGCTTTCATGAGGTTAGATAATCTGCTGCTTTAAAACCAGCTGGTGTGATTCAAATAAAGATTTGTCATAAATAAAGTCATATGATTTAGCAAATAGCGACGTGGTGCTAAGGATCAGCTGGTGACTACATCACCAGCTGATAATTTTATTGTAGCTATTTTATTATGTAGATACGATTTTGTATTGTTGAGTATTTTATAAAAGTAAAGTTCCGTGTTTCTTTAATTTGTTTTAGTTTTCTTTTAATTGGTGAGTGATCAATTGCTTTGATATTTTATTTTATTGGACGTAGATTTAAGTTTTTGGTTTTGACAATTATTAAAACAATTATTATAAAACCGTCGTGTGTGTGTGTGTGTGTGTGTGTGTGTGTGTGTACATTGGAGCATACAATCGATCTAGCAGCTACACAATTTTTGCTACATATTTAAAAAAAAGTGATTACACCATTTTTCGCGTGCAAAGCTGTGACGGGGCATGCTAGGTTTTTTTTTAGTTATCGGGAACTGTACACTGTTGACAACTACCTAATTTAATCGCTGCTTTTTGCTGTATTTTTTTTGACGTAGATTAGACATGAGTTTGAACAGGGACCCGCAGTAGAGTTTGTTCATGGATGGCTGTCAACTGGTCACCATACAAAGTCGCTTGCCCAACCGGTGTTACTTACCAAATAATAGCGACTTGCTACCAGCTGACTGACTGGGCTGACCCGAAGGCCATGCTAGTTAACAATATTTTTTTATCTACTATTTTACTGACTAGGGTCTGCTCCTAAACAGCATATATTCAAATTTTAACGTCATTTATTACTTCTTTACATTAAAATATTTGCAAATTTTAAACAGTTTCTGTATAAATATTATTTAAGCAAAGAGAGTTTGACACAAGAAACTTTTATAATTTGTCTTTCCGGCCAATTGTTAACTTTAGAATGACTGATCTGAATTGAATAAAACTTTCTCTTCTCATTTAAAAGTTCGTCGTCAAAAGTAACAATAGCAATCGATCGTTAACAGTGGTTCAAAGAGGCGAAACTTCTATCAGTGATACGTAATTACAACCATCTCTTGGATACACAAGAAAAAATAGGCTGTATGGAGACTTCTGTAAAAATTCCGAAACCCTTACTCACTTGCTCATTCATACTAACTTGAACTTCCCCATCATCTACAACGCTAAAATTTGACACATTTCTTTGTTGTTGTTGTTTAGGTCATCAGCCGAAAGGCTGGTTTGAACCTGTAGAGGTTTTACTAAGTAAAACGAGGAGTGAGGTGGTTTACCATTGCCTTCCTCACTGAGTGGGAAAGTACGCTTATCAGCATGCCGGGCCCTCTGAAAAGCACATATTTTCCACTCTGCAAATGACACCTTCACTTCATTCACCACAGGGTCTGGCTGTATAATGAAATTTATTACTTTCAGAGGAGATAACTCTGATTAGTGTCTTTTACACCTCTACCTCTTCTGTTCTTAAATGATTCAGTCATTTGATTGGCTGATCATGTGTTAAGAAACAGAACTATTTATTTTAGCCCTGTAACGAACAGATTGAGTGTAAAAATTTGACACTCCACCTGTCTGTTATGGGCAGACTTATGGGCAGACATGTTATGGGCAGAAATTTCTTTATTATATTATATTATTACCCACCGGGTAGGTCTAGAGCAGCTGTTTCCAAACTTCAATCTTTTACGCCCCCTTTTGCCAAAAAGAAAATTTCTCACGCCCCCTTACACAATTTTATTGGGCAATGAAAAATCACGTATTACATTGAATAACCATACATTTACTTTTTTAAATTTTTGTAGCATTAGAAGTTGCAATTTAATTTTAACAAGAGACAAAATAAACCAGTGGATGGATGACCTCGCTTTTTTTTAAAAAAAAAGGTTGATTATTAGAAAGTGCACAACGTAAATCATTGATAAAACCAACATTGCAACGATGCTTTTTTTATTGTAACAAGTGCTGAAAACACTTTTTCGCACAGATAGGTGCTTGATAAAGATAATTACAATTACTGCCGCTTGCTGTTATATACTGGGCTAAACTTGGTAATACCCAAAGTTTGTTTTGTCAATTTTATCGAAATCGTTTTTCGCAGCAGAAACATTTTTTATTTCTAAAACTTTTTTTTTAAGTAATTCGGGCAGGAAGTCTATGTTGACACTGAAAGGATCCGTTATGGACGGTAAAGCTATCTCGAAGTCCCGCGCCCCCCACGTTGGGAACCGTTGGTCTAGAGGTAAAGTCGTCGCCAAAATCAGCTGTTTAACAGCTGATTTTCGGAGACGAAGGTTCCTGGTTCAAATCCTAGTAAAGGTATAGGTATCAGACCAACTAATGTCCCATAGCCGAGCGAGTGAGAGGGAGATATGTGGCATAACTACGCATGCGCTCATAGGTCTTTACCGTTGTAATCCAAATCTAAAAACATACTACAGTCGTTATCTTGCTTGTTAGTTTACTGCGTGCATAAACGCTTGCTTACAACAATGAGTGAAATAATTATACAATGTTATTGGAACGGCGCGTATAGCTTGTGCGAGTGAGAGCGTTATGCATTCTCTCACTCCCACGGCTAGGGGACTTTATTTCATCTGAATACTGTAGTTACTTTTATATGGATTTGAATGCTAGACAGTGGTTAAATTAACCATACTCTCTCAGGAATGATGGACCTGAGTCTGCACAAAACTACACCTCATTTACACGTCATACACATCATCCTCATTTCATTGGGTCATGGGGTTACTTGTGTTTAGGTCAACAGCCGAAAGGCTGGTTTGAACCTCTAGAGGTTTTACTAAGTAAAAACGAGGAGTAAGGTGGTTTACCATTGCCTTCCTCACTGAGTTGAAAGAGTATGCTTATCAGCATGCCAGGCCCTCCGAAAAGCACTCACTTTCCACCCTGCAAATGACACCTTCACTTCATTCACCACAGGGTCTGGCTGTATAGTGAAATTCATTACTTTCAGAGGAAATAACTCTGATTAGTGTCTTTTACACCTCTACCTCTTCTGTTCTTAAATGATTCAGTCATTTAATTGACTGACCATGTGATAAGAAACAGAACTATTTATTTTAGCCCTGCAACGAACAGATTGAGTGTAAATAATTTGACACTCCACCTGTCTGTTATGGGCAGGGGGTTGCTTATTGTTCTAAATTGAACAGATTGCAACGTACACACATTAGTGATTAACTCTTACAGTGCCAACGTCCTAATATTAGGACGTCAGCAATCAACCAAAAAATACCAGCGTCCTTTTATTGTCGTATGTTAAATAAAAAATTAATAGAATTTTTATTTTTTGATCTATTTTTATTTATATTATTGCTGATTATTTCTTGTGCTTATAGCGTTATGCATCCATTTTTAATTTACAAACTTGTAATGTAATTATTAGATATTAGGAGGTTCTACAGTAGATTAGTACGTACTTTCCAAAGTTAAATAACTAAAAATTGGATTTCAAAAGTATTTATCGTAGTATTTTTATATTTTACAAAACGTAAATGAGTTTAGGTGACTGTAGATAATGAAATTTTCTTTAAAATGATATAAATGAAGTTGGGTAACATAATTTTTAGCGCGATTTTTTTTAATTGAAAAAAAAGTTCCACAAATGTTTAAGCAGAAATTTTTATTACTTTCTCTTGCCTATATGAATATATAGGAAGGAAAGTATTGTTTTCATGTCGATTTTTCGAAATCGAGTTTTCACCGGATCTATACGTTTTCAGACCCCCTGAACCCAAAAAACATGTTTTTAGCGATTGGTCTGTGTGTCTGTGTGTGAACAGAATATCTCAAGAACGGAACATCGTACGAACTTGAAACTTGAAACTTAAGTTACATACCACTACCGGACGCGACACGAACATTTTCATCAAAATCGGTCAACCGGAAGTAGTAGTTTACTCGTATAATTTTTCAGTTTTTTGCGATTTTCTCAAAAACTGGTCCTACGATTTTTTTAAAAATCGCCTCATTTACTCAATTTTTTATTCTCTACAAGATAGGGTAGGCGCCATGTTTGCTGAAATTCTCGGTGAGGCTGTTTTCACGTAAAAACGTTTTTTTTTAAGATTACGGCTTTAATATAAATTTTAGCGCAAAAACTTATATAATAAAAGTTGTAGAGAATTTAAAAACCTACACAACTTTTATTTTAAACATTTTTTTGTATAACGCTTAGTTTAGCGGTAATTTGCGATTTTCTGGTTTTTTTCTCACGAAAACGTGAGAAAAATCGATTTTTTTAACATTTCGGTCTTAGTATGCATTTTACGACAAAAGTGTATATAATAAAAGTTATAGAAAATTAAAAGATCTACAACTTTTGTTTAGAGCATTTTTCTCTACAGAGCCTAGTTTAGCGTGAAAGCGTGATTTTCCGTATTTTTAAGCCAAACTGAGTTCGATTGTCATTTTGCGTCATTCACTCATGATTAAAATAAGGTTATGTTTTTGAGGTTAGTTTTTGTTCATTTCTAATATTTTATTACTAATGTTAAATTATATTGTAAATTATTTGCATTGGCAAGAGAAAGTTGTGTGAGTGTTTCATACCAGATTTTTTATTTTTGTATTGTTTTAAGTTACCTATCTTTAAAAATAGCCAAGTTATGGATAGACATATAAAATTATATAAATTTGGTGTGATTCTACAAATCACACCAAAATTGGCTGGCATTTTAAGCGGTACCTAGTGGAAAATACCTGGCATTTTTCGGTAGGGACTCAAATATTCTCCTAGCACTGTAAGGGTTAGAAAAAAAATTTCTTTATTTCTTCATTTACTTGGATTTTCACTGCTCTGATGCTATCAATTAGCTTATTATAGACTAGTGCCCAAACCCATTTAATAACCATTTAATTAGAGCTACCTTAAATAAATTAAGATTATACCCGAGTAAACTGATATTTGACCAAATCAATGTATTGACACTGATATATCTTAAAAAATCTGGTGTGAAACACTCACGCGACTTTCTCTTGCCAATGCAAATAATGAACCAATATAATTTAACATTAGTAATACAACATTAGAAATAAACAAAAAACATAACCTTGTTTTAATCGTGAGTGACAGACGCAAAATTAAAATCAACCTCAGTTTGGCTTAAGAATACGGATAATCACTCTTTCACGCTAAACTAGACTTTGTAGAGAAAAATGCTTTAAATAAAATTGTAGATATTTTAATTTCCTATAAATTTGATTATATATAAACCACCTCACTCTTCGTTTTACTTAGTACAGCCTCTAGAGGTTCAAACCAGTCTTTCGGGTGATTACATAAACAACATTATAGATTAACAGAAAGCGGAAAGATCATTTCACAGAATGAAAACTAATGTATGAAATAAATAATTTCCTTTTCTAAGTGAAAAGTTTTTGAAATTCAATAAAAACATATGATTCTTTTTTATTATTTCCAATGAGTTCAATATTAAGTTTTTGCAAAGCACCGGAGTAATTTGAGAAAGTTTGTAAACGATATCATTTAATCCAATTTGAAGAATTTATTCATGGTAATGACATAAGTAAAGTACATCCAAAGAAAAAGAACTTTGAAAAAAGTACGCCAAGAAAAAAGTTTTTGTTCACAATAAGAAAAAAAATGAGATAACAAATAGGGGAAGAATGAGAAGCTAAGCTGAAAAATAAGTGGTAAGACGAGAACTGTACTTCATTATTTCATAAGTAGGCGACTATAAAAATTGGACCAACTTGAGCAAATGTTAAATTTAAACTTGAAACTTTTCAAGCTTTTTTCTTAAATGACTAATGCTTTGAATTTTTATTAGTACTTTAGAAAATACATCAAACGGAAAACAGTACTATTTATCTCGCATATTTTTGTGTACTTATTATTAATTTTTTACTTTCTCTTTCCTATATGAATGTGTAGGAAGAAAAGTATTGTTTTCATGTCGATTTTCCGAAATCGAGTTTTCACCAAACTTACACGTTTTCAAACCCACTGAAGCCAAAAAACATGTTATTAGGGATTGGTCTGAGGGTGTGTGTATGTGTGAACAAAATATCTCAAGAACGAAACATTGTACGAAGTTGAACTTGAAACTTTAGTTAGGACCTACTAGACGACCCGACACGAACATTTTCATTTTAAAGTCGGTCAACCGGAAGTATTAGTTTATTCCTGACAATTTTTTCTTTTCTGCGATTTTCTCAAAAATGGCTCCAATGACTTTTTAAAAATCGCCTCATTTACAACTATTTTTATGCTCTACAAAATAGGGGAGGCGCCATGTCTGCTGAAATTCTTGGGAAGTTGTTCTCTCGTAGAAAAAATGGTTTATTTAAGATTACGGCCTTAAAATTAATAACTGCAGACAATTGTTGTTTTAAGACTGCGACTTTAATATGCATTTTATCGCAAAAATATATTAAAAAAGTTGTAGAGAATTTAAAATTCTACAACTTTTATTCCTAACATTTTTTTGTATAACGCTTAGTTTAGCGGTAATTAGCGATTTTCTGTTTTTTCTCACGAAAACGAGTAAAAAACATCAATTTTTTTAAGATTCAGCCTTTGTATACATTTTACGACAAAAGTGTATAATAAAATACATAGGAAATTAAAAGATCTACAACTATTATTTAGAGCATTTTTCTCTACAGAGCCTAGTTTGGCGTGAAAGAGTGATTCTCCGTATTTTTAAGCCAAACTGAAGTTGATTTTCATTTTGCGTCTTTCACTCATTATTAAAATTAGGTTATGTTTTTGAGGTTAGTTTTTTGTTTATTTTTAATGTTTTATTACTAATGTTACGTTATATTAGTCATTATTTTTATTGACAAAAGAAAGTCGTGTGAGTGTTTCACACCAGATTTTTTTTAATGGTAAGAGAAAGCTGTGTGAATGTTTCACAACAGATTTTTATAAAACACCTATAACAGAAATTACATCTATAAAATGTATAAATAGCGTAGTATAACTTTACAAGAAGTTGAAGTAACACTTTCTGGAAATATAATTCAATAATTAAGTTAGTTAAGTTATTTTAAATAAGAGAATAGAATAAGAAAAGTGTTTTATTGTTTAAACTGATAAAGAAAACAAACAACTGTAATATTTATTATACTGTTTAAAACTGTCATTAAACTTTAAAACTAGTTAAGTTATGGAGTGTGAAAGAGTTTGAAAGAGTGTGAAAGAGAGTGTGAAAGAGTTGTTATGAGTAGTATTTTCCAACTTCAATCTGTCTAAACAATACAAGATAAACATCAGAACTGGAAGCAATCAGCCATTGTTGGGACTTTTGTAACACTATAATATTATATACTGTGGACAATTCGAACTGGGACAACTCTTGCTCTACGTGTACACACAGTTCCCCATAAAGTATATCCATAATTCTTTTAACAATGTCTACAAATTTTAATGTACGCAAATGCCTACAACCTTATTTCAATGTACAGACATACAAATAATTATTTCGTTTTAAAATAAATATTTAATTAGTCCCAGACAAAGAGGGGACCCTATACTACGAGAAGAATTCGATCGGGCACTTAAGGATATGAATATGAATAAGACACCAGGAATAGATAACATACCATCGGAATTATTATTACGATGTGGCGAAGTTGCTCAAAACAAATTATACAAACTTGTGTGCAGAATTTATGAGAGTGGAGAGGTACCATCGGACTTTAAAAAAAATATTATGATTCCAATACCAAAAAAGTCAGGAGTGGAGAAGTGTGAACATTACAGAACTATCAGCCTAACATGCCATGCATCTAAGATACTGACAAGAATTATATACAGGAGAATAGAACACCGAGTAGAAGTATTGGACGATGACCAATTTGGATTTAGAAGGAGAATGGGAACTCGAGATGCAATATTGGCTCTGAGACTGATTATTGAGAAAAGGATACAGAAAGATAAAACTACTTTTATGGCATTTGTACATTTAGAGAAAGCATTTGACAATCTGGACTGGAGTAAAATGTTTAAAACTTTGAAAAGGCTAGGAATTAAATACAAAGAAAGGAAAGTTATCTACAGTCTGTATAAGAATCAAACGGCTGTTTTGAGAATCGAGGGGTACGAAAAAGAGGCTGCTGTAAGAAAAGGTGTACGACAAGGTTGTTCTTTGTCACCACTACTTTTTAACTTGTATATAGAAGAGGCTATAAATGAAGTGAAGGAGAAATTTGACGCAGGAATAAAAATTCAAGGAGAGACAATAAAAATGCTGAGATTCGCCGATGATATAGTAGTATTAGCCGAGGCAAAGAATGAACGAGAGGATGCCTTAAATGGAATGGATGAGATCTTGAGGAAGGATTGCTTCATGAAAATTAATAAGAACAAAACGAAAGTGTTGCGCAGCAGCCAGAGTGGTTTAGAAGAGATGGGAAATTTAAAAGTAGGCAACGAAAACATACAGGAAGTTGGGGAATTCTGCTATCTAGGGAGTAAAATAACAAAGGATGGTAGAAGCACGAGTGATATCAAGAGTAGAATTGCTCAAGCTAGAAAAGCCTTTGAAATGAAAAACAACTTACTGACTACAAACATTGATTTACAGATTAGGAAAAATTTCTTAAAACATTATGTTTGGAGTGTAGCATTATACGGAAGTGAAACGTGGGTGATAGGGGCTGTAGAACGGAAGAGGATAGAAGCTTTTGAAATGTGGTGTTATAGGAAAATGTTAAAGATTAGGTGGGTGGACAAACTAAGTAATTTAGAGGTTCTAAGGCGAGTGGATGAAAAAAGAAGTATATGGAAGCATCTTACCAAAAGAAGGGATAGGCTAGTGGGGCATATCCTAAGACATCCAGGTATTGGGCTATCAATAATGGAGGGTAATATTGAGGGAGTAAATTGTAGAGGGAGGCAAAGATTAGAATATATAAAGCAAATTACGAAAGATGTAGGGTGTTACAGGTATGTAGATATGAAACGAATTGCGCAAGATAGAACAGCTTGGAGAACTGCATCAAACCAGTCGAGAGACTGATGACAAAAAAAAAAGAAAAAATTTAAATTAAAAATTACTAGAACTAAACTGCTAAAACTCACTAAACTATACTCTACAGACGCACGCAACTAACTGAACAAATTTGTTTGAATATATTATAATGAACAGAAAATCATATATGAAAACAAATTAGTCACATCATTATGTGAGTATAACTGTACTATCTGCCCATAACAGACAGGTGGAGTGTCAAATTATTTACACTCAATCTGTTAGTTGCAGGGCTATAATAAATAGTTCTGTTTCTTATCACATGGTCAGCCAATTAAATGACTGAATCATTTAAGAACAGAAGAGGTAGAGGTGTAAAAGACACTAATCAGAGTTATCTCCTCTGAAAGTAATGAATTTTATTTTACAGCCAGACCCTGTGATGAATGAAGTGAAGGTGTCATTTGCAGAGTGGAAAATATGTGCTTTTCAGAGGGCCCGGCATGCTGATAAGCATAGTTTTTCACTCAGTGAGGAAGGCAATGGTAAACCACCTCACTCCTCGTTTTACTTAGTAAAACCTCTAAAGGTTCAAACCAGCCTTTTGGCTGTTGACCAAAACAAACTGTACTATAACTGGACTATAACTGTAGACTTATGTGACACTGTAACAACAGTGAAAAGAAAGCGTTGTGACCGTGCTTGAGTCGCGCATTACAGTAGCGATTGTATACTTCTGTGACGGTATCGTCGTTGCATTGCGAGGGTCGAAGAGTCGAGTAGGTATACACTGAACCTGCTTGTGCCAATTCGAATAGTCCAAGGTATAATACAGAATCTTCAAAATATAATTAACAATAATATTGTTATCGAAATATTATTTCGATAAAAATATGGTATTTTACTGCCCATAACAGGCAGGTGGAGTGTTAAATTATTTGCACTCGATTCGCTAGTTTCAGGGGTATAAAAAACAATTCTGTTTCTTATCACATGCTCAGCCAATTATAAAACTGAAACATTTAAAACAGAAAAGGTAGAAGTGTAAAAAATACTAGTCACAGTTATTTCCTTTGAGATAATGTATTTCATTATACAGCCAGACCCTGTGGTGAATGAAGTGAAGGTGTAATTTTCAAGGTAGAAAGTAGATGCTTTTCAAAGGACCTGGCATGCTGATAAGCATACTTCTCCTCTAAGTGAGAAAGGCAATTGTAAACCACCTCAGTCCTCGTTTAACTTAGTAAAACCTTTAGAGGTTCAAACTAGCCTTTCGAATGATGACCTAAACAAAAGTCCAGCCTTTCTTAGTTTGCTCCTACTGTAAACAAATAATGACGTCACTGAGCATGCGCATTATATAAAAATGTGTACAAGCTAATTAAAAAGTAACAAAAAAATACTTTCAAAATTATTTAAATACAAAATACTTTTAAAAGTATTTTAATAAATGAAATTGTTAGGCCGAAATCATATATCATGACTGATGCTTAAAGTACTTATAATTTAAAACATAATTAACTTAATAGGAATACGACATCCATAAAGTTGTGGACCCTAGCGTACACCCTGTAGTAGTATTCATGTATTCCCTGTAGTAGAAATTCATTTATGTAGTATTCATAGGAAATTAAAAGATATAGGCCTACAGTTTTTATTTGGAGCATTTTTCTCTACAGAGCCTAGTTAAGCGTGAAAGAGTGATTCTCCGTATTTTTAAGCCAAACGAAAAGAGTTAGATTTTCATTTTGCGTCTTTCACTGATGATTAAAATTAAGTTATGTTTATTGAGGTTAGTTTTTTGTTTATTTCTAATGTTTTATTACTAATGTTAGGTTCATTGTTACTTATTTGCATTGGCATAAAAAAGTTATGTGAGTGTTTCACACCAGATATTTAGAAATATATTGTTTCATTATACATACATCGATAAAACTGGATCATACAAATAATAAACATCGTACCAGAAATAATTACAGAAAATATACCATGGGACATGGGATTTGTACGTTATTTTTGTTTTCATTTTGTAAAATATGATAATTTATGATTAATAACTGTAGCCGACATTGGGATGCTGTAACGAAAACCGAGTTGTAGTATTTCAGTACGAGAAAATTAGTATAAGGGGTTGGGACGGGGGATGAGTCATTCATGATTTTGACAGGTTTAACAAAACAATACAACATTTTCAGAATAACTTCGCCGCGTTTCATTCGGTTTATAAAACATAAACATTTGATATTTTGGATCGTTTTTAACGCTATAAGAGTAACGTGTAATGTTATTCATCATCTACATCGTTGTTGTAGTATCTACTTCAAATTTATTGCTTTCATATATTTACCGCTGTGATTTTATTTTTAATTATAAAATCTTCCTCAATATCTGTTGTAGACAGACTGAATTATTCACTAATTTTCTAACAGTTCAATTTCGTACAGAATTCTCATCTCATTGAGTAATGGGGTTGCTTATTGTTCTGAATTGAACAGATTGCAACGTAGGTTACACGTATTAGGGATTAAAAAAACTAAAATTAGGGATTAAATCCACCGGGTTTGTCTAGATGTAAAGTGGTCGCCAAAATCAGCTGTTCAACAACTTATTTTCGGAGACGAAGGTTCCTGGTTCAAATCCTAGTCAAGGTAGTTACTTTTATACGGATTTGAATGCTAGACAGTGGTTACCGGTGTACTTTGATGGTTGGGGTTCAATTAACCATACTCTCTCAGGAATTGTCGGCACGGGTCTGTACAAGACTACACCTCATTTACACGTCATACATATCATCCTCATCTCATTGGGTCATGGGGTTGCTTATTGTTCTGAATTGAACAGATTGCAACGTACACATATAAGGGATTAAAAAAAAAACTAAAAACCTTAAAGACTTTCGACAGTTCCGGAAAAGTAGATTAACAGCCTTGAATACAGTGTTGCCAACTGACATGTAAGGAAACATGAAATTTACCTATACGTTACCTTACTTCATTAATGCTATGGTTGCATCCTTTTTAAAGCACCCGTTCGATTTTTTTTTCTCTTTAATTCCTTATTTACAACTGTAAAACGTTACAACAAGCAAATGTGATGATTATGATAATAATGTAAATGACATGATAGGCATGAGAGGGGTAGGGCCCCCATTGGTTCCTCCCCAAGAATAAAATTTGTGTATCAAATTAGCAGGTCTCTATTCCAGCGTCTGTTAAGGCGTCTAGGGGGATTATCAGGTAAATGGACGGAGGAAAGTGAACGCACCAGGGGGTTCTCGTGTTCGTGTGACTTGTCGTGAAAGCGTTTGCATAGGTATTCAATGGAATTTTGTACAAGTGGTGTTTCCAAATCTGTATGTAAGGTTTTGTTGCTAACGTAAAGAGGTGCATTTGCTATAAGGCGTAATGTTTTTGACTGGAATGCTTGAATTCGTTGCAAGTTAGAGTTCGATTATTTAAACTACGTTTTTTGCTAATACACGTCGTAAATACTGTTTGTTTTTGTTTTGTTATCAGACGAAAGGTTGGTTTGAATCTCTAAAGTAATGGTCCTTAAACTGGAGGGGCGCCCCCCAAGGGAGGTGTGAAGACAAGTCAAATAAGAATAAGTAAACAAATAAGAATTTTTTCACTTCTTTAATTTACTTTCATCTGTTAAGTTTTAAAAATTTTAAGAAAGAATAATTTTTCGTTTTTTTATATAAATAATTTTACATTTATTCATAAAATTTAGTACTGTTAAATGAAATACTTACTATTTGAAATGTTTAAAAAATCATTAAAACAAAAATATATATAAGTTTGGTGTAGTCAGTTTATTGTTACAATCAACCCTCATATGTGTTACAACCTTCCCCTGGTACGGGGTTGGTTTTAACACAGTACGCGGAACAAGTTATTCCTTTCCTATAAAATAAATTTACGCATTATTTTTAATTGATAGTAATGGTACCCTCGAGAAGAATGATAAAACAAAGCAATACAGATTAAAAAAATTTGTTATAGTGAATTAAAAGAGTGTAAAAAAGCCGGCCGCATTGGCGCAGTTGGTAACGTGCTCGCCTCTCATCATGCGGTCCTGGGTTCGAATTCCACTCAGGCACGGCATATTTTCATACGTTACAAATAATCATTTCATCCTCATTACACACAGTTACACCCCAACGTCGTCGCTAATGACCTTTGATGTTGATGCGACGTTAAATAAATTAAAAAAAAAAAGTGTAAAAAATTAAAAACCTTGCTTGTGTTACAACCATCCCCGGTCTCCCCTATCAATACAGCGGTTGCCTATAATACAATGGATTACTATTGATTAAATATTAGCGAGAGAATTAGATCGGTTTACCATACCTTTTACCTAAGCTTGGAATGGTATAGCTAAACATTTTAATAACGTAATGTATGCAATCAATATACTAAATTGAAAGGTGAAGTAAATGTCATGATTTTAAAACAATAGGCCTAATTCGCCATCAATCATAAAATTAGGTTAATGGAATTATAGTCTCCGTTCACAAGATAAACCCTCCGTAGGGTCCACGTTTTACAAAATACAAAAAAATGTCATGTAAAATTATACCTAGGTACATACTACAACATGAGCAAATTAGATTAGCAATCCTGACAAGATATAAAGCGTTTTGTGTATTGTGTAAAATGCAAACTTGCCCTTCATTGATAAACTTTCAGTCCAGTGAATGTTGTTGTTTAGGTCATCAGCTGAAAGGCTGGTTTTAACCTGTAGAGGTTTAACTTAGTAAAACGAGGAGTAAGGTGGTTTACCATTGCCTTCCTCACTGAGTGGAGAAGTACGCTTATCAGCATGCCGGGCCCTCTGAAAATTATTATTTTCCACTCTCCAAATGACACCTTCATTTCATTCACCACAGGGTCTGGCTGTATAATGTGAAATTCATTACTTTCAGAGGAGACAACTCTGATTAGTGTCTTTTGCACCTCTACCTCTTCTGTTCATAAATGATTCAGTCATTTAATTGGCTGACCATGTGATAAGAAACAGAACTATTTATTTTAGCCCTGCAACGAACAGATTGAGTGTAAATAATTTGACACTCCACCTGTCTGTTATGGGCAGTCCAGTGAATATGGAATGTAAAATAAACTTTAGGCCTACATATTATAGTTTTAACTAGCATGCCCCGTCGCGGCTTTGCACGCGAAAAATGGTGTAATCACTTTTTTACTTTCTCTTGCCAGCTATATGAATATATAGGAAGGAAAGTATTGTTTTCATGTCGATTTTTCGAAATCGAGTTTTCACCGGATCTATACGTTTTCAGACCCCCTGAACCCAAAAAACATGTTTTTAGCGATTGGTCTGTGTGTGTGTGTGTCTGTCTGTGTGTGAACAGAATATCTCAAGAACGGAACATCGTACGAACTTGAAACTTGAAACTTAAGTTACATACCACTACCGGACGCGACACGAACATTTTCATCAAATTCGGTCAACCGGAAGTGGTAGTTTATTCGTGTAATTTTTCACTTTTTTGCGATTTTCTCAAAAACTGTTCCTACGATTTTTTTTAAAATCGCCTATTTTACTCAATTTTTTATTCTCTACAAGATAGGGTAGGCGCCATGTTTGCTGAAATTCTCGGTGAGGCTGCTTTCACGTAAAAGCGTTCTTTTTTAAGATTACGGCTTTAATATAAATTTTAGCGCAAAAACTTATATAATAAAAGTTGTAGAGAATTGAAAATTCTACAACTTTTATTTCAAACATTTTTTTGTATAACGCTTAGTTTAGCGGTAATTTGCGATTTTCTGGTTTTTTCTCATGAAAACGTGAGAAAAATCGATTTTTTTAACATTTCGGTCTTAGTATGCATTTTACGACTAAAGTGTATATAGATTAATTTATAGAAAATTAAAAGATCTACAACTTTTATTTAAAGCATTTTTCTCTACAGAGCCTAGTTTAGAGAGAAAGAGTGATTTTCCATATTTTTAAGTTAAACTGAGGTTGATTTTCATTTTGCATCATTCACTCATGATTAAAATAAGGTTATGTTTATTGAGGTTACTCTCTCTTTCTCTCTCTCTCTCTCTCTCTCTCTTCCACCCCTTCTCTTACACTATATAAATAAATACGGAGGAAAGTATACAGTTTTCATGTCAATTTTTAAAATTTAGTTTTTACCGGAAATACACCTTACGTGGCTCCCTGAGCTCGAAAAACATGTTTTTGCGATTGGCTTGTTTATTTGTGTGAAGAAAATATCTCAAGAACGGAATATTGAAGCGAGATGGGTTCTGATTTAAAAAAGAACATAATTGATAAAAGTTTTTGGAGTTGATCAACGAAGAGAAAAAATGTGAAAGAAGTCTGTCATACACTTTTAACCTACTTTTTTATATTAATTAATTAGTTATTAATAACTTAGTTAATATCTTGAAGGAAGTACGGAGAAGTAAATACAAAAAAGTTTCAAGAATTTCACAAAGTTTATGATTAGCTAATATCTTTACATTTTCTTACTACAATATATTATTGTGTTCAATTTAAATTTAATTTTAGCAATATTTGTTGATATTCACCACTCATAAATTTAGAAGGATGATAAAAATTGGTTTAGTGTAGGGGAAAGAAGGATGTGATAAATAAATTTAATATAAAGATAAACTGTAGGTGTAAATCTGCTTAACTTATAACAGGTTATTGAAATAGGATTTCTGTTCTAAAAAAAATCCTGAATTTTGTGAAATCATATTTTCTGCTTGGCGTCGGTACGATGAAAAAAATATTCTTTTGAAAACAGTGATCCACGAAAACAAAACCGAATACAGTAAAAATGTACTGGTGTAAAACAAATCACATTTTTATCAAAAAACTTTAGTGAAGGTTTAAACTTCTTATACTTTACCTGCAAAGTATTCGCTTGCTGTTTGCAAATTTTTTTTTTTTTGTAACCGAGGTGGTGAGAAAACCTCTTGTTCACTCTCCCATGATGGGGAAGTAGTGTTGTACTTAATTGAGGCATCCTTGTTCAGTCCCAGGGAGGCTTCAACCGTTTAGGACCAACCAACCCTGGGAGGCACCAACCAAAAACTTGGCCACTTGATCCGAACTCTGGCAACCCTCTAAAAAATACTACCTTCCTCAGAACTTTTAATTTAGTATATTAGAAGGGATTGCCTATAACAAGCAGGTGGAGTGTTAAATTAATTGTACTCGATCTGCTAGTTCCAGGGCTACAAAAAATAGTTCTGTTTCAAATCACATGGTCAACCAATTATATGACTGAAACATTTAAGAACAGAAGAAGTAGAGGTGTAAAAGACACTAGTCATTCCTGTGAGAGTAATGATATCACTTTACAGCCAGACCTTATAGTGAATGAAGTGAATGAGTCATTTTCAGGGTGCAGAGTAGATGGTTTTTGAAGGATCTGGCATGCTGCTAAGCATAGGCTACTTTTTTACTCCGTGAGGAAGTCAATAGTAAACCATCTCACTCCTCTTTCAGACTCTTTAGAGAGGTTCAAACCAGCCTTTCGGCTGATGACCGAAACAACAACCCTAGAAGGGAAGGAGGGTTAATTCGAAAGGTTACGTTTTGAGAACTTACCGCTAACAGCAAAACCATAACTCGGTTATGGTTTTGCTTTAAACCATAACTCGGTTATGGTTTTACTTAAACCATAACTCGGTTATGGTTTTGCTTAAAACCATAACTCGGTTATGGTTTTATTTAAACCATAATTTGGTTATGGTTTTGCTTAAAACCATAACTCGGTTATGGTTTTTCCTTAAACCATAATTAGGTTATGGTTTTTCTTTAAACCATAATTAGGTTATGGTTTTGCTTAAAACCATAATTAGGTTATGGTTTTTCTTAAAACCATAATTAGGTTATGGTTTTGCTTAAAACCATAATTAGGTTATGGTTTTGCTTAAAACCATAACTCGGTTATGGTTTTGCTTAAAACCATAACTCGGTTATGGTTTTTCTTTAAACCATAATTAGGTGGTTTTGCTTAAAACCATAACTCGGTTACGGTTTTGCTTAAAACCATAACTCGGTTATGGTTTTTCTTTAAACCATAACTCGGTTATGGTTTTGCTTAAAACCATAACTCGGTTATTGTTTTGCTTAACCAAGACATCATGAAGACCCAGTTCAAGTGACTGGCGGCAACGTTTTATTAAGAGGATATTGGAAAACTTGAACACCGGTATGATTCATGGCTCAATTTAAATGATGATTTATGTTGAATAGTAACCAAGGATGTATGTAACTTATGAAAATTTATTTTATTATTCTCATTAGTATTGTTTTTATAACCAATAAAAAGAAGTTGCGTGTAACTAAACTTAAACAAGCCCAAAGAATCACCTGGCCCACTTATAAAAAGAAGTCACTCTCAATCAACTCCAAAATACGGCACTACAACTCAGTAGCCAAATTGGAAGCCACATACGTTGGTGAAACTCTCTTCAAACTGAATACGCAATCTACAACCGACAAACTCCAAAAAATATAAAGAAGAATATTAAGAAGAGCCATTAATTTCAAGCACCAAGACCAAATGGCAAATGGTGGATAATTCCTAACAGAATAGTCTACAAGGAAAATGAGTCTATAATTGACACAATGAGAAAAAGGCGAGGGGCTTTTTTTAGCCAACTCTACAGGCTACCCAACACAAGACTTACTAAACAGCTCTTAGATTACCAACTCAGGTGCAAGACCCAAAATAAATTGATTCAAGAGATAAAATCCGACATGAAGGACTTGGGTATAACTGAAAAAATGATAAAAGAAAGAGACGAAAAGAAGTTCTTAAAGGAAAATAAGCTAACTCAACTCCCCTTCAATAAAAGAAAACAACCTAACATAACCACAACAGAAAAGATGAGAGCTGCCAGATCAAAAAATAGGAGGCAGAAATGCTCCAATTGGGGCGAAAACTATAAAAAAAGAAGTTGAAAAAATTCTCGTCTACTGTGGACAATTCGAACTAGCACAACTCTTGCTCTACGTGTACACACAGTTCCGCAAAAAGTATATCCATATACGCAAAAGCCTACAACCTTATTTCAGTGTACAAACATACAAATAATTATTTCGTTTTAAAATATGTATTTAATTTGTCCCAGTAAAAATTTAAATTATTAATTACAAGAACTAAACTGCAAACACTCACTAAACCATACTTTACAGACGCACGCAACTAACTAAAAAAATCTGGTGTGAAACACTCACACAACTTTCTCTTGCCAATGTAAATAATTAATAATAAACCTAACATTATTAATAAAATATTAGAAATAAACAAAAACTAACCTCAAAAACATAACCTTATTTTAATCATGAGTGAATGACGCAAAATGACAATCGAACTCAGTTTGGCTTAAAAATACGGAAAATCACGCTTTCACGCTAAACTAGGCTCTGTAGAGAAAAATGCTTTAAACAAAAGTTGTAGATCTTTTAATTTTATATAAATTTAATTATATACACTTTTGTCGTAAAATGCATACTAAGACCGAAATGTTTAAAAAATCGATTTTTCTCACGTTTTCGTGAGAAAAAAAACAGAAAATCGCAAATTACCGCTAAACTAAGCGTTATACAAAAAAATGTTTGAAATAAAAGTTGTAGAATTTTACATTCTCTACAACTTTTATTATATAACGTTTTGCGCTAAAATGCATATTAAAGCCGCAATCTTAAAAAGAAAATGTTTTTAAGAAAAAACAGCCTCAAGCAGAATTTCAGCAAACATGGCGCCTACCCTATCTTGTAGAGCATAAAAAATGTAGTAAACCAGTTGATTTTAAAAAAAAATAGTAGGAATAATTTTTGAGAAAATCGCAAAAAAGTGAAAAATTATACGAATAAACTACTACTTCCGGTTGACCGATTTTGATGAAAATGTTGGTGTCGGGTCCGGTAGTGGTATTTAACTTAAGTTTCAAGTTTTAAGTTCGTACGATGTTCCGTTCTTGAGATATTCTGTTCACACACACACACACACACACACACACACACACACACACACACACACACACACACACACACACACACACACACACACACAGACACACACACACAGACACACACACACAGACACACACACAGACCAATCGGTTAAAACATGTTTTTTGGGTTCAGGGGGTCTGAAAACGTATAGATCCGGTGAAAACTCGATTTCGAAAAATCGACATGAAAACAATACTTTCCTTCCTATATATTCATATAGGCAAGAGAAAGTAAAAATTGGTCTGAATATAAATAATGAACAGAAAATCATACATGAAAACAAAAATTAGTCACATCATTATGTCCGACAGATCTAATAAGAACAGTGAAAACAAAGCGTAGTGACCGTGCGTGATTCACGCATTACCGTAGCGATTGTATACTTCTGTGACTGTACCGTCGTTGCATGGCGAGGGGCGAAGAGTGGAGTAGATAAACACTGAAGCTGCTAGTGCCAATTCTAATTGTCCAAGGTATACTATGTAAATTAGGTATGTGTTACTTGTATGAATACGTTACCCATACAAGTACCTACATTAAACGACAGTGTTTAATAATGCCTAATAATGATAATAACAATAAAAATTGTTTCCATATTTTTACTTTCTCTTGCCTATATGAATATATAGAAAGGAAAGTTTTGTTTTCATGTCGGTTTATCGAAATCGAGTTTTCACCGGATCTATACGTTTTCAGACCCCCTGAACCCAAAAAACATGTTTTAATCGATTGGTCTGTGTGTGTGTGTGTGTGTGTGTGTATGTGTGTGCGTGCGTGCGTGTGTGCGTGTGTGCGTGCGTGCGTGTGTGCGTGCGTTTGTGTGTGTTTGTGTGTGTGTGTGTGTGTGTGTGCGTGTGTGTGCGTGTGTGTGCGTGTGTGTGTGTGTGTGTGTGTGTGTGTGTGTGTGCGTGCGTGTGTGTGTGGGAGAGAGAGAGAGAGAGAAAAAGGGGGAGAGAGAGAGAGAGAGAGAGAGAGAGAGTCTGTATGTGTGTATACAAAATATCTCAAGTACGGAACATCGTACGAACTTGAAACTTGAAACTTAAGTTACATACCACTACCGGACCCGACACGAACATTTTAATCAAAATCGGTCAACCGGAAGTAGTAGTTTATTCGTATAATTTTTCACTATTTTGCGATTTTCTCAAAAACTGGTACTACGATTTTTTTTAAATCGCCTGGTTTACTAAATTTTTTATGCTCTACAAGATAGGGTAGGCGCCATCTTAGCTGAAATTCTTGGTAAGGGTGTTTTCACGTAAAAACTTTGTTTTTTTAAGATTACGGCTTTAATATGCATTTCAGCGCAAAAATGTATATAATAAAAGTTGTAGACAATTTTAAATCCTACAATTTTTATTTGCTAACATTTCTTTGTATAAGGCTTAGTTTAGCGGTAATTAGCGATTTTCTATTTTTTCTCACGAAAACGTGTGAAAAATCGATTTTTTTAATATTTCGGCTTTAGTACGCATTTTACAACAAAAGTGTATCTAATAAAACTTATAAAAAATTAAGAGATCTACAATTTTTATTTAGAGAATTTTTCTCTACAGAGCCTAGTTTAGCGTGAAAGAGTGATTTTCCGTATTTTTAAGCCAAACTGAGTTCGATTTCCATTTTGCGTCATTCACTCATGATTAAAATAAGGTTATGTTTTTGAGGTTAGTTTTTTGTTTATTTCTAATATTTTATTAATAATGTTAGGTTGATTGTTAATTATTTGCATTGGCAAGAGAAAGTTGTGTGAGTGTTTCACACCAGATTTTTTTCACAATAATAACCCAAACAGTTTCTTTCCAAAAGCTGTAAATTCATTTACAACAATTCACAATGTGCGAGGTGGAGGAAATCGACCTACCCAACTGTGGCAAAAAGCCATGTTCTAGGGTAGCTGCTGCTATTCCTCTTAATTTATTCAGTAATACAATGTAAAATAAATTTAAAAACTACGCTAGGGTTAAAAACAATGACATTTTAAAAGGAAATACAATATCTAAAAACATTTAAAAAAACATTCTAAAGTGTATTGTTCAGGTCATCAGACGAAATTCTGGTTTGAACCTCTAGAATCTTTACTAAGTAAAACGACCAGTGAAGTGGTTTACCATTGCTCTCCTCACTGAGTGTAAAAGTACGCTTATCAGCATGCCAGACCCTCTGAAAAGCATCTACTTACCACCCTGCAAATGGCACCTTCACTTCATTCACCACAAGATCTGGCTGTTGCACTACCTTCAACTTTGACCGGTGGGAAAATACTTTAATATGAACTGAAAAAATAATAAAAACATTGTTGGGCGCCAGCTCTGTCAGCAGAACATGAGAAAAATAAAAAAATAAGATTAACACGTCCATTAATTTTGAAATAAGCCTCATCGCACCACAAAATTGATCGCAAGAAATTTGGATCTGTTCTGCACAGAATCCATTCCACATCCATTCCAGAATTCCATTCACCTATTAGAATCACCCTCGTGAAGAGCTTGAAGTAAAGATGGACGATATGGCTTAGACCTCACTATAACGGACAACAATTAATATTGTACATGGTTGCTGCCAACGTAATACTTTTAAAAAAATAAATTGATATAAAATATCCCATTTCTTGGGGAAACTGACATATGCGCCACCCGGTAGGTATCACCCAAATTAGTCCGTTAAATCGAGCATTGACTACACTTTATTTGTTGTGCAACGTAACCTTACATTACATTTTTTTTATTCCTAGTATGTGTACGTTGCAATCTGTTCAATTGAGAACAATAAGCAACCCCATGACCCAATGAGATGAGGATGATGTATATGACGTGTAAATTAGGTGTAGTCTTGTACAGACTCAGGCCGACCATTCCTGAGAGAGTATGGTTAATTGAACCGCAACAATCAAAGTACACCGGTAACTACTGTCTAGCATTCAAATCCGTATAAAAGTAACTACCTTTACTAGGATTTGAACCAGGAACCTTCGTCTCCGAAAATCAGCTGTTAAACAGCTGATTTTGGCGACGAATGTACCTCTAGACCAACCCGGTGGGTTACATTACTTTTACAACACCTGTTTACATTTATACATATCTGTACACGTGGCAACGCTGAAAAATATACAATGAGGTAGATCTGTTAGGTATACTAAACACTGAAGTGATGTTTGACGCACTACGATATGACGCACACTATATAAGTAGTGATGTTAATTATTGTTATTATAATTTGACAACGTTTAGGGAATTTAGTTTAAATATTGAAGGCAAGCTCCTCTGGTTATTGTTTGATTCCTGTAATAAGCCCTCCAACTGTTTGTCTAGGAGTGTTTTAATCAAATAGATCGAAGGTTATTGAAGCGTATCTGGTAAAATGTATTTACTATTAGACCATCATTACGGTCTGCAATTCAAATATAGTAATATTACATATTATTAATTTATAAATAATAATTTATCCATCGATTTAATATTAATAGTTGAACTTTGTATCGTTTAAATCACGGGTTTTCCAGCTTACAATAAAACCATGTATCAACTTTTACTCTCTCCTGTTCTATACGAAATGTGGGGAAGGAAGAGACTATTGTTTTCATGACGATTTTTCGAAATCGAGTTTTCACCGAAATACAAGTTTTCAGACCCCCTGAAACAATATTAAAACATGTTTTTACCGACTGTTTTGTTAGTGTGTGTCTATGTGTAAACATAACATCTCAAGATCGAATCGAAGAAGTAGGAAATTCAAACTTATGATAGGTACCCGACCATGAGGGGAATGGACACAAATACTTTCAACAAAATCGGTCAAGTTTATTTGTATTAGGTTTATTTGTGATACGTTTCACTTTGTTACAATTTTTCTAAACCGGTTCCTACGATTTATTTTTAATCATCTTATTTACTAGATTTTTCTGCTCTACTAGCTAACTATTGCTAGTCCCACGGCTGCAAAATTAGTTCTGTTTCTTATCACATGGTCACCCAATTTTAAGACTGAAGCATTTAACAACAGAAGAGGTATACGTGTAAAAAAACACTAGTCAGAGTTATCTCCTCTGAAAGTAATGTATTTCATTCTACAGCCAGACCTTGTGGTGAATAAAGTGAAGGTATCATTTGCAGGGTGGAAAGTAAATGCTTTTCAGAGAGTCTGGCATGCTGATAAGGATACTTTCCCACCAAGTGAGGAAGGTAATGGTAAACCACCTCACTCCTCGTTTTATTTAGTAAAACCTCAAGAGGTTCAAACCAGTCTTTCGGCTGATCACCTAAACAATAACATATTTCTATTAAAATCTACGGTAGCAAAAGAAATTGATACTACACGAAGTCGTAGACAATTCATATTAATTGATAATAAGCCAACAAAAGCAAGGCGTAGACAATTCATATTAATTGATAATAAGCCAACAAAAGCAAGGCGTAGACAATTCATATTAATTGATAATAAGCCAACAAAAGCAAGGCGTAGACAATTCATATTAATTGATAATAAGCCAACAAAAGCAAGGCGTAGACAATTCATATTAATTGATAATGAGCCTACAAAAGCAAGGCGTAGACAATTAATATTAATTGATAATAAGCCAACAAAAGCAAGGCGTAGACAATTCATATTAATTGATAATGAGCCTGCAAAAGCAAGTCATAGACAATTCATATTAATTGATAATTTAGCCTACAAAAGTAAGTCGTAAAATACTTGATATTAATTGATAATTAGCCTACAAAAGTAAGTCGTAAACAATTTGATATAATTGATAATTAGCCTACAAAAGTAAGCCGCAGACAATTTGATATTAATTGATAATTAGCCTACAAAAGCAAGTCGTGGAAAAATCATATTAATTGATAATTAGCCTACAAAAGGAAGCCGTAGACAATGTTATATTAATTTATAATTAGCCTAATAAAAGTAGTCTTATATTTAAATTAAAATCGACTTAAAAAACTATAATTATTACACAATACAAGATGAAACAAATGAAATAATTTATATGTATGAATTAGATTTAAAATAAGTAATTTAAATTTAGTGGAAGGATTTAAATAAGAGATTATATGACAGTCTGTACAAATTAGAAGGTATATTATGAAAATACTGTGTTAAAATATATGATTAATGCAATAATAAAACTCATTTAAATAATATTAATTGAAACTGTGAACTGTAATAAATTTTATAGGGTAAATGAATAAATGAATTTATATAATAAATAGCTATAATTAATTTTAAGACTAAATACAAAATAAGGTCACAAATGATAACATAATAATTATTTAATTACTCACAAAATGCATTCAAATATTGCACTGAATTCTAAATGATGTAATTACACGACGTGAAATTCAAAATGAGTTCTTTAAGGAACTTAACGTGAATATATATTCACTGGAGTAAGGAAACGAAGTGAAACTCATTCAGAATTGTATGGGAAGTTTTGTGTAGAAAAAGGGGGTGGTTTTATTATGATCAGGGGTGGAGGAGGGTTGAAGTGGCATGAAGACGACGAGGGTGATGGGTTATGAAGAAAAGGGTAATTAAATTTCGGTTACTTGGGGGTGGTCGGGGAGTTGGCACGGAACAGAACGTTTCCTTCTGAACGTAACTTTTTAAAATTACTTTCTCGATGCAGACAGGGTTTTCAGATGAAAATATCCTTGAAAATTTTCTTCTTCTTGCCCGTCTACTTCTTTTGATATCTTTTCGACAACAATATCTAATTTAAAAAGCACCCAAAGCATTATTTGGGAAGAATTGTAATGAGTAATTTTAATAAATAATAACTTTCCTTAATTTTCTTTAAGTGTTTTAACTTAAAACATACTCGCAAGAAAATGATACTTAACAGCGTTCCACTATAATTCCCCTTAATAACGTTCTTATACGTTCAATGTTTCCACAAAAGAAACGCTTTTATTTTTAATATTCTTTACAAAGAGCTTTAAAGGTTTTCCTCCGTAATGTCCGTCTATCACAACCGACAGATTAAATGTCACGACAACATTTCTCGCTACTCTTCAAGTAGTATATTTTAGTCATTCCAAGACCAATTTTTATACAGATAAAATCTGCTGTAAAACCCTCTTACATCGTTCTCTTGCCAACGTAAATTATGTGTAAAGAATGTAAGACGAAAGAATATACTACATTTAATCATGAGTAGCTTTCTAATTTTTATTTTCTCTTGTCCTATAAGAAAATAATATAGGATAGAAAACTATTGTTTTCATGTCGATTTTAATAAATCGAGTTTCACCGCATTTACACGTTTTCAAACCCCCTGAACCCAAAACATCTTTTTTAGCGATTGGTCTGTTCATGTGAGGTCTGTTCTACATGAACAAATTATCTAAAAATCGGAATAACGAACGAAGTTGAAACTTAAGTTAGGTACGATAACGGGAGCCGACACGATCACTTTCATCAAAATCGGTCAACCGGAAGTAGTAGTTTATTCGTGTAATTTTTCACTTTTTACCATTTTCTCAAAAACGGCTACCAAAATTTTTTTTAAATTCCCTCATTTACTATATTTTTTATGCTCTACAAGATAGGGTAAGAGCCATGACTGTTGAAATTCTAGGGGTGGGTGTGCTCTCGAAGAAAAAGATGTGTTTTCTAAGATTGCTGCATTAGTATACATATTATGAGAAAAGTGTATACAGAGTGTCTCACGAGTACCTGACAAACTTCTAAGGTGGTTTCCTCTCATCAAAGTAATGAAAAACGTTTATATAAACATGGGTCCGGAAACGCTTCGTTAGCGAGTTACGGCTAGCGAAAGATTTCGCCCTGGATTCAGAACATTCGCCTAAATAAAGTCATCCAAGAGGTCTAGGAACCCACTTTTATACGTATATTTGATGGTTTCTTATGTATTTTGACCCGAAAAATGTAATAAAATAAGTTCCAGAACCATATCTCCAGTAGTTTTTGTAATAACCAATGAAAAACAGACAAATCTGTGCAGAAAAATACGTTTTTTTAGGTTTGAAGAACAATAACTGTGTTAAATGGCTAATAAATGAGTTAATTTATTTAGCAAAACTTGTAGAGATTTTAATTCTGAAGAGAATGATGTAAAATAGGCCAATAATAAACTAAGTATAATCAAAGTTATAGGAAACTATAAAACCAACAACTTTTATTTCTAACATTTTTCTCTATAGAGCCTAGTTTAGAGTAACTAGGCTAACTTAGCTAGTCCAACTAATTTCTATTATTAGCAAAATTGTATTAATACACAAAGTGGTTTTTACGTATGGAAACACCTTTACACAGCGTAACTGAGACGTACTTGACGGAAAAAGTACGAAGTAAGTAATCCCAACTAACTACGTCATCGAGTATAGAGTCTTTTACACCTGTACCTCTTCTGTTCTTAAATGCTTCAGTTATAACTGGCTGACCATGTGATAAGAAACCGAACTATTTTTATAGCCCTGCTATATTATACGTTCATTTTTATAGGAGCAGTAATAAAATGGTAGTAATATATTTAAGCTTAATACAGTACTGTAATAACTTATGATTTTCTTGTAATAACATAAAATATAGAGAGGAAATAGGAATAGCCTACATACATAACATTACATAAGAATTCACTGCATACAAAACAGTAAATATATAATACAGATGAAATTGAACAGACTTGTAAGTAAGGATATAATATAAAATAAATACACGGATATTTGAACCATTTCAAAAGACCCAGTTGTTAGTCGGATATCGTGAAACATCATTCAATATTTTCAACTTTCATACCAGTACTTCTCTTTGCCCAAACCATTCGCTATCAATTTCAAACATTGCTTCTTCTAAAATCCCATCCCAAGGTGTGCATTCTCTTATAAAGTGTATAAAACAAAAATTGAGAAAACGCAAAATGTAAGAGGATTGATAGTTCTTTTGTTTTCTTATTATTTCTTATCTAAATTCTAAGAATTTCATGTCTTCATTTTTTTTTAACCTTTAAGCTGTAACCTATTTCATGGCGTTCTACCCACACTACAGATAACAATGTAAAACAGTCTCGTAACTTTTAACTGTTAACATTATAAGTGTTAAACTGTTGTAACATTGTTGTTGTTTAGGTCATCAGCCGAAGGGCTGGTTTGAACCTGTAGAGGTTTTACTAAGTAAAACGAGGAGTGAGGTGGTTTACCATTGCCAACACTCACTGAATGGAAAAGTACGCTTACCAGCAAGCCGGGCCCTCTGAAAAGCACATATTTTCCACTCTGTAAATGACAACTTCACTTCATTCACCACAGGGTCTGGCTGTATAATGAAATTCATTACTTTCAGAGACGATAACTCTGATTAGTGTCTTTTACACCTCTACCTCTTCTGTTCTTAAATGATTCAGTCATTTAATTGGCTGACCAAGTGATAAGAAACAGAACTATTTATTTTAGCCCTGCAACGAACAAATTGAGTGTAAATAATTTGACACTCCACCTGTTTGTTATGGGCAAGTTGTAACATTATTACAGTGATATTCCAGAAGTATATAAGCAAGTAACGTATGAAATACTTCATACTAAACTTTAATCTTTTCTTTATTTGAATTTTTCCGAAAATCATGATTTTTCTTATAAAAACCTCGTTTTCTCAAAAAACATTTGACCGATCTGTTTCAAATTTTTGTGGTAATTATTGTAAGTGAGTTGGAGTTATACCACTTGGATGTTATACCCAACATCCATCTCGGCATTCCTTGAATCAAGTTTTGGATTTCTCCCTGATCGATTTTCGCCCATTCTTTCGCCGCATGACACAGCTGTTGGAGATTCACTACATTAATGTTTCGTTACTTTATTTAATTTATTTATTTATTTACTTTATTTAAAGTCGCATCAACTGCTTAATCATTAGCGACTACGGTGGGTTATGAAACATTAACTGTAAGATTTGACATGTGAAAATAATAATAATAATAATAATAATATTTATTTATGTAAACTACAAGAAAAGTGGGATAAAATACCTGCAGGCAATTGGCAAGAATTTCAAACAAAAATTATCAAGATAGCCAAAGAGGAAATCCTCCTAAAAAGGAAACCGAAACATCCATGGTGGAATGAAGAGTGTGAGAATGCACTTGAAAAAAGAAAAAAAGCATATCAAGACTATAACGGTTGCAAAACAGAAACAACACATGAGAACTTCCTCAAAACACGAAAACATACATCCAAGGTATTAACCTGAGAACAATAATAAAAATGAAAGCAATAAGATGCAAGCCTGTAATATGCACTTTTGTAGATTTCAGAAAAGCGTATGACTCGATAGACCGCCAATCACTTTTCCAAATATTAGAAGGAAAAGGGCAAGACCACAAAACAAGACGTCTCGTAGAACAAACACTAACACGCAACAAATCTAAAGTGAAATTCATGGGAGAGATCTCGGGACCTTTTGACATAAATACCGGCGTGAGACAAGGAGATGGACTGTCGCCACTGCTCTTCAATATTGTATTAGACAAGGTTATGGAAAAATGGGAGAACAAACTCCGTGAAGAAAACCTCTGGAAACCAATCACACTTGGAACCGGCAACACTAAGTTGCACATACCTTACCTCGCGTTTGCAGATGACTTGGCAATAGTAGCTGAAGATGAACAGACAGCGGTCAAGCAGATTGAGACATTAAAAGAGTGTGCAGAAAAAGTGGGGCTCCAAATTTCTTTTGAAAAGACTGAGTTTATTGGCAATAGAATCAATATTGAAACATTGAACACAAAATATGGTATAATTAACAGAAAGCCACACTTCAAATATCTAGGTGAATTTATAGAGCCCACAGGAGCAGAGGAGATATCGCAGGTTAACAGGCTACAAAAGACCAAAAGAGTACTGGGGATGATACAGAACTTATATAACAAGAAGTCGATGTCAAGAAACACCAAGATCCGCCACTACAACACAGTTATCAAACCCGCTTTCCTGTATGCAAGTGAGACACTAACATTAAATAAGAAACACGAGCTGGAAGACATAAAAAAAGAAGAAAGGAAAATAATCCGAAAGATCCTTGGTGCTAGGCAAACGGAAAACGGGTTCAGATTACAACCAAACCAGACCGTAGAAAAATTCTCAAATGTAGAAGCTGACATTAGAAGGAGACGTATGAAATTCTTTGGACACATAAAGCGGTTGCCAGAGAACAGGCTAACAAGAAAAATATTGGAGTATACAACGTCTCTCAAAAAAATGCCACCGTGGATAAGTGAAATCTATAAAGATCTCAGGAAAGCGAAAATAACAGAACAAGACATTGCAGATAGGAAAATATTTAGGAACAGGGTGGACAGATGGGAGATGGAGCCAGAGCAGCCAAAGCATAAGCAGCACAGGCCAAAGTGGTCAGAAGAAAGGAAACAGGCTTTCTCAAAACGGATGCGAGAGTACTGGGTGGACAAAAAGAACAGCAAGAAAAAAAATGATTCAGTTTGCTTACCGCCTTCCTTTAAGGGAGAATACGCTAATAATAATAATAATAATAATATTTATTTATTCCACTTTATACAAAATGCAAAATTATATCTTATCTACTAGGAATAAATACCCACCAACTCAAGTAAACGGTGGTTATATAAAAAAACAAAATACATAAAAACAAGTTTACAAATGAATTACAAATCAAATGAATTATAGAAATAAATTACAAATAAAATGTCGTCATCCACTACAAATGACAATTCAAATTGTAGCGGCAGCTACAGCGCATGTGAACTATATTTTTTAACAATAATATTAACTAAGACGTCAATCTTCAGAGCAGATATTCACCTGTACATGACTAACACTAAAATCAGTTATTATTGTTATATTGTTTACCAAGATCAGTAAATTCCTACAAAGACTGAATAGCAAGCACTGCAAGTCAGCAACGGTAAAACACCAACACTAACCAACAATTCTTACAGGTGAATCAACATCAGTTATGTCATTGAGCCAATCTTTAACCTTTCTTAAAAATATTAACACGTTTAAGCTATTTTTAATTTCAATAGGCAACAGATTAAAACACTTCGGACCTAAAAAAACAAAAGTTTTAGCAAAAAAGGATTTATTAACTTTCGGTCTTACAAAAAGTTGTTGGCTTGAACCTCTAGTTCTGTGATATAAGTTTTCAGTACCTCTGTTGCCACTTTTTTTATAAAATAGTTTTAAAACTTTAAAAATAAATAAGTTTTTAATGGGCAAGATACGTAAATTTTTAAAATCATTAACAGTACTGTCTCTCTGACGTTTAAATAATAATATTTTAATGAAATATTTTTGAGTTACAAACAATTTATTTATTAGTTTATCATGAGTACCCCCCCCCAAAATTCAATAGCATAATGAAGACACAAAATTTCCAGACCCTGGCAGGGAATCGAACCCGGGACATCCACGTGGTAGGCTAACACGCTAACCACTACGCTACAGAGGCGGTCGCGTTAATTTTTTTAATAAAAAGTTATGATGCGTTAATTTTATCCACGACCGATATATTAAGGAAGAATTGTCAAGGACAAGTGTAAAATTATCTGTATAATATAGTATCAGCTTATTATCAGCTATTTAACAGCTGATTTTGGAGACGAAAGTTCCTGGTTCAAATCCTAGTAAAGGTAGTTACTTTTATACGGATTTGAATACTAGACAGTGGTTATTGGTGTACTTTGATGGTTGGGGTTCAATTAACCATACTCGCTCAGGAATGGTCGACCTGGGTCTGTACAAGACTACACCTCATTTACACGTCATACACATCCTCATCTCATTGAGCCATGGGGTTGCTTATTGTTCTGAATTGAACAGATTGCAGCGTACACATACATTATTAGGAATTTAAAAAAATATATAGTAACATTAAAATTGTTATTGAATAAATTTAAATAAAAACGGATACTAACTTGAGATTAAGTGTTATTAATTTAATAAGATATTAATTAATCATTCATTTTCATTAAGAATACTTTTCAGAATCTTATGAATAGTAACTTAACTTACACCAAAGGTGTGAGTTGTAGTATTTCTATTCCATTCTATCCATGTTCAAAACCTCAACACATTTTTATGATGACCTGTACATAGAATATAAAACATCTGGTGTGAAACACTCACACAACTTTCTCTTGCCAATGCAAATAATTAACAATAAACCTAACATTAGAAATAAACAAAAAACTAAGCTCAATAAACATAACCTTATTTTTATCATGAGTGAATGACGCAAAATGAAAAACAACCTCAGTTTGGCTTAAAAATACGGAAAATCACTCTTTCACACTAAACTATTCTCTGTAGAGAAAAATGCTCAAAATACAAGTTGTAGATCTTTTAATTTTCTATAAATTTGATTATACACTTTTATCATAAAATGTATACTAAGGCCAAAATCTTAAAAAAATCAATTTTTCACACGTTTTCGTAAGAAAAACCAGAAAATTGCTAATTACCGCTAAACTAAGCGTTATACAAAAAAATGTTTGAAATAAAAGTTGTAGGATTTTAAATTCTCTACAACTTCTTTTACATAAATTTTTGCGCTAAAATGCATATTAAGCCGTAATCTTAAAAAAACAATGTTTATACGTGAAAACACCCTCACCAAGAATTTCAGCAAACATGTCGCCTACCCTATCTTGTAGAGAAATTTTACCTCATTAATAAAAAATTGAATAAACCAGGCGATTTTTAAAAAAATCGTAGTACCAGTTTTTGAGAAAATTGCAAAAAAGTGAAAAATTATACGAATAAACTACTACGTCCGGTTGACCGATTTTGATGAAAATGTTCGTGTCGGGTCTGGTAGTGGTATGTAACTTAAGTTTCAAGTTTCAAGTTTGTTCGATGTTTCGTTCTTGAGATATTCTGTTCACACACACACACGCGCACACACACACAAACCAATCGCTAAAAACATATTTTTTGGGGTTCAGGGGGTCTGAAAACGTGTAGATCCCGTGAAAACTTGATTTCTAAAAATCGACATGAAAACAATACTTTCCTTCCTATATATTCTTATAGGCAAGAGAAAGTAAAAAAGTAACAGCAGTTTACAACATTTTACCTCATTTTAATTGTTCATAAGCCATAATGCTTTACAGTTGTTAACAGAATTAAGGAGAACCGTTTGAAAAGCCGAGTAGTAACTTATATAAGCCTATCTGTAACACAAAAGAATATAACTTTGTAAATGTAGACCTACTTCCTTTATTTAATAGAGCAGGAAAGGAAATTTAAAATTTCATAACAAAGGTTAAATTTGTAAGAGAGAAAGGTCAGAAGAACATTATAGTCTGTGGCTTTCAACCACATCCCCCGTTATAGTACTCAAATTCTCTCCTCCTCTCCTCCAAACCACCCTCTTTCCCACCCTACTCTCTCTTCTCTCTTCTTGTTTATCACTCTCTTCTCCACCCTTACTCTCCTACCCCCTATGCCACAACCCATAATTCTATCGCTCTCCTCCTTTCTTTTCCTATCGTGTCTCTCTCTGCGACTACCTCCCATTCTCCTCTCCTTCCATCTCTCACCCTACCTTCTCTCTCTCTCTGTATACTTAATTATTTATTTTTTATACACCATGTTTTTATTCATTTTTTCACCATTTACTGATTGGTATTTGTGTGTGTGTGTGTGTGCGTGTGTGTGTGTGTGTGCGTGTGTGCGCGCGCGCGTGTGTGTGTGTGCGTGCGTGTGTGTGCGTGTGCGCGCGCGCGTGTGTGTGTGTGTGAACAAAATTTCCGAAGAACGGAATATTGTACAAAGTTGAAACTTAAAACTTAAGTTACTAGGTACCATTAGGGGATCCGACACAAACATTTTCATCAAAATCGGTCAAACGGAACGGTAGTAGTAGTTTATTCGTGCGATTTTTCATTTTTTTGCGATTTTCTCAAAAAACGGTTCCTACGATTTTTTTTTTTTTTAAATCACCTCATTCACTACAGCTTTACGCTCTACAAGATAGGGTAAGAGCCACGCCTGCTGAAATTCGTGGGAGCTATGGTCTTGTAGTAAAAACGGTTTTTAAGGTTGCGGCCTTAATATGCAGTTTATATGTTTTTTTGCAGAATATGTTTTTTGTGTATATGTCTACATATCTACATATGTATTATTATCATTATAAAGTTCGTTTTTAGAATTCTTCTTTCCATTCTTTCTTGTATTCCGAAGTTTTTCTGTTCTGCTCTTGCTTTTAAAGCTTTATATTACTAAATAACTTTATATTAATTCTATTTTATATAATGAATTTATGTTAATAAATTTCACTAACCTTCTTTTTAAACTGCGTCAACTTTTATCTTTACTTCTTCACTTAATTACACGTGTTTCGGTGGATCCACTAACCTCAGAGTAAATAACACAATTGAAACTAAAATATTTTTTCACTTTTTTAAAATCTATAGAAGATGATACATCTTCAGTCATTTGTATAAAATAAATGAGTTTTATACAAATGACTGAAGATGTATCATCTTCTATAGATTTTAAAAAAGTGAAAAAAATGTTTAGTTTCAATTGTGTTATTTACTCTGATGATAGTGGATCCACCGAAACACGTGTAAGTGAAGAAGTAAAGATAAAAGTTGACGCAGTTTAAAAAGAAGGTTAGTGAAATTTATTATATAAGTTCATTATATAAAATAGAATTAATTTCAAACGGCAGGGTGCATTATAAACATTTATTTTTGAACTTTATATTAAGTTATAAAATTTATATTACTCCAAAATATGGAGGTGGTAATATTTTTTATTAAATCTGAAGCCGAGGCGTGCCGGCTGTTTAGGTCAACAGCCGAAAGGCTGGTTTGAACCTCTAGAGGTTTTACTAAGTAAAACAAGGAGTGAGGTGGTTTACCATTGCCTTTCTCACTGAGTGGAGAAGTACGCTTATCAGCATGCCGGGCCCTCTGAAAAGCACATATTTTCCACTCTGCAAATGACACATTCACTTCATTCACCACAGAGTCTGGCTGTATAATAAAATTCATTACTTTCAGAGGAGATAACTCTGATTAGTGTCTTTTACACCTCTACCTCTTCTGTTCTTAAATGATTCAGTCATTTAATTGGCTGACCATGTGATAAGAAACAAAACTATTTATTTTAGCCCTGCAACTAACAGATTGAGTGTAAACAATTTGACACTCCACCTGTCTGTTATGGGCAAAAATTCATTATATAAAATAGAATTAATTTCAAACTGCAGGATGCATTCTAAACATTTATTTTTGAAGTTTATATTAAGTTATAAAATTTATATTACTCCAAAATATGGAGGTAGTAATATTTTTTGTTAAATCTGAACCCTCGGGCGTGCCGGACTATAGAATAGTTTTGACTATAGAATGCCGGACTATAGAGAGATTAGGCCTACTGTATTTGCTTGGATATTGTAAATATTGATGGAAAATCGTTTGACCGGCAAATAAAATTTTTTTCACTTATTTAAAATCTATAGAAGATGATACATATTCAGTCATTTGTATAAAATTAGTGTATAAAATTAATGAGTTTTATACAAATGACTAAAGATGTATATTCTATAGATTTTAAATAAGTGAAAACAATTTTTAGTTTCAATTGTGTTATTTACTCTGATGATGGTGGATCCACCGAAACACGTGTAAGTAAAGATAAAAGTTGACGCAGTTTAAAAAGAAGGTTAGTGAAATTTATTATATAAATTTATTACGAGAAAATAGAATTAATTTCAATTTGCAGGATGCATTATGAAGATTTATTTTTGAACTTTATATTAAGTTATAAAATTTATATTACTCCAAAATATGGAGGTAGTAATATTTTTACTTTCTCTTGCCTATATGAATATATAGGAAGGAAAGTATTGTTTTCATGTCGATTTTAAGAAATTGAGTTTTCACCGGATCTATACGTTTTTAGACCCCCTGAACCCAAAAAACATGTTTTTAGCGATTGGTCTGTGTGTGCGTCTGTGTATACAAAATATCTCAAGAACGGAACATCGTACGAACTTGAAACTTAAGTTACATACCACTACCGGACCCGACACAAACATTTTCATCAAAATCGGTCAACCGGAAGTAGTAGTTTATTCGTATAATTTTTCACTTTTTTGCGATTTTCTCAAAAACTGGTCCTACGATTTTTTTTTTAAATCGCCTCATTTACTCAATTTATTATTCTCTAAAAGATAGGGTAGGCGCCATGTTTGCTGAAATTCTTGGTGAGGGTGTTTTTACGTAAAAAAAGTGTTTTTTTAAGATTACGGCTTAAATATGTATCAAAGCGCAAAAATTGATATAATAAAAAAAGAGAGTTTAAAATTCTACAACTTTTATTTCAAACATTTTTTTGTATAACGCTTAGTTTAGCGGTAATTAGCGATTTTCTATTTTTTTTCTCACGAAAACGTGTGAAAAATCGATTTTTTTAAAGATTTCGGCCTTAGTATTCATTTTATGACAAAAATGTATAAATCAAATTTATAGAAAATTAAAAGGTCTACAACTTTTATTTATAGCATTTTTCTCTACAGAGCCTATTTTAGCGTGAAAGAGTGATTTTCTGTATTTTTAACCCAAACTGAGGTTGATTTTCATTTTGCGTCTTCCAGTCATTATTAAAATAAGGTTATATTTTTAGAAGTTAGTTTGTTTGTTTATTTCTAATGTTTTATTACTAATGTTAGGATTATTGTTAATTATTAGCATTACAAGAGAAAGTTGTGTGAGTGTTTCACACCAGATTTTTTATTAAATCTGAACCCTCGGGCGTGCCGGACTATAGAATAGTTTTGACTATAGAATGCCGGACTATAGAATAGTTTGACTATAGAATGCCGGACTATAGAATAGTTTTGACTATAGAATGCCGGACTATAGAATAGTTTGACTATAGAATGCCGGACTATAGAATAGTTTTGACTATAGAATGCCGGACTATAGAATAGTTTTGACTATAGAATGCCGGACTATAGAATAGTTTGACTATAGAATGCCGGACTATAGAATAGTTTTGACTATAGAATGCCGGACTATAGAATAGTTTTGACTACAGAATGCCGGACTATAGAATAGTTTTGACTATAGAATGCCGGACTATAGAATAGTTTTGACTATAGAATGCCGGACTATAGAATAGTTTTGACTATAGAATGCCGGACTATAGAATAGTTTTGACTATAGAATGCCGGACTATAGAGTAGTTTTGACTATAGAATGCCGGACTATAGAATAGTTTGACTATAGAATGCCGGACTATAGAATAGTTTTGACTATAGAATGCCGGACTATAGAATAGTTTTGACTATAGAATGCCGGACTATAGAATAGTTTTGACTATAGAATGCCGGACTATAGAATAGTTTTGACCATAGAATGCCGGACTATAGAATAGTTTGACTATAGAATGCCGGACTATAGAATAGTTTTGACTATAGAATGCCGGACTATAGAATAGTTTTGACTATAGAATGCCGGACTATAGAATAGTTTTGACTATAGAATGCCGGACTATAGAATAGTTTTGACTATAGAATGCCGGACTATAGAGAGATTAGGCCTACTGTATTTGCTTGGATATAGTAAATATTGATGGAAAATCGTTTGACCGGCAAATAAAATCGATTATTGAGAATGGTTTATTTATGAACAATAATAATAATAATACTAATAATAAATAATAATGACGGGTGCCGTGACTGTAAATATAATTAAATGATTACGATTAAACTCGATATTTACAGAGCTTCCAGCGGACGGATGATTTTATGTGACTCTTTACACAACCACTTGTACAGTAAATAATGACGTACGGTCATATTCGAATACCATAAAATTCAATTTCTGAGCTATTGATTTAATATTACCGTATGTATGTAATATTTTGTCCTCTTTTAACCCATTAACGCAATTTATTTTAAAAAATCTGATGTGAAACACTCACACAACTTTCTCTTGCCAATACAAATAATTAACAATATAACCTAATTTTAGTAATAAAACATTAGAATAAAACTATAAACTAACCTCAATAAACATAACCTAATTTTAATCATGAGGGAAAGACGAAAAATGAAAATCAACCTTAGTTTGGCTTAAAAATACAGAAAATCACACTTTCACGCTAAACTAGGCTCTGTAGAGAAAAATGCTCTAAATAAAAACTGTATATCTTTTAATTTCCTATAAATTTGATTTATTTAACATTTTTTGTTAGAAATATAATTTAGCAAATATTTAGAATTGTAGAATAGTGTCATCAATCAATTAAAATTCAAGATTCAAGTAACATTTTGTAAAATTCAATTTTGTCAGTAAATTTTCTAATTTTTCAATCGTTTTCATTAAATATCAATTTTTATATTTCAATTTCTTTTGCATTTTTCTATATTTCATTCTTTTCATTACTTTACATTGTTCAATTAACAGATTACAAAGTTAATCCCATTTTGAAAAAAGTAAGCAATTCAAGTGAATTCCTTTATTCCTTTAGATAGAAAAAAGTTTAACTTGATTCCCAAGTTTCCTGACCATATTGAAGTTGGTGGTCTTTTACGATGAATTTAGATAGTGCGGTTACTGTGTGGTCCGGTCCGGCGTTACGCTAAAAGCACTGCTGAATAAACGTCGAGTGTTACTCTTTCTCGGAAGGGTTCGATATTTTTATCACATAAAAGCAAATGCACTGGTATGTTTTGTAACAGCTCCGGAAAAACACGGTCTCAAGGGATCGGCCTCCACCAATCAGACGGAATTGTATTTCAAATAAAGATAAAGGTTGTCTTAAATAACATTATTTTTTCGTTTATCATAAACTGCAAAAGGTCTTTTTTGTATTGAATTATGTATTTAACCTCTTTTTTATACTTACTCTGCCAATAATTCTTATAATCTAAATTGACAGTTTCTCTGAGAATATACTGGATGCACTCAAAGCTTTAACCCTTTCAGTGCCAACGTTCAGAAAACAGGACGTCGATAACTTTTACGTAGTGATAACAACCGGTTTACCGGACGTCCGTAAGTTATGCATAAATTGTCCGGATAACCGAACTTCACAAACAAACTTTTAAACAAAAATTAATAGAATAATATATTTTGAAACCGCCTCCGTGACGTAGTGACTAGCCTACAAAGCGAAAGGTCCCGGGTTCAGTCATATAATTGGCTGACAATGTGATAAAAAACAGAACTACTTTTTGTAGCCCTGGAACCAACAGTTCGAGTACAATTAATTTAACACTCCACCTGCCTGTTATGGGCATACAATACCATAAGAACCCTTAAAAAAGGAATTGTTCGTAAGTCTGAGACTAGTTAACAATAAAACTAATTTAAATTTTATAATTATATACTTTCTCTTGTCCTGTATGATTATACAGGAAATGAAAGTGTTGTTTTCATGTCGATTTTTAGAAATCAAGTTTTCACCGGATTACATGTTTTCACAACTCCTCAACCCAAATAACATGGTTTTAGCGATTGGTGTGTGTGTGTGTGTGTGTGTGCGTGTGTGTGTATGTATGTGTGAACAAAATATATCAAGATCGGACTATTGTACAAAGTTGAAACTTCAAACTTAAGTAAGTACCACTACGTAGGTGGTCCTGACAAATATTTTTCATCAAAATTAGCCAACCGAAGTAGTAGTTTATACGTGCAATCTTCTCAAAAAAGGCTCCTACAATTTTTTTTTTTTAAATCGATTCGTTTACTGAATTTGTTATACTCTACAAGATAAGGTAAGCACCACTACTGTAATTCGACTGAAAGTCTTGAGGGGGCCAATGCTCTTATGGTATTTTTTTAAGAATACAGCCTTAATGTGCATTCTAGAGCAGAAATGTTAATAATGAAAGTTGTAGAACATTGAAAAATCTACAACTTTCATTTTCAAACATTTTTTTGTACAACGCTTAGGGTAATTCTTCTTCAGGTGCCTTCTCCATTACGAAGGTTGGCTATCATCATGGTCAGTCGTACCTTGTCCACTGCTGCTCTGAAAAGGTCATGCGACGAGCAGTTAAACGCTTCTCTCAGGTTTCTTAACCAGGATATTCGTCTGCGTCCCACCGAGCGTTTACCAATGAGTTTCCCTTGAATTATGAGATGCAGAATCTCATATTTAGGCCCCTTCATGATGTGTCCAAGGTATGTCAGTTTTCTTATCTTTACGCTCTGAAGGATTTCCAGCTCTTTCCCCATTCTTCTGAGGACCTCCATATTTGTGACCCTGTCTGTCCACGGTATTCGAAGCAACCTCCGGTAGGTCCACATTTCAAACGCTTGTAGACGGGTCTCACATTCTTTGGAGAGTGTCCACGCCTCTACCCCATACAAAAGGATGGGAAAGACGTAGCACTTCAAGAGGCGGGTCCTGGTTTCGAGGCTCAGGTCGCGGGCCGATAGAAGAGGTCTCATTTTTAGGAATGCTGCCCTGGCCTTTTCAATTCTGATCTTTATTTCTGGCAGGTGGCTTGCACTGCAATTGACTCGGGTTCCCAGATAATTATAGGCTTCCACTTGTTCAATTCTGTCTTGCCCAGCAAAAAAATGTTCCTGTGGATTTTCTCGCTTAGCAATGACCATGTATTTTGTCTTCTTAGCGTTTAATGTGAGCCCATACTATTCACTGGCTTTAATTATGTTGTTCAGCATTCTTTGCAGACCTTCTATGCTTTCGGCGAGCAATACCGTGTCGTCTGCGTATCGCAGGTTGTTTATAGGAGTACCATTCATAACAATGCCCTCTGTTTCTCCATCTAGAGCTTTTGCTATGATCCTTTCGGAGTACAAGTTAAACAGAAGCGGTGAGAGAACACACCCTTGGCGGACCCCACGTTTTATTTAATAGAGTATAATTATTATACTCGGTTCTTTGTAAGAAAGATACGCTGAGCAAATATACAGTGGTTATCGAATCAGCTGCTACAGCGGTGACTCAGAAAAATATGCGACACTTTTAATGAAAAAACATCACAATTATAACTTATACGCGCTTATAACCATTTACCATTTATTTATGTTTTAATAGGCGTTTGTAATTTTCCAGTTATTTTTTTCTCAGTTCTCATTTTATTTATACCACTCACTGATATATCACTTAGTTCAGAAGTAATTTCAACACTTCCGCTACGAAAAGTGTTGGATTTTTTTCTAACAACTTATTAAACAAATTTAACATGATTGTCTTTGCCACTTCTTAAATACTTTCCTTTTCGGTGCTTAGTAACAGAAGATTCTGATACGTCAGCCATTACAATTCCACAAAAAAAAGATTTTATAAGAGTTTAAGTAAAATAAAAGCACACACGCATTTGCACTCCACAAAAAAAATTAACAATAGATTACCAGATACGGTGCAAACTAAGGTTAACGTTTGGACGATTTTAACAACCAACTGAAAATAAACGGATGTGATCGTTTGTTATTAACAAATAAAGAAAAACAAATGAGTTGTTCGCCACAATCGGAGCATCTGATTTACAACGTTCCGTTAGTTGGGGATGACCTGGCTCGGTGATTAGTGTGCCCTATCTACACGCACTACTACTGTCTGTCTATAACTTGATGATCTGCCGCAGAGAGGAGCAGAATCGACCCGCTATTAGCCTTCTCAATAACACTTGATTATGTACCAATTCCAGTGTACTAAATAGTAGTACACTGCACCCTCAATGTTCGAGATTAATTGGGCCCATGAAAACCATCTTGAAAATCGAAATCATGAACATCGAGATCTATTTTCAATGTAAAATTTCTAATCGGTTCCATGTGAATGATTAGTGCGTATATTTTAAAGATAAACAAGACGTTTTGGCTTATTTTAAATAAAAAAAACCGTGTGTTATAGAAAAATTTAATTTATTAAAAAAAGAAATACCTACAAAATATTATTAACTAACTTGATTCAAATGTAAAATGTTCTTTGTAATCGAAAAATATTGCCCTATTATATTTTGTTATTATTTGTGAATTTTATAAAACATTAAAAGTTGTTTCTTTATGTACATTTTATTCTTTCTGGGCTGCAAATTGTGTCCTTGATGTTGATGGTGATACCTTGATACCTCGATGAGTGGTAATGATGTTATTTATCTTCGGCTTAAACAAATTCACAATCGTTGTTTGTTCTGCTTTGGTTTGAAGTTCGTTATGTTTTAGTTTGTAAGGATGGTAAGCTGATCTTATTGAATTGTAACATATTAAAGCTCTATCTTGTTCTGGATCCTTGTCCTAATGTTGTTTTTATTGTATCTATTGCCGTAAATAATTGTTTCAAATCTTCCCTAGCCAAGTTTTTTGATTTTTGTTTTCATCTTCGGATTCTTCTGAGGAAGCATTATGTTCTTCGTTCAATTCGAGAATATCGCTTTCAGAAATAACATCATTGTGCGCTAAGCCACCAGGTCAATGCACTAAGCAGAGGAAGCATACGGGAAGGGTGGGACTGAGAGGGACAGTTCTCGTTCAAGGTCCCAGTACAAATCACGAACACCGAGTTTTAATCTCGAAAATTGAATTTTTTGTTTACAAATTCAAAATCTCGAAAGGTCGAAACCTCGAACATAGGAGTCCACGAACACCGAGGGTCAAGTGTAGTACATAATGAAATGTTATTGAGAAGGCTAGTAGCGAGCCGATTCTGCTCCTCTCTGCGGGAGGCCATCAAGTTATAGACAGACAATGTAGATGCAATATGTTTACTCGACTTGCCTTTACAATGAATAGAGTATAGTGATTTTCTGTATCTTTATCATGAAATCGGTGAAAAATGAGATTTTTAACATTGCAGCCTTAGTATGCATTTTACGACAAAATGTATGTGCAGTTGAGCCGTTGTTAGTTTGCTCCTACTGTCAACAAACAAAAGCCACCTACTACAGGGTGCACGCTAGAGTCTGCCACTTTACGGATGTCGTATCCCTATTAGGTTAACTATTTTTTTAAATTATAAGTACTTAAAGTACTTAAAACATCAGTCATGATATGATGTAGGCCTAACAATTTCATTTATAATGATACTTTTAAAAGTATTTTGTATTTAAATACTTTTGAAAGTATTTTGTTGTTACTTTTTAATCAGCGTGTACTCATTTTTATATAATGCGCATTCTCAGTGACGTCATTATTTGTTTACATTAGGAGCAAACTAAAAAGTTTGCTTATTGTTAGTAAGTTATGATAATTTATTTATAAGTTATCGGGAATAGAAATCTACAACTTTAATTTCAACCATTGTCTTCTTAGAGCTTAGTTCAGCGTCAATTAGTGATTTCCCGTATTTTTTAAACCTTTCAGTACCAACGACCGGAAAAAAGGACGTTGATATATTTTAAGACAGTATTAACAATATCCGGTTTACCGGACGTTCGTTAGTTATGCATAAAGTGCCAACGTCCGGATAATCGAATATTTCCATAAAACCTTTTAAACAAAAATTAATGGAAGAATGTATTTTAAAACCAATTTCGTGGCGTAGTGACTAGCGCGCTAGCCTGCAAAGTGAAAAGTCCCGGGTTCGATTCCCGGTTATAGTCTGGAAATTTCAACACGTTAAAACCACCGTTAGGTTACCAAAACCCATAGCAGTTGCTAATGACCAAGCTGTCGATGCGAATTCAAATAAAACAAAATAAATTATTTTCAATATTTTTATTGTTAGAATGATTTAGTTTTTTATGAACATAATAAAAATAACTTTTAACATAAAATTTTATTTTTCTGTAACGTTGAAATTTTGGTTGGCAACGGCAGGCTTACGTCTGCAAGTTTTCGAAATAAGGGTTGGTACTTTTTGTACACCCTTATTCAAATTAAATGGCTTTAGATCAAACTTTCAAATATTGTTTCGGCACTGAAAGGGTTAAATCGAACGGAGATTAATTTTCATTTTGCGTCATTCAATCATGATTAAAATTAGGTTGTTTTCATTTTACATTGTTTACTAACATTAAACATAGATTATAATTTATTATTTATATTGGCGAGAAAGTTGTGCGAGTGTTTCATACCAAATTTTTTAGGAAGTAACGTACACATAAAGAATGGGACGTCCTTCTAAAACCCATTTCCTCGGCTTTAGGTGGTCATTCAGCGTAAAAAGTAAATTTAAATTCATGTAAAGAATTTTTTCACGATCACACAAGTGTTCTCTCACTTTTTTATTCAAGACAGATTTGTAAAAATATAAAATCGTACGATTCGTATAAGGGATGGAAAAATAACGTTCGATTGTAGAAAGGGAGTTTTAAAAATGCAACCCGTCTGTCCGTTTGCCCTACAGTCAAACAGTTTATTACAAATTTCAGTTGAATAGGGTGTCGACAATAAATTCAAGTCAGATGCAGTGAAATGCCAAGAGCACTTTAAATTCAAGCCCAACCTACACTACATAGATTTTGAACTAACCACCGACTTCCAAGCTTTTTATCCTTTTCTCGGCAAACCTTTTAGAAAAGAACGTTTTATTTGGTTTAAATAGTTTTCCATCTGTGTGAGACTTGGAAAATAACTTATTCTTATATTTTCCTATCCTATTACCACAAAGAACAGGAAAACTCTCTGACCGACATATTGAGCCAACGTAAGAAAACTGAAAGAAAATAAAGGAAAAACAACGATGTAATTTGTTTTTGTTTACCGATTGCAAAATAAATTTATTTCTTTTAAACATCTGTAAAGGGTGATTGTAAATTAAATATAGACTTCCGGTAGCTTATAAAAATTAATTTCCTTTTAGTTTTTGTTTTCAGTAACATCAACAATTTGGTTATTATCGACTACTTTGGTTTATGGAATGGTGGGTATGAACTTGTAATAATTTTCTAGCCCCTGGCCAGGAATCGAACACGGGATCTCCGCTTTGCAGCGTAGAACGTTAACAACTGGGCCACGGAGGCGTCTAAATTTAATTCTTCTACAAATTGAAATGATTACTTACATGATTATATAAAATATTTTTTAAAGTTTTTGTCTATAAAACGTTTTATGAGTAGGTCCCTATACAGTAGTGTAACACGATAGAAATAATCTTGGTACAGTTCAGCCGTTCTTAGTTTGCTCCTACTGTCATCAAACAAAAGCCACCTACTACAGGGTGCACGCTAGAGTCTACGACTTTACGGATGTCGTATTCCTATTAAGTTAACTATTTTTTAAATTATAAGTACTTAAAGTACTAAAAACATCATTCATGATATGATGTAGGTCTAACAATTTCATTTATAAAAATACTTTTAAAAGTATTTTGTATTTAAATACTTTTAAAAGTATTTTGTTGTTACTTTTTAATCAGCGTGTACACATTTTGATATAATGCGCACGCTCAGTGACGTCATTATATGTTTACATTAGGAGCAAACTAAGAGAGGCTGGACTGTAGTCGAATTCATACCAAACAATGGTAGCATATTACGGTCAACGGTAGCAACCTCATTTGCGAGTCTTACTTTTAAGTCATCCACATCAAGAAAAAGGGGTAGTACAAAAACTTCATGTTATTTATAAATGTAAATTTTGTTCATAACAGGCAGGTAGATTGTTACATTATTTGCACTCGATCTGCTAATTCCAGTGCTACAAAAAATAATTCTGTTTATTATCACATGGTCAGCCAAAATGACTGAAGCATTTAAGGACAGAAGAGAGGTAGATGTGTAAAAAGACACTAGTCCGAGTTATCTACTCTGAGAGTAATGAATTTCATCATTATACATCCAGATTCTGTGGTAATGAAGTGAAGAAAAATAATATCTGAAGAACGGTAAAGTCGCCAATAGTCAGCTGCTTGACAGTTAATGTACGGAGACGAAGATTCCGTGGTTCAAATCCTAGTAACGTTAGTTATTTACATATTACGTGTATGTATTTGAATACTAGAAAGTGGTAATCGGTGTATTTTTTTAACTCTGAATTCAAAACTTTATATTTTTTCTTTAAATTTAATTATTTTATTATTATTTATTTTATAACCATTGCCATCTCGAGGTATGACCTGTGAGAGATGGTGTTATTCTTTTCGATTCGAATTTACGTTCAGTGAGAAAGTGACTTGAGGCCGACCAACTTAACACATCTCAATAAAAGTGCTACGGAAGTTTGAAACTAAATCTCAACAATTTTGGCTTTAAAAAGAGAATAATAATGATACAATATAACCATATAGAGTACTTTTCCAATAATTATTTTATCTAAGTACTTGAGAAAACATTTTTAAGAAAGGTGAAGGGCTGCTCGAGGCTGGATCTAATACATAACGAGGAAATTAGATCAGAGTTGGGTGTATTTAGCTTGAATAAAAAAGTGGAGGAGTACCGGAATCAATGGAGGCAACATTTGGAACGGATGCCAGAGGAGAAAATACCTTTAAAAGTAACGGAAAATGTTCCAGTTGGAAGAAGGGAGGTGAAAAGACCTCGAAGAAGATGGCAGTAGTCGAGATGTACGGGTTGGAATGTCTCGTGTTTGTGTAGACGTACAGGATGGTTTGTGAGTTCGGAACAGGCTTATGCCTAATCCATGATAGTAAGAAGAAGATTTGAGAAAACATATCTACATCATCAGTTCCCAATAGAAATCCCTTGACGCTCTTCAGAAATTTCGTTCGCACTTCATAGTTTTATTTCTGTAGGCAGTAAATTATAAAACTTAGGTGCTAAGTATGAGTAAAATTAAATGAAATGGCTACTATTTTGAAGTTTGAGGTTCAATTAACTATACAATCTTAGGAATGGTCAGGCTGAGTCTGTCCAAAACTAAACTTAATTTAAAATTCATACGTATCATCCTCATATCATTGGGTCGTGGCGTCGCTTATAGTTTTTAACTGAAATATTGCAACGTATACACATTAGGTTTAAAAAAATTAAAAATTTTATATGATTAAAAAATTAAAATTCTGAACAAAAGTTATTGATAAAGTTTTTAATCATTATTCTGATAACAAAACTTAACAATGAATAATTTTTGAATTGTATGTTTACTTTAAGAAAGTCAACACGACTGAAAATGACTGCAGTAACCTAACAATAAAGTTGATATATTTGTACGGTAGGTATTTTTAATACGGAGTATGTTGTAAGTTTGAACTTAGTATTATGTTAAAAACTTTCATTGTACAAAGTTGAAAGTCGTTCGTTATTATACGTATCCAAGTAACCAATAAATAATGCAGGAAATTTGAATCCGTTTTTAGTAGAACGTTGGAAAACCGAGTTCCACAGGGATTTGCAAAAAGGAAAAAGAGTGACGTATAATAATGTTGACAAGGGGGAACTTTACCTTAAGAAAGAAAAGCACGAAAGAAAAAAAACAAAATTGAAATAAAACAAGTAGCGCTTAGAGGAAAGAATGATTTAAGCGAAGTTATATTATTTATTTTTCAATTTCAAAATTGTTTTATTTCCTTCGAATTATTTGCAGATCGGGGATTTTCTATGATTATCATCCCTCAGTATAATGTTTGATAATAAATAAAGTTAATACACAAAATGCTGTTTTCAATCCCTAGAGGTTTTACAAAGTAAAAAGAAAAAAAGTAAAGTGGTTTACCCTTGCCGTCCTCACTGGATTAAAAAGTATTATTGCTTACCGGCAAGACCAATTCATTAACCTCAAAATCTACATGTCTTTTGTATACACAGGGTGTAAAAAACACTACTTACTTTATGCACATGGATTTTATTCATCAATTTGAGAAAAATATTTCGAAAACATTTCGATTTTTGTCAACACGACTTGTTTTATTATTAAGAAAAAAATCTGACGTGAAACATTCACACGACTGTATCTTGCCAATGTAAATAATGAAACATGTTTGACAGGTCATCAGCTGCAAAAGATTGGTTTAAACCTCTAGAGGCTTTACTAAGTAAAACGAGGAGTGAGGTGGTTTACTATGCCTTCCTCACTGATTGGAAAAGTATGCTTATCAGCATGCCAGGTCCTCTGAAAAGCATCTATGTTTCACACTGCAGATGACACCTTCACTAAATTCACCACAAGGTCTGGCTGTATAGTGAAATTTATTACTTTAGGAGGAGATAACTGTGACTAGAGTCACATTACACCCCTACCTCTTCTGCTATTAAATGCTTGTCATACAATTGGTTGACCATGTGATAAGAAAAACGAACAATTTTTTTGTAGCCCCGGAACTAAAAAAAAAAATAATGAAACATAAATCATGAGTAAACAATTTAATAATAAAAATCTGGTGTGAAACACTCACACAACTTTCTCTTGCCAATGCAAATAATTAACAATAAACCTAACATTAGTATTAAAACATTAGAAATGAACAAAAACTAACCTCAAAAACATAACCTTATTTTAATCATGAGTGAATGACGCAAAATGACAATCGAACTCAGTTTGGCTTAAAAATACGGAAAATCACGCTTTCACGCTAAACTAGGCTCTGTAGAGAAAAATGCTCTAAACAAAAGTTGTAGATCTTTTAATTTTCTATAAATTTAATTATATACACTTTTGTCGTAAAATGCATACTAAGACCGAAATGTTAAAAAAATCGATTTTTCTCACGTTTTCGTGAGAAAAAAAACAGAAAATCGCAAATTACCGCTAAACTAAGCGTTATACAAAAAAATGTTTGAAACAGAAGTTGTAGGTTTTTCAATTCTCTACAACTTTTATTATATAAGTTTTTGCGCTAAAATTTATATTAAAGCCGTAATCTTAAAACAACAACGTTTTTACGTGAAAACAGCTTCACCGAGAATTTCAGCAAACATGGCGCCTACCCTATCTTGTAGAGAATAAAAAATTAAGTAAAATAGGCGATTTTAAAAGAAATCGTAGGACCAGTTTTTGAGAAAATCGCAAAAAACTGAAAAATTATATGAATAAACTACTACTTCCGGTTGACCGATTTTGATGAAAATGTTCGTGTCGCGTCCGGTAGTGGTATGTAACTTAAGTTTCAAGTTTCAAGTTCGTACGATGTTCCGTTCTTGAGATATTCTGTTCACACACAGACACACAGACACACACACACACAGACCAATCGCTAAAAACATGTTTTTTGGGTTCAGGGGGTCTGAAAACGTATAGATCCGGTGAAAACTCGATTTCGAAAAATCGACATGAAAACAATACTTTCCTTCCTATATATTCATATAGGCAAGAGAAAGTAATAATGAAACATAAATCATGAGTAAACAATTTAATAAAAATTAACCTCTGTAGGGCTTAAAAATACGGAAAATCACTAATTAACACTGAACTAGGCTCTGTAGTAAAACTTATTAAAAAAGTTGTAGAATTTTTAATATTCTATAACTTTAGTTACATACTTCTTTCGGTAAATGCATATCAAGGCCGCAATCTAAAAAACCCGATTTCACTATGAGAGTTCAGCTCCAAAATTAAAACCCGACAAGCCACTTTCCTTATCATGTAGAACATAAAAAAATTCAGTAAATGAAGCAATTTTCTAAAAAAAATCGTAGGGGCCATTTTTAAGAAAATCGCAAAAAAGTAAAAAACTCACGAATAAACTCAAACTTTCAGTTGGCCGATTTTAATGAAAATATTCGTCTCGTGTCGCTTTGCAGTATCTAACTTTAAAGTTCCAATTTTCAACTTTGTACGATATTCCGTTCTTGAGATATTTTCACACGCGCACACACACACACACAAACACATCGACAAAGCAATCGGTAAAAACGTGTTTTTTTATCACGAACTTTGAAAACGTGTATTTACGGTGAAAACTTAATTTCAAAAAATCGACATGAAAGCATTACCTACTTTCCTTCCGTATAGGCTATATTCATGCAGGGCAAGAAAAAGTAAAAACCCTACAACTTTCATTCCAACAATTGTTCTGGCCTTCGGGTGGGCCAGCCCAGTCCGTCAGCTGGTAGAAAGTTGCTATTATTTGTTAAGTAACACCGGTTAGGTAAGCGACTTTGTATGGTGACCAACTAACAGCCATCCATGAACAAACTCTACTGGGGGTCCCTGTTCAAAATCATCCTAATTCACGTCAAATAATACAGCAAAGCAGTGATCAAATAGGGTAGTGTCAATAATGTACAGTTCCCGGTAACAAATAAAAAATTAAAAAAAAAAATTTTTCTACAGCTTAGTTTAGAGTCAATTAGTTATTTTCCGTATTTTTGAGTCCAACCGAGGTTGATTTTCATTTAACGTCGTTCACTAATGATTAAAATTAGTTTGTTCTTTAGGAGATTTGAATAATTTCACGACACATTTTTTTTATGTTTCGGAGTAAAGTAAAATGTTATTAATTGTACGAAGACCCACCGGGTTGGTCTAGAGGTAAAGTCGTCACCGCGAGTCAGCTGTTTAACAGGTGATTTTTGGAGACGAAGGTTCCTGGTTCAAATCCAAGTTTTTTTTTGAATAACTGTAAATCTACGATCTGCTCTCATAGAACAATGAGTAGATGTGTTGTAAGTATAAATCTTGAGTAAGTAATACCCCTTGGTATTACTCTATAAAATTTCCCATTTTGTTGAAGTGATCTTGCCAGGAATGTAAAATAAATTACACAATCACATATTAAAATAAATCTGTAAGGTGTAGTCTGCATAGTCTTCTGTGTGTTCCACTGTTGTCTAGGAGATTGATGGCTTCTGGATTCTGATGATTTTCAAGTCTTGTTTGGTAACTGGTACAAAATTTCTGTATAGCTTCGTGTACCGTGGGAGTGTTCGTGTCTCTGTGCAATATAGTGTTGGATATGTACCAAGGTGAGTCCATGATGTTTCAAAGTATTTTTGACTGAAACCGTTGAATTATTTCAATGTTACTGTGACTTGCTGTGGCCCAATTGTTGTGTCCCATATGTCCACACAGGTTTAAGTACAGTTTTATAAATTAACAATTTGTTTTGTACCGATAATTTGGATTTTCCATTAAGCATCCAATACAGCTGTTGGTATTTAAGATTTAACTGTTTTCGTTTGTTCCATATGTGAGTCCTCCATGTTAGACGCCTGTCCAGGTGGAGGTTCAAATGCAAGTAATAAAGGTAGTTAATTGTATACGGATTTTAAACTAGATAGTAGTTACCCACCGGTAACTGTACTTTGATGGCTAGAGTTTAGTTAGTCATACTACTCTTTCAGAAATGAAAAAGAAATTAGGTCGGCTTACCCTTTCCGTCTCCCCTAAAATCATAAACTAACCCCTACCTAAAATTATACCATTTTTCCATGTTAAGAAAGGTGCGTGCCTTCCCCTCCCCAAGACAATAAAACTCCCACATAACTGAAAAAGGCCACTGAAAAACAAAATAAAAGAAAAGAGCCGCTCTTAAACCCACTTGTCCCTAATATAAATTTTCATCCACGAGTAACTTATTAAAATACATTACCTCCTTTGAAGTCCCAGTCCCAATCCCGCAAGAGCCAGAATCCTATTTCCTAATTTTAAACTATAAAATTTCCCCTAAATTTCATGAGGTTGCAATTATTCAGTAAAATTGTTCCCCGAACAACCAGGTGTTCCTTAACACGATGTCGCCACCATAGGGCTTCTCAGCCCTCTCAACCAGGATTCAGGATTCAGGTCGGCTTGGGTCTGTACAAGACTAAACCTTATTTACGCGTCATACACATCATCCTTAGGTATATCATTGGGTCATCTGGTTACTTATTGTTCAGAATTGAAGAGATTACAACATGCACACATTAAGGATTTAAAAAAATTATAAGAACATACCATTTTTTCAGAATTATTTTCTCAAAATAATTAGAGAGATGAAACTTTAAAAAATTAATTCAACGGAAATTAAATTCTCCTTAAATTAATTAATAATAATTTATCGAATATAAGAAGTTCAATACAAAAAAGTATTGTAAGTGTTCCATAAATATATCACCTTGACTGAATTCAGTTTGTTTACGTCTGCTGAAAGTACACAAACTGAATTCAGTAGTTTGTTTTTAAATTAAACAGAAGACTAGATTTTAGAAATGTTTACCAGGAGAATGAGATATTGCACATTACAGATTTCAGTTCAACGGTTGTTTTCAATTATAGAACACTTTTGCGTACTGGTGAATATAGCTTCACTACAAAACACGCGAGTCATTTTTCACAAGATAAAAAACTTTAAAAAATGTTTCTGTATAGATTTTTCTTTTATTTAAACAAAAATCAGATAATTAGGACATGTATATAGGACATGTCAGTTATAACACCTGAAATACATTTATAAAAATCACACAATGTATCACTACTATCAAAAAAGAAATTCTTGTATGCTATAAAAAGTTTCACCGATCAAGTAATTTTTCAATTTTTTTAAAGGAATGTAAATTATCAGAAACATTTTAAAAATTGGGGTACTTTATTCATAAATCTTCTCTCTGCATAAGTAGGTTTTTGTTCAAACAATTTTGTGGAGTGATTAGCCACATAATAATCATTTCTGTTTCTCGTGTTATGATTGTGAACATTGAAATTCTGTATAAAATTATTTTGCCTAACATACATAATCACCTCAAAAATGTAGAGAGAGGGAATTGTAAGCAATTTAAGGTTTTTAAATAGTGGCCTGCATGAGGTTAGCTGGTTAGCCCCACCATACAGCTAATAGCTTTCTTTTGAATTTTAAAAAAACCTATTCATGTTACCCATGCTAGAATTACCCCATACTAAGGATACTATAACGGATATGAGACAGAATGAGGCCATGGAATAGTTTTTGTAGCCCTGGAACAAGCAGATCAAGTGCAAATAATTTAACACTCCTGTCTGTTAAGGGCGAGAATAAAATGAATAACATTTTTAAAAGATCCTATAACGTAGCTCGATCTTTTCAGAATACTCAATCTTACAAGTAGACGTTTCAGTGATAGTACAATAAGGATGGGAGCAATTACTGCTAAATAATTTATGAAACTGTGAAAAGGGGAAATAAAAATCTAAACAACCTTTTTTTTACGAAAGTAAAGAGAAACTAGATAAACGAACACGATGATAAGGTGAAGTTACCGTAGAAAAAAGTAGAAAACCAAGAAAAATAAAAGGGATGTTTCAAGTGGGAGTGAAAGGGAGAGAAAAAGAATGTGGACGATTCACAAGTAGAGGAATATGGGGGGGGGAAGAGATTATAGATTATAAACTAAGTAAAGTACGGAGGATTCACCTAAAGTTAGTGCCTAAAGAGATACAGGGGGATTTATTAACATTTAATGCCATTGCAAGAACCTTTTCGAGCCTCTCGTCCGGCAGCCGTTAAATTTTACCGTGTCCTTCAACCCATTAAATATTTGTATTCACCAAAGCGTAGAGCAGAAGATACTTCAAAAACCCTTTAATTCTTCTTCCCTAAATTATAACTCAAGAACTTTGATGTGAATTATTTTTTTTTTGGAAAAAAGTCTCTCTGATATTTGCAACCCGTAAGAGTATGGATAAATATAAAATTAAGCAAACATAATTATTCTGTTTTGCTTTCAAAAATAAAATTTATGAGAAAATTTTATAATAAAAAGCATGAAATAAAAATTAAATTAAAAATATAAACCCCCCCCCTGACACAAAAACCCCTGTAACAAGTAAACAAATAGTAATATGTATTGGTCCTTTACGTATAATGAAGATGCATATCTTAATAAGGAATTCTTCGTAAGAAATTGAACATCTTCAAGTTGGAAGACCGAATAATAGAAAGCAGGCAGAGATGGCTGGCACATTTGGAAAGAATGCCTGATGGGTGTATACCTAAGGAAGTGTGGAGGTATAGGCCGGTTGGCCGAAGAGATATTGGAAGACCCACGAAAAGATAGTAGCTGTCCTTAAGAAAATTTCAAAAAAAAAACTTTGAGACCGGAACAGGCGATTCGTCTAAACCCTGCGGTGAAGAAGAAGAATAATCAAGGGTGGTTTGATTCCAGCGTCGTCACGTCGGGGTACCGATAAGTATCACAATAGAACTTAGTAAGGTTTTATTAGGCCTACTTAGCGGTAACCCGACGTGACATCGCTTGGATCAAAATATTACTACTTTTATTAAACCTTAAGAGCCAAAACACATTATTTTCTACTTTTCATAATACATTTTTTGTGTCGGACGGTTTTTAAATTTTAAATTTAATTTTTATTTCATGCTTTTTAAACTTATAGCTATATTACTAGTACACATTTTCTCACCCCACCATCCCTTATTATAGTTAAGAACACTCGATCAAGTTACCTTTCAAACAAAAAAAACTAAATTAAAATCGGTTCATCCGTTTGGGAACTACGGTGCCACTGACAGATACACACAGGTACACATGTCAAATTTATAACACCCTCTGTATTAATATAAAGCGACATTTAGAGTTAAGCGCCAATTAACGATTTTTTTGTATGTTTGTATAATTTACTTATGTTTGATATAAGGTTATGTTTTTAATTTTACATTATTTTCTCACAATTAAACATTACAATACATTACTCATTATTTACATTGGCAATAGTAAGTCGTGTAAGTGTTTCATACCAATTGTTTTTTTCTGTAATTGAATCATTTCTTGCTTCAGACTGGCTTGAAATTTTGAAGCATTATGTACGTAGCCAATAGTTCTGTTTAGAATGCTTTACATTGCTTTAGAGAAATAGGGAAAAATATTTTACAAAAACATTATTTTTTTAAGTTGAACTTTCCTTTAAGTGATAACTAGAGAAAATAAAGGGTGGAGTAAAACCGGAAAAATCAATAGTTATGTTAATTTAACGCACACTCTGAAGCCAAAGCAATAAGGGGCACAAATCTTAGACCGAAGCGACATTTAGTCAGCTTCTCTATTGTCTGAATGTTCAACGCACGGGATGATGATAGAAATTACCCACCCTTTAAATAAGGGTAGTTTTGTTCGCATAGGATTATACAAAATCCTTCAATTTAATAGTTACATCTGAAAATCCCCAGTTGAAAACTAACTGTGTAATAAAGATGTCGGATTAATACTTCTACTGTATGTTGTGACATCCATTGTTCCAACAATTAAAACATTTCTACAGAAGTATAATTTTGTACCGTAGTAACATACAAATAAATAGCTTAACAATGGAAATTATGGTAATTCCAAATTACTATAGTTTCCAGAAGTAGGTAAAACTCAAGAATAGTATAAAGGATAAATCTGCTGTGAAACACACACAACTTCATCTTGCCAATGCAAATAATTAACAATAAACCTAACATTAGTAATAAAACATTAGAAATAAACAACAAAACTAACCTCAACAACATAACCTTCTTTTAATCATGAGTGAAAGACGCAAAATGAAAATCGAACTCAGTTTGGCTTAAAAATACGGAAAATCACTCTTTCACGCTAAACTAGGCTCTATAGAGAAAAATGCTTTAAATAAAAGTTGTAAAATCTTTTTATTTCCTATAAAATTTATTTTATACACTTTTGTCGTAAAATGCATTCTAAGGCCGAAATCTTAAAAAAAATCGATTTTTCACACCTCACACATCGATTTTTCACACATCGATTTTTTTTTTTTTTTTTTTTTTCGTGAGAAAAAATCAAAAAAATCGCTAATTACTGCTGAACTATACAAAAAAATTGTTTGAAATAAAAGTTGTAGAATTTTAAATTCTCTTCATTTTTTATTATATAAGTTTTTGCGCTAAAATTTATAATGAAGCCGTAATCTTAAAAGAACACTTTTTTACGTGAAAACAGTCTCACCAAGAATTTCAGCAAACATGGCGCTTATCTTATCTTGTAGAAAATAAAACATTTAGTAAATGAGGCGATTTAAAAAAAAATCGCAGGACCAGTTTTTGAGAAAATCGCAAAAAAGTGAAAAATTATACGAATAAACTACTACTTCTGGTTGACCGATTTTGATCAAAATGTTCGTGTCGGGTCCGGTAGTGGTATGTAACTTAGGTTTCAAGTTTCAAGTTCGTACGTTGTACCGTTGTTGAGATATTCTGTTCACACACACACACACACACACACACACACACACAGACACACAGACAGACACTCACACAGACCAATCGCTAAAAACATGTTTTTTGGTTCAGGGGGTCTGAAAACGTGTAGATCCGGTGAAAACTCGATTTCGAAAAATCGACATGAAAACAATACTTTCCTTCCTATATATTCATATAGGCAAGAGAAAGTAAAAACTTGTTAGAATTAGTTATACTAGCCTAGTAGTTAGACAATACGTTGTAAATACAGCCAACTCTCAATCGTCTGGTGCGAGGTTGTATTTTTTAGGTTTCCGTATTTTCCCCTCTGTGTTTTAGGCCTTTCGTTCACCTGCCAACTATCAGCCAATCGTCGGGTCGGTTTTTCTTCTTTTTGGCCCTCCAGGTTGGTTGAGCGGTTGGTTGGGCAGAAGGTAGGTCAACTAGAAGTTTCAAGGTTTCGGAAGGGTTAAATCAAGTCAGTTCCGTTTGAAATTCAGCCAATATAATATAGAAGTATCTTCCGGAAGGATAGGGTTAGAAACGAGGAAGTCAGGGGGAGGATAGGTTGTAGCAGTACAATAATGGAGGACATTGAAATAAGGCATTTGGTGTGGTATGGCCATGTTCACAGGATGGAAGGGCATAGATGGCTGAGGAGACTCTTGGAGTACTGTCCTTCAAGTCGGCGTAGAAGAGGAAGGCCGCGATGTACTTGGCTGTAGGGAATTAGATCCGCAATGGAAAAGAGGCAATTGGCGGAGGAGGACAAGTGGGATTAAGATCGATGGTGTTTTGGTATGCGAAAAGCGGATCATCCGCAGGAATCTCGCCGTAAAGTAAAGTATAATATAGAAAAAAAGAAGGCTTACAGAAGGAAGTTGTTTAAGAAGCAAGAGATACCAATTACTGCAAGAAGTGACCACGAGGACGAGGAGAAGAAGCGGAAGAACCAATTAGAGCTAACGTGGACCCTCAAAAAACAATTACAAAGAAGATTGAAGCCTTTCAACTGTGACTATCGAAGAATTTTGAAGATACCGTAGACGCAGAGAAACTTGGAATTATTGCGAAGAATAAACAGAAACCTGGAACTTGTAAACACAACTAAATGCCAAAAACTGAATTATACTTGTGCCACATAATGAGAAATGAAAAAATCTGGTGTGAACACTCATACGACTTTCTCTTGCCAATAAAAATAATAAACAATTTAACTTATCATTAGTAATAAAACATTAGAAAAAACGAAAAACTATTCTAAAAAACATGACCTTATTTTAATCATGAGTGAATGATTCAAAATGAAAACTTCACTTAATAATACGGAAAATCACTCTTTGGCACTAAACTAGGCTCTGTAGAGAAACATGTTATAAATGAAATTTGTAGATCTTTTAATTTCCTATAAATTTGATTATGTACACTTTTGTCGCCAAATGCATACTAAGGAAAAATCTAAAAAAAACCATTCTTTCACAGATTTTCATGAAAAAATCATAAAATCACTAATTACCGCTAAACTAAGGGTTATAGGCTACAAAAAATGTTTGAAAAAAAAGTTGTAAATTTTTAATTGTCTACTACTTTAATTATATACACTTTCTCGTATATAGAATACACTTTTGCGCTAAAATGCATATAAGGCTGCCATCTTAAAAAAAAATTTTTTTTACCGATTTCAATAATAAAATATAGTATATATATATATATATATATATATATATATATATATATATCACTAAAAGCTAAACTAAGCGTTATTGAAGAAAATTCTTTAAATAAAAGTTTAAGGTTTTTTAATTTTCTACAACTTCAATTATACACGCTTTAGCCCTAAAAAATTCCGCAATCTTATTTATTTAATTTTTATTCCTAATATGTCTACGTTGCAATCTGTTCAATTGAGAACAATAAGCAACCCTATGACCCAATGAGATGAGGATGATATGTATGACGTGTAAATGAGGTGTAGTCTTGTACTGACTGACCTAGGTCAACCACTCCTGAGAGAGTATGGTTAATTGAACCCCAACCATCAAAGTACACCGGCAGCCACTGTCTAGTACTCAAATCCGTATAAAAGTAACTACCTTTACTAGGATTTTAACCAGGATCCTTCGTCTCCGAAAATCAGCTGTTAAACAGCTGATATCAGCTGTTAAACAGCTGATTTTGGCTGTTAAATCAGGTTTTGGCTGTTAAATCAGCTGTTAAACAGCTGATTTTGGCGACGATTTTACCTCTAGACCAACCCGGTAGGTCGCAATCTTAAAAACCGTTTTTTACCACGGAAGCTCAGCCCCCACGAATTTCAGCAGATATGCCACTTATACCCTATTATCGGGAGCACAAATAATATAGTAACTGAAGCGACTTTAAACAAAATCTTGGGAGCCATTTTTGAGAAAATTGCACAAATTAATTTATATTTTTTTATGATCTCGTATTGTTTCCGGTTTATCAGAATTTTTTATTTTCCGGGTCACTTCCTGTCTTAATCAGTCTGGATAACCGAGGTAATAGTATTGGATGTATTAATAATAAAATATTTAATAATATTATAATCCCCTACTGAAGTACGAAATATAACCTGGCGAAGGGCGGGCGCAATTATTATTTTATTAAAAGTAGCGTGACACATATTTTTGATATTATTCATTAATTTAAGTGAAGTAACTTTTAGAAGACATTTTATTTTATTTTTTTTTTAAACCCATTTCCTGGTTGTAGAAAATAAACTTATAAAATAGTAATATAACATGGAAAATATCATCGTAGCGTATATTCTATGTGTTCAACATGTCATAAATCGCTTTTAAGATATTAACAAACCTTCCTTTTTAATTAACGTATGGAACAATTATTAAAGTATTAAAAAACCAGCAATATGAGTAAAGCTATTTGTTAAATTTCTATTAAGTAAATTGAATAACAAAAAAGAACATAGAGGAAACTTTGAAATAGGTTATCTATTAACAAAATTACGAACAATAAGTTACGACAGTTATTGTAGAAAATTAAATAAAACCATGTGACGATAAAATATACAATTTGTTAGGTGAAATTTATTAAGAATTACGCTAAATGAAAATATGACACGTTGCAGCGGCGTGTGTGACTAGAACGGTAATTGGATTGTAGAGGATAGAGAAAAGTGCACAATGTCCCTTTCAGACTGTATCAACACAACCAAATGGATACATAATTAAAAATCTGGTGTGAAACACTCACACAACTTTCTCTTGTCAATGCAAATAATTAACAATAAACCTAACATTAGTAATAAAACATTAGAAATAAACACACAAACTAACCTCAATAAACATAACCTTATTTTAATCATGAGTGAAAAACGCAAAATGAAAATCGAACTCAGTTTGGCTTAAAAATACGGAAAATCACTCTTTCACACTAAACTAGGCTCTGTAGAGAAAAATGCTTGAAATAAAAGTAGTAAATCTTTTTATTTCCTATAAAATTTATTATATACACTTTTGTCGTAAAATGCATTCTATAGGTGAAATCTTAAAAAAATTGATTTTTCACACGTTTTCGTGAGAAAAAATCTGAAAATCGCTATTTACTGCTGAACTAAACGTTATACAAAAATATGTTTGAAATAAAAGTTGTAGGATTTTAAATTCTCTACAACTTTTATTATATAAATTTTTGCGCTAAATTGCATATTAAAGCCGTAATCTTAAAAAAACTATATTTTTACGTAAAAACAGCCTCACCCAGAATTTCAGCAAACATGGCGCCTACCCTATCTTGTAGAGAATAAAAAATTGAGTAAACCAGGTGATTTTTAAAAAAATCGTAGGACCAGTTTTTGAGAAAATTGCAAAAAAGTGAAAAATTATACGAATAAACTACTACTTCCGGTTGACCGATTTTAATGAAAATGTTCGTGTCGGGTCTGGTAGTGGTATGGAACTTCAGTTTCAAGTTTCAAGTTCGTACGTTGTTCCGTTGTTGAGATATTCTGTTCACACACACACAGACCAATCGCTAAAAACATGTTTTTTGGGTTCAGGGGGTCTGAAAACGTGTAGAACCGGTGAAAACTCGATTTCGAAAAATCGACATGAAAACAATACTTTCCTCCTATATATTCATATAGGTAAGAGAAAGTAAAATGAGATAACTTACACACATTCAAAAACATTTAGATAGTAAAATTTCAGTGAACTTCTTAAAATTTGGTAATTGTTTTAAACGTTTCTTACCCAGTGAGGCATAAAAGTCACATTGGAGTGAAATAACAGACATAAAAACTTTAATTGTTAGCGACTACTTTTGATTAAAGAGCGCTGGATGTGAAGTGTAATAATTTTCTGTACAATAGCCAGGAATCGAACCTGAGACCTCCGCTTTGCAGTGTAAGATGCTGACCACTACGCCACGGACACGACCATTAGTTTCTTTTTAAAGTTAGTTTTAGTCTTAAATATTCGTGTTCATTTACTAAAATAAAGTAGCATTTCTTCGAGTATGTTGAATGTACAAGTAATTATATTTTTTACGCTGTAAATATTGATTTTGTCCATTTTACCAATATTTTTGAATTGTAACCATTTTTAAGTCTTAAATAATGCTTTGCTACAAATCTAAGCAAGAGAATTTTGTTTAGGAAGCCTGCACATGATTTTCACTTATTCATATTGTTGGGAACTTTGATACCATCAAGCCCAATGTGACATATGTGTCACACTTTTTTGTCACGCCATCAAAAAAAGGCTGAAGGTCTAAAAGTGATTTTATTTCACTTAAATGTCAGTAAAGTGTATGAAACAATGTACACATATTTGTTTGTGTAAAGTTAAAAAATATGGGTTTGAAGGGGTTAAGAGTTTAAAGTTGAACCTACATTTTCCAGTTCATTAGTGAGTAACGAAAAATCAGGTAACTTAAAAACAATTACGGCAAAAATTGACGTACAACTGTATACTGTTTTTTTTAATATTTCTAATGTGTGTAGAGGAGGAGTGGATAAACTTCAAGGAGGTGGTAGTGAAAGCAGCGGAAGAATGGTTAGGACATACTAAAAGAAGAGGTAGGAAACCGTGGATTACTAATGATATTTTAGAACTGATGGATGAGCGAAGAAAATATAAAAACGCAAAGGACGAGAGAGGTAAAAGGCAATATTGCTACTTGAGAAATACCATAAACAAAAGGTGTAAGAAAGCGAAGGAAGAGTGGATCAGAGCGAAATGTACGGACATTGAAAGTAAAATGGCAGTTGGCAAAGTGGACGCAGCTTATAGAAAAATAAGGGAAAACTTTGGAGAACGAAAGATGAAAGCTGTTAATTTACAAAGCGCAGGTGGTAAACCATTGTTGAATGGCCAAGAGAGAGCTGAAAGATGGAAGGAATACGTAAATCAACTCTACATGGGAAAAGAATTAGAATATGATGCGATAGAACAAGAAACTGATGTTGAAGAAGATCAAAAAGGGGACCCTATACTACGAGAAGAATTCGATCGGGCACTTAAGGATATGAATATGAATAAGACACCAGGAATAGATAACATACCATCGGAATTATTATTACGATGTGGCAAAGTTGCTCAAAACAAATTATACAAACTTGTGTGCAGAATGTATGAGAGTGGAGAGGTACCATCGGACTTTAAAAAAAATATTATGATTCCAATACCAAAAAAGTCAGGAGCGGAGAAGTGTGAACATTACAGAACCATCAGCCTAACATGCCATGCATCTAAGATACTGACAAGAATTATATACAGGAGAATAGAACACCGAGTAGAAGAAGTATTGGACGATGACCAATTTGGATTTAGAAGGAGAATGGGAACTCGAGATGCAATATTGGCTCTGAGACTGATTATTGAGAAAAGGATACAGAAAAATAAAACTACTTTTATGGCATTTGTAGATTTAGAGAAAGCATTTGACAATCTGGACTGGAGTAAAATGTTTAAAACTTTGAAAAGGCTAGGAATTAAATACAAAGAAAGGAAAGTTATCTACAGTCTGTATAAGAATCAAACGGCTGTTTTGAGAATCGAGGGGTACGAAAAAGAGGCTGCTGTAAGAAAAGGTGTACGACAAGGTTGTTCTTTGTCACCACTACTTTTTAACTTGTATATAGAAGAGGCTATAAATGAAGTGAAGGAGAAATTTGACGTAGGAATAAAAATTCAAGGAGAAACAATAAAAATGTTGAGATTCGCCGATGATATAGTAGTATTAGCCGAGGCAAAGAATGAACTAGAGGATGCCTTAAATGGAATGGATGAGATCTTGAGGAAGGATTACTTCATGAAAATTAATAAGAACAAAACGAAAGTGTTGTGCAGCAGCAAGAGTGGTTTAGAAGAGATGGGAAATTTAAAAGTAGGCAACGAAAACATTCAGGAAGTTGGGGAATTCTGCTATCTAAGGAGTAAAATAACAAAGGATGGTAGAAGCACGAGTGATATCAAGAGTAGAATTGCTCAAGCTAGAAAAGCCTTTGAAATGAAAAACAGCTTACTGACTACAAACATTGATTTACAGATTAGGAAAAATTTCTTAAAACATTATGTTTGGAGTGTAGCATTATACGGAAGTGAAACGTGGGTGATAGGGGCTGTAGAACGGAAGAGGATAGAAGCTTTTGAAATGTGGTGTTATAGGAAAATGTTGAAGATTAGGTGGGTGGACAAAATAAGTAATTTAGAGGTTCTTAGGCGAGTGGATGAAAAAAGAAGTATATGGAAGCATCTTACCAAAAGAAGGGATAGGCTAGTGGGGCATATCCTAAGACATCCAGGTATTGGGCTATCAATAATGGAGGGTAACATTGAGGGAGTAAATTGTAGAGGGAGGCAAAGATTAGAATATATAAAGCAAATTACAAAAGATGTAGGGTGTTACAGGTATGTAGATATGAAACGACTTGCGCAAGATAGAACAGGTTGGAGAACTGCATCAAACCAGTTGAGAGACTGATACAAAAAAAAAGTGTGTACGTTGCAATCTGTTTAAATCAGAACAAAAAGCAACCCCATCACCCAATAAGATGGCGATAAAATATATGACGTGTAAATGAGGTGTTGTCTTGTACAGATTCAAGCTGATAATTCCTCAGAGAGTATGGTTAATTGAACCCCAATATTAAAGTATAACGGTAACCACTGTTTAATATTCAAATCCGTATAAAAGTAACTAAATTTACTAGGATTTATACCAAGAATCTTCATATCCTAAAATCAGCTGTTAAACAGCTGACTCGCGGCGATGACTTTACCTCAAGACCAACCCGGTGGATTTTAAGTAATTTAATATAATTAATAACCCACCGCGTTGGTCTAGAGGTAAAGTCGTCGCCAAAATCAGCTGTTTAACAGCTGATTTTCGGAGACGAAGGTTCCTGGTTCAAATCCTAGAAAAGGTAGTTACTTTTATACGGATTTGAATACTAGACAGTGGTTACAGGTGTACTTTGATGGTTGGGGTTCAATTAACCATACTCTCTCAGGAATGGTCGACCTGAGTCTGCACAAGACTACACCTCATTTACACGTCATACACATCATCCTCATTTCATTGGGTCATGGGGTTGCTTATTGTTCTAAAATTGAACAGATCGCAACGTACACACATTAGGGATTTTAAAAAAAATGTAAATAATTTGTTTACTTTTTTCTTTGTTTATTTAACGTCGCATCAACTACTGTGGTAATTAGCGACGACGTTGGGTTGTAACTGTGAAGGATGAAATGATTTTTTTAGTAACTTATGAAAATATGCCGTGCCTGAGTGGGATTCGAACCCAAGATCGCATGATGAGAGGCGATCACGTTAACTACACCAATGCGGCCGGCATTCCATTTTTGTTTTATTTTTTTTTAATTATGTGTTTTTTTTATCTTAAAAATCTTACTGTGGAATTTACCGTATTATAAAATATTAGATAACTTATTAACTTATTCCCACGTGTGCATCAAAATGTATACACGTCGAATTGAAAATTAGATAAGATTTATATTGTACTTCGCATTTTATTGTTGATAAATAAAAATAAATCTAAATCAGATCTAAGAAAACTTTTAAACCGATAAATTTGTTTATTTTTAATTTATTTTCATTTGTTTTAGTATTATTAAACAGACGGATAAAATGTGAGCTTCTCTTTTTATTTGAACGTCTTCTGTTTGATAACTAAAGAAAGACTGACTCAAATTTCTATCGGTTTATTTATCACTCGGAGTAGGCTATCATTACACAATTTCATTAGTCTCCCGTGATACAAGATACTCGTGTTTTCATTCTAAAACAATTCTGGGGGTAGCCGTACAAATGAAATAAAATCTGCCAGACTATCCCAATAATACGTTTCAATAACAATCTCTTTTAATGAAATTCTACCGTAGATTTTCTAAAATTTATGTGATCACAATCGTTGAACGATTTATTGTCAAATAAACCAATATAAACGTGTGGTTTCACAGAAAATCATAAAATGTATCTAAACTAAACTTCTGTAAATTAAACAAATAATCATTCCGTATAAAAATATTGAAAATAAATACATAAAAAAACAGTACTTACATGGTGATTTGATTTACTAGAAAAGTTTGTTATAAATATTAATGCACTAAACTATCTTACACTCCAGTGACGGTCAAAAATAGGTGAAGAGTTGCAAAAACAAAAATAAGAGAAAAATTAGTATACTAATAAATATCCGTGAGAGTCCCGAAAGTAAAAAAATGTAATAAAATGGTACACATAAACACACATACTAAACACAACTGTGCAACGTCGCTAATACAAAACAACTACCGGTAATGTACACGTACATAGAATATGCAAGCGCAATTGGCTGGCCGACCGTCGCATTCTCTTCACTATTCAGGGATGGGTGGGGAGAGTTATGCGTGCATATTTACCGATACAACTCCGTTGTATGGCAATGCGCTCGCGTAGAAAGCGTACAGTTGAGCCGTTGTTAGTTTGCTCTTACTGTCAACAAACAAAAGCCACCTACTACAGGGTGCACGCTAGAGTCTTTGACTTTACGGATGTCGTATACCTATTAAGTTAACAATTTTTAAATTATAAGTACTTAAAGTACTAAAAACATCAGTCATGATATGATGTAGGCCTAACAATTTCATTTAGAAAAATACTTTTAAAAGTATTTTGTTGTTATTTTTTAATCAGTGTATACACATTGATATAATGCGCATGCTCAGTGACGTCATTATTTGTTTACATTAGGAGCAAACTAAGAGAGGCTGGGCTGTAGCGGCAGCCACCCTTATACCTCTTCACTTGTGCATTTATTACGTTCTACTAACTAAGGCTACATAACATAAGAAAAAATCGTGACGTCATGCATTTTTCGTTAGCGTTTTTCATCAAAACGACTAGGAATTAAAAAAATAATAATAATAATTTAGTATCCTGCTATGTTTGTAATTAATTGAATTTTTTTTTTTTTTTTTTGGTTTAACGTCCGATAAAAAATAATTTTTTTAATGAATGTTTGAAATGTTTTCAAACATTTCTTCGTTATAGGAAGAAATGTTTGAAATAAAAGTTGTAAGTTTCTAAATTATCTACAACTTTTATTATACACTTTTGCGCTAAAATGAATTTTAAGGCAGCAATCTTAAAAAACCGTTTTTTTTACAAGAAAATAGGCTCCACAAGAATTTCAGCAGACGTGGAGTTTACCCTATCGTGTAGAGTACAAAAAAATATAGTAATTGAGGCGATTTTAGAAAAAAATTGTAGAAGCCGTTTTAGAGAAAATCACAAAAAAGTGAAAAGTGACACGAGTAAATTACTACTTCCGGTCGACCGATTTTGATGAAAATGTTTGTGTTGTGTTCTCTAGTAGTAGGCCTACTTAACTTAAGTTTTAAGTTTCAACTTCGTACGATGTTCCGCTCTTGAGATATTTTTTCTCACACACACACACACACACACACACACACACGACCACCACCAATTGCTAATAACATGATTTTTTGGATTCAGGGGGTCTGAAAACGTGTATATCCGATGAAAACTCAATTTCGGAAAATCGACATGAAAACAATACTTTCCTTCATATTTTATATTCATACAGGCAAGAAAAAGTAAAGTGCATGAATTTTGTATCCAAGCAGAGGGGAACAAAACAAATACACCTTATGGTGAGTAAAAACATATTCTTCTTCTTCAGATGTCTACCCGTTAAGAATGTTGGCGATTCTCATTTGTTTATTGCACTGCAAAATAGCTCTTCTGAGCTTTGTCCAAACCACGTTCTCAGATTTAGAAGCCACAACACCCTCTTTGGCCAGGTTCTCGTTTTCATATATTTTTCCCCGCAGAATGGCCCAAAGTAACGAATATCATGAGTCATTTCGAATGATATGTCCCGACTAAGGGAATATACATATAGCCTGTATAGAAAATGTCTTAATAGAAAAATAGCTTACTATATTTTTACTTTCTCTTGCCTATATGAATATATAGGAAGGAAAGTATTGTTTTCATGTCGATTTTTAGAAATCGAGTTTTCACCGGATCTATACGTTTTCAGACCCCCTGAACCCAAAAAACATGATTTTAGCGATTGGTCTGTGTGCGTATCTGTGTGTGTGTCTGTGTGTGTGTGTGTGTGTGTGTGTGTATGTGTGTGTGCGTGCGCGCGTGCGTGCGCGCGTGTGTGTGTGCGCGTGCGTGCGTGCGTGCGTGTGTGTGTGTGTGTGTGTATGTGTGTGTGCAAAATATCTCAAGAACGAAACATCGTACGAACTTGAAACTTGAAACTTAAGTTACATACCACTACCGGACCCGACACGAACATTTTCATCAAAATCGGTCTACCGGAAGTAGTAGTTTATTCGTGTAATTTTTCACTTTTTTGCGATTTTCTCAAAAACTGGTCCTACGATTTTTTAAAAAATCGCCTCATTTACTAAACTTCTTATTCTCTACAAGATAGGGTAGGCGCCATATTTTCTGAAATTCTGGGTAAGGCTGTTTTTACGTAAAAACATATTCTTTTTAAGATTGCGGCTTTAATATGCATTTTAGCGCAAAACGTTATATAATAAAAGTTGTAGAGAATGTAAAATTCTACAACTTTTATTTCGAACATTTTTTTGTAAAACGCTTAGTTTAGAGGTAATTAGCAATTTTCTGTGTTTTTCTCACGAAAACGTGTGAAAAATCGATTTTGTTTAAGATTTCGGCCATAGTATGCATTTTACGACAAAAGTGTATATAGTCAAATTTATAGAAAATTAAAAGTTCTACAACTTTTATTTCAAGCATTTTTCTCTACAGAGCCTAGTTTAGCGTAAAGGAGTGATTTTCTGTATTTTTAAGCCAAACTGAGGTCGATTTTCATTTTGCGTCTTTCATTCATGATTAAAATAAGGTTATATTTTTGAGGTTAGTTTTTTGTTTATTTCTAATGTTTTATTACTAATGTTAGGTTTATTGTTAATTATTTGCATTGGCAAGAGAAAGTTGTGTGAGTGTTTCACACCAGATTTTTTATTAAGTAAAGAAATTGTAGTGGAGTTAAGCATTCATATGGTGCGTAAAACAGAGTAATTAATGACCTATTTAAGCATTCCAATCTAAATTTCTCCCTATAATTACCGGTTCACTCTACTATGTCTCAAATTACACATTTAAAAACATTTTTCATTTGCGACATCATCAAAAATAGGTTTTTTAAATTCTATTCGAAATTACAAATTCATAAAAATCCGTTTATCAGTGATATGGCAAATCCACCCGGCTTCATTAAAAGATTTAACAAAAGATGGAGAAGAAATCTTTAGTTCTTGCTGCATTGTTTATGTAAACCTAGTCGAAAAATACAGTTTAAATGTGAAAAAATATTACATGTAATTTTTGTTTTTATAAAATGCTTTTACCCACCGGGTTAGTCTAGAGGTAAAGTCGTCGCCAAAATCAGCTGTTTAACAGCTGATTTTAGGAGACAAAGGTTCCTGGTTCAAATCCTAGTAAAGGTAGTTACTTTTATACGGATTTGAATACTAGACGTTGGTTACCGGTGTACTTTGATGGTTGGGGTTCAATTAACCATACTCTCTTAGGAATGGTTGGCCTGAGTCTGTACAAGACTACACCTCATTTACACGTCATACATATCATCCTCATCTCATAGGGTCATGGGGTTGCTTATTGTTCTGAATTAAACAGATTTCAACGTACACATATTATAATTATTAGAACTTAAAAAAAAATGCTTTACTACTATTTGTAATAACTTTTCTTCAACAATATGAACTGTTCTTGTTTTAATTCTTTCATACTATAGTATATTTTTAATTCATTTTTATTCCAAATTTAACATTGCTGAATGTTGTATTTTATGTTCGTACCTGTTTGTGTTAGTTTTAATGTGATATCGCTTTAATGTAAATAATAAGATATAACCTAAGTTTAATCATGAGTAAACAATGTAAAATGAAAAACATAACCTAATTTTAATTATTTATTAAAGTGAATGACACTAAATGAAAATAAACCTCTATTCAATTTATTAATACAAATTTCTTTTCTAGAGTGCTTTTTTTAGCGTCATTTAGTGATTTATCGTTAGAGTGCTTTTTTTAGCGTCATTTAGTGATTTATCGTATTTTATTATCAAAATCGATAAAAGAAATCGATAAAAGATAAGGAAAAGATAAGGAAATCGATAAAAGATGGGGTTTCTGTAAGATCGAGGCATTAGTATGTATTTACAACAAAATAATAGAGTTATAAAAAGTTAAAAACCTACAACTTTTATTTCAAGAACTTTTTCTGCAGTCTGAATTTTTTCTACAGTGAATTTTTTCTACAGTTAAGTTAGCGTTATTTAGTGATTTACCATATTTTTTTTAAGTTGAACAGAGGTTGATTTTAATTTAGCGTCATTCACTCATGATTTAAATTAAGTTATGTTTTTCATTTTAAATTGTTTACTCATGATTAACCAAAGGTTATTTTTTTTTTATTTACATTGGTACGAGAAAGTCTGTAGAAAACAACTGAATGTTAAAATTAAAAATCTTTTAATAAATTTATTAATTTTACTAATAAAATCGAAACAGCTATTTGAACATTTTTTTAAATGTTAATATTTAAATTTATTTAGAATTGTAACAAAGTAATTATTTAATAACTTAATAAAATTAAAGAAGCAATAATAAATTATGTTGTTATCTTTAAAATCTGCCCATAACAGACAGGTGGAGTGTCAAATTATTTACACTCAATTTGTTCGTTGCAGGGCTAAAATAAATAGTTCTGTTTCTTATCACATGGTCAGCCAATTAAATGACTGAATCATTTAAGAACAGAAGAGGTAGAGGTGTAAAAGACACTAATCACAGTTATCTCCTCTGGAAGTAATGAATTTCATTATACAGGCAGACCCTGTGGTGAATGAAATGAAGGTGTCATTTGCAGAGTGGAAAATATGTGCTTTTCAGAGGGCCCGGCATGCTGATATGCGTAATTTTCCACTCAGTGAGGAAAGTAATTGTAAACCCCCTCACTCCTCGATTTACTTAGTAAAACCTCTACAGGTTCAAACCAGCCTTTCGGCTGATGACCTAAACAACAACAACATCTTTAAAATGAAATAATAAAGAACTTAAACATATTATTTAAAATTTAAGTAATGAAAAATGTCGGTGGATAAAGTAGGTCTTGAGTCACAATAATTTTAAGAAAAAATAAATAAAAATTTGTCAGAAATAAAAATGTAGCCTGTATGGAACAAACTTGTATTGTATATTGATTAGAATAATGAAATTATTATTATTGATTAGAAGCATGAAATTTATTTAAAATTTATATTTATGAATAAAAATATAGTTATTTAATCAATTATTCTGCGATTAATTAATTAGACCGACGCGTTGGCGTAGTGGTTAGTGCAACTGGCTTCTACGCCGGGCTCCAGGGTTAAATTCCCGTTCAAGTCTGTCACTTTTTCATCACTCATTTTCATATATCATCATTCTCCACCGTCTGCATTACCAGAAATTGCAAGACAGTCAGACGTAAAATAAACAAAAAAAAATTTAATGAACAAATAATAACGTGTGAGTGTTTCACACCAAATCGTAAGATTTTAAGCTAGTTTACCGATGTTTTAGTAGTGCGTTGGGGGATTTGTAAGTATTTGATAAATTAACAATATTTACAATAATGTTTATTAAAACAATTTAACCGTAAATGCATATTTCCAACATAATAGTCTATGTATTAAATATATTATTTTATACAGGTGATTCTAAATTGCACGACAATCTCTACAGAGATGATTCTATAGTAAAAAATAAGAAAAACGTTCATATAAACATATGTCCAAAAATTATTTGTTAACGAGTTATGCCTGGCGAAAGAATTCGCCAGTGATTCCTGGGCAAAGAATGAAATAAAGAAACTGAAATTCTGAAAATTTAAATTTAAAAATGAGTCCCAGAAATATATATCGCTTTAAGTTTTTAAGAAAACTACATGAAAACATTATAAAGTAGGATTAGAAAATACACTTTTTTAAGTTTAGCGAAAAATAACTTGGTTAAATTGCGAATGTATACACAAAACGTTTTAATGAGTTTAATTTTCTTTAAGAATGAAATTCTCTACGTTTTTCCAATAAAACGTTTTGTGTGTTAATTCACAATTTAACAAAGTTATTTTACGGTAAACTTAAAAAAGGTTATTTTCTAACCCTACTTTTTAATGTTTTCAAGTAGTTTTCTTAAAAACTAAAAGCGATACTTTTCTGGGGCTAATTTTTTAAGTTTCCCAGGTTAAAAACTATAAGAAACCATTTAAATTCTCCTTAATTTACCTTCTCAGAATTTCAGTATGGCTTTATTTCAGCCCTTACCCAAGGAATCTTTTTCTTTTTTTTGTTTAACGCCCGACTATTTTGCAATACTGCTAATGTAGACAGTGAGAAGTATGATAAAATGAAAATAAGTGATGATAAAATGTCATGACAAATCATGACGAAATCTTTCACCAGGGATAACTAGCTAACGAAGCATTTCCGGATATATGTTTATGTGAACTTTTTTTCTTATTTTTACTTTCTCTTGCCTATATGAATATATAGGAAGGAAAGTATTGTTTTCATGTCGATTTTTTGAAATCGAGTTTTCACCGGATCTATACGTTTTCAGACCCCCTGAACCCAAAAACCATGTTTTTAGCGATTGGTCTGGGTGTGTGTGTGTGTGTTTGTGTACAAAATATCTCAAGAACGGAACATTGTACGAACTTGAAGCTTGAAACTTAAGTTACATACCCTTACCGGACCCGACACAAACATTTTAATCAAAATCGGTCAACCGAAAGTGGTAGTTTATTCGTATAATTTTTCACTTTTTCGCGATTTTCTCAAAAACTGGTCCTACGATTTTTTTAAAAATCGCCTCATTTACTCAATTTTTTATTCTCTACAAGATAGGGTAGGGGCCATGTTTGCTGAAATTCTTGGTAAGGGTGTTTTTACGTAAAAAAAGTGTTTTTTTAAGACTACGGCTTTAATATGTATTATAGCGCAAAAATTTATATAGTAAAAAATGTAGAGAATTTAAAATTCTACAACCTTTATTTCAAACATTTTTTTGTATAACGCTTAGTTTAGTGGTAATTAGCGATTTTCTGTTTTTTTCTCACGAAAACGTGTGAAAAATTGATTTTTTTAAGATTTCGGCTTTAGTACGCATTTTACGACAAAAGTGTATATAATAAAATTTATAGGAAATTAAAAGATCTACAACTTTTACTTAAAGAAGTTTTCTCTACAGAGCCTAGTTTAGCGTGAAAGTGTGATTTTCCGTTTTTTTTTAAGCCAAACTGAGTACGATTTTCATTTTGCGTCATTCACTCATGATTAAAATAAGGTTATGTTTTTGAGGTTAATGTTTTGTTGATTTTTAATATTTTATTAATAATGTTAGGTTTATTGTTAATTATTTACATTAGCAAGAGAAAGTTGTGTGAGTGTTTCACACCAGATTTTTACCTATAGAACCATATCCCTAGATTTTGTCATGCAAATTCGAATCACCATGTATATTTTATAAACGATAACTTCCGGTTTTGACGAATGATTGAACCACGTGATACACAATAACAACGTAGTTGTTCAAAGATCATTATCCACGTATCCATCCATACGGAAAACAAAACTAGATTTTATCAGATTCATTATGAAAACGCTAAAAACTAAACTATAAACATCTACGCTATTAACTAATTTAAAAATCTACCATAAAAATGATTATTACATTCAAAACTTACTTGATAACATAATATCCTACATCTTGAAACTTTGTTTAAATGTTTTATAAAGAAAACACCTACAAAAAAGATAAATTTATAAAAATAAACAACTTATAATTTTGTATGTTGATAAATTATATATAATTTTATTTATATTTCATTCATAATATTTCTTTGAATATAATAATATTATTATTGAGAAATAAATATTAATAATTTACATTAATTAATTTGATTTAATGTATAATTTAATTAATTAATTATAAATAAAAGTTTTTCTATTATATTTATTATATTAAAATATATATTTATGATATAAATAAAAAATAAAGTATCTATGTATAAAATTCTGTTTTTTTTTTGTTACTTTGTTGATTTTTGTTTCTTATTAATACACAAATTAATTTTGTTATGAAAATTAATGTAACAGATAATGCGTTATATTAAACAAGATTTGTTTACGTTTTTCAAGCGAGTAAAGTAGACAAGGTTCATTTTAAATTTATTAAATATGTTTCATAAATAATTTTAATAAATAAAAATACATGTGATTTTATGTAATTAAAACAAATGAATTTAAAATTGCTTGATTGTTTATTTACCTGGGAGATAAGACAAGAAAGATCAGTTGATCAGAAGTGGCCAAACGAAACCGCTAACGCTGATCTCAGCTGACTGTCTCCAACACGATATTGCTCCCACCACATCCCTTATGGACACCCCCACTTAACGCCGTCAAGATCAATACAGACACACGGATGCTGGCGGCCTCCTCTCTCTCGGCTTCTATCATCAGACGCACAAACGAAACGCTCTCGTCACATTATAATACGGGTATACACTAATACTTGTTTTAACTTTTATTTTTTATACTTTACTAGGAAATTACATATTAATTATACACTAATTACTCGTTCAATTGGATTTTATTGGAACGTTCCGGATAACCAAAAATCTGGTGTGAAACCCTCACACGACTTTCTCTTGCCAATGCAAATATTGAACAATATAACCTTACATTATTACAGTCCGTTCGAAATAGCATGATAGTATGACTTAAATGGAATTAAGAACAGAGCGATTTTTGTAATGTGCTCAAGCGTCAAGTCTTATCACTTAAAGAGATTTGTCTTTCTGTTAACTTTCCCTGTAGTGAATGAAAGGGTTTTAAAACGATAAATTAATAATGGAAAAAATAATGATTTTTCCAAAAAACACACGGAAAATAGAAATGAAATTAATTAAATATTATGTCACCGTCGACCCCTTTGATTAGGTAGACTACTGTGGCTGCCGGCTATCAAAGGCTTGCGACTTAGTGACAGAGGGAACCGCCAATAGTTGCGAAAGGGGCGGTAGGCCTGTGGCGGCGTACCGACAGAGGCTTTTGTCGCCAATGCCGAGACAATAACCGCCCCCCCACCACAGCGCTCTAGGCACGTATATAAAGAGCGCACGCACCTCTGATATGTGTCGCCACTCTACAGCATCGACGAGACTTCCTGCATCGGCACACAGCTATCGGACTCCAACGAAGACCCCGCAAGAGAGAAGATGATGCTTCTACTCACCGACCCGACACTGTAAGCCGTCGATCGGGACCGTCATCGCCCACTGACGCGAGCGATGCCCACAGTGGTCCCTCGACCGAGCCCTACGACCCACCGGATCCGACGAAGCAGCCATCGACGCACAACTGCGAGGGAAGAAGATGACGTCTCCGCTGGACGACGACACGCCGTGTCGCCCAGCCCCTTCGACCCACCACCCACGACCGACGCGACGCTTCGCCAAGACGACCACCGTTTAAACGACCCTTTTCAGGGCCACCAAAAAGTAAAGCTTTCAACTCGCCACTCAAATTGTCGCCATCCAGTGACAATTATTTTATTATTATTCATTTTTTTTCTCTTTAATTCTTTATTTGCAACTGTAAAATTTTACAACAAGCAAATGTGATGAATATGATAATAATGTAAATGACATGATAGGCATGAGAAGGGTAGGGCCTCCATTGGTGCCTCCCCAAGAATGAAAATTGTACATCAAATTAGCAGGTCTCAACTCCAGCGTCTTTTAAGGCGTCTAGCGGGATTATCAGGTAAATGGAAGTGGAGAGTGTACGCAATAGTGGGTTCCGTGTTCGTGTGACTTGTCGTAAAAGTGTTTGTACAGGTAACCAATGGAATATTGTACAAGTGGTGTTTTCAAATCTGTATGTAAGGTTTTGTTGCTAACGTAAAGAGGTGCTTTTGCTATAAGGCGTAATGTTTTTGACTGGAATGCCTTGAATTCGTTGCAAGTTACAGGATTTGGTTGAACCCTTGTATTATTATTAATTAAAAATTAATTATTAATTAATCACGTCTTGTGTATTGGATACATGGGTTACTGAATGCAACAATGACAAATACCAGTAAAATAATTAATTCCATTTGATTTTAAAAACAAAGAATTACAAAACACAGATTAATAATATTAATTTTGTATCAATAACTAAAAGGGAAATTTTGAAAAGTTACCACCATTTAGAGACTTACTATCATGCTATTTCGAATGGACTGTAAACAATGTAAAATGAAAAATGCCCGCCTCCGTAACGCAGCGGATAGCGCGCTAACCTACTAAGCGAAGGTCCAGGGTTCGATTCCGGCAAGGGTCTGAAAATTATTACGGGCCAAAATTCATAGGTACAGTTTCTTAACCCACCGTAGTCGCTAATGATCAACTGCTGAAATGATGCAAAATGAAAACCAACCTTAGTTTGGTTTAATTATAGGCTACGCAAAATTATTCTTTGACGCTTAACTAGGCTCTGTAGAGAAAAATGTTTAAACTAAAAGTTGTAGATCTTTAAATTTCCTATAAATTTTATTGTATACACTTTGTTGTTAAATACTAAGGCCGAAATCTTAAAAACATCCATTTTTTTACAAATTTTCATGAAAAAAACAGAAAATTACTAATTACCAGCTAAACCAAGCGTTATACCAAAGAAATGTTTGAAATAAAAGTCGTAGGTTTTTAAACTTTCTGCAACTTTAATTATATGTATACTTTTGCTCTAAAATGCATATTGAAGCCGCAATCTTTAAAAAAAATTTTTTTCTTCGATAGCATAGCTTCCCCAAGATATTTAGCGCTTACCCATCTTGTAAAGCATAAAAAATGTAGTACATGAAGTTATTTTCAAATAAACGTAGGAGCCGTTTTTGAGAAAATCGTAGAAAGTGAAAAATGACACGAATAAACTACTACTTCCGGTTGACTGATTTTGATGAAAATAATCCGTGTGGGTCCTCTAGTGGTACGTAACTTAAGTTTGAAGTATCAAATTCGTCAATATATTCCGTTTCTTGAGATGTTTTGTTCACACCACATACAGACCAATCGCAAAGAAAACAAATTTTTTGGTTCAGGAGGTCTGAAAAAAAGTACATCCGGTGAAAACTCGATTTCTAAAAATCGACATGAAAACAATACTTTCCTTCCTACATATTCATATAGGGCAAGAGAAAGTAAAAATCCTCACCCGATAGTATAATACGAACAAAACTTTATTACTCCTACATAAACGCTTTAATCGCTAGTGACCGAACCAGCTGATATGCTTCACACAAATAAACTAAAAAAAAATCTGGTGTGAAACACTCACACAACTTTCTCTTGCCAATGCAAATAATTAACAATATAACGTAACATTCGTCATAAAACATTAGAAATAAACAAAAAACTAACCTCAAAAAACATAACCTAATTTTAATCATGAGTGAAAGACGCAGTATGAAAATCAACCTCAGTTCGGCTTAAAAATACGGAAAATCACTCTTTCACGCTAAACTAGGCTCTGTAGTGAAAAATGCTATAAATAAAAGTTGTAGATCTTTTTATTCACTATAAAATTTATTATACATACTTTTGTCGTAAAATGCATTCTAAAGCCGAAATGTTTAAAAAAACGATTTTTTCACACGTTTTCGTGAGAAAAAATCATAAAATCGCTAATTACTGCTACACTAAGCGTTATACAAAATATGTTTGAAATAAAAGTTGTAGAATTTTAAATTCTGTACAACTTTTATTACATAAATTTCTGCGCTATAATACATATTAAAGCCGTAGTCTTAAAAAAACACTTTTTTTACGTAAAAACACCCTCACCAAGAATTTCAGCAAACATGACGCCTACCCTATCTTGTAGAAAAGAAAATAATGAGTAAACCAGGCGATTTTTAAAAAAATCGTAGGACCAGTTTTTGAGAAAATCGCAAAAAAGTGAAAAAATTCACGAATAAACTACTACTTTTCCGGTTGACCGATTTTGATGAAAATGTTCGTGTCGGGTCCGGTAGTGGTATGTAACTTAAGTTTCAAGTTTCAAGTTCGTACGATGTTCCGTTCTTGAGATATTTTGTATACACACACCCCACACACACACACACACACACAGACACACGGACACACAGAAACACACACACAGACCAATCGCTAAAAACATGTTTTCTGGGTTCAGGGGGTCTGAAAACGTATAGATCCGGTGAAAACTCGATTTCTAAAAATCGACATGAAAACAATACTTTCCTTCCTATATATATTCATATAGGCAAGAGAAAGTAAAAAGAAAACCTGCAGTATCTAATCGTGGTAAGTACACTTTTCTTGTGACGTGTAGTCTACCGAAAGGTTGTAATTTAGAAAATGCGGGTTTTCCGCCTACAATATATCTTCTCGAATTTCCTTGACAGTGTCCTTTTTTCCAGCAGTGCCTCTTATAAGACCGCAATTATCTTCTACCATTTTTTCTTTATTTTCTCCAATTTATAGACTAGTTCAGAGTGAGCAATTATTGATATGGTGCAAAATTTTTTGTACATGTACTCTTGAATCAAAATTTTAGTGACACTGGATTGATATTTAGTACATAGAAATATTTTTACCGATCTAATCTGTTGTAAAATATCATGTGGGGAATTTGCATTAAAACAACGCACTCTGATATGTGGGAAAAAACCATCTACTTACTCGAAAAGAGGATTTGAATCTGACGACTCCCAAAATTAAATTTTTTTTTTTAGCTTTTATTTGGTATTGGGAAATGTACACTATTCACCCTGTCTTACCCAGTGTGGCACAGAAGTCACATTGGAGTGACTACTTTTGATTAAAGAGCGCTGGATGTGAAGTGTAATAATTTTCTGTACCCTAGCCAGGAATCGAACCTGAGACCTCCGCTTTGCAGTGTAAGATGCTGACCACTACACGACGGATGCGACCATTAGTTTCTTTTTAAAGTTAATTTTAGTTTTAAATATTCGTATTCATTTACTAAAATAACGTAGCATTTCTTCGAGTACGTTGAATGTACATACAAGTATATTTTTTAGACTGTAAATAGTGATTTTGTCCATTTTACCAATATTTTTGAATTGTAACATTTTTCAAGTCTTAAATAATGCTTTGCTACATATCTAAGCAAGAGAAAATTGTTTAGGAAGCCTGTACATGATTTTTACTTATTCATATTGTTGGGAACTTTGATATCATCTAGCCCAATGTGACATATGTGTCACACTTTTTTGTCATGCCATCAAAAAGGCTGAGGGTCTAAAAGTGATTTTATTTCACTTAAATGTCAGTAAAGTGTATGAAACAATGTACACGTATTTGTTTGTGTAAAGTTAAAAAATATGGACTGAAAGGTTTAACGACGACTACCCAATTTCATCGCTGCTTTTCGCTGTATTTTTGAAGTGGATTAGGCATGAATTTGAACAGGGACCCCCAGTAGAGTTTGTTCATGGATGGCTGTCAGCTGGTCACCTTACAAAGTCGCTTGCCCAACCGGTGTTACTTAACAAATAGTAGCGTTTTTTCTACCAGCTGACTGACTGGGTTGGCCCGGAGGCCAAATATTAAAGTTGTGATTTTTTTACACAATCAATAAACTTACCTTGTTACGAAGAGAAATAGTGTATTGATCATAGTTGCAACATGACACTCGATTTCTTACTTGCTACCATCCATATAATAACAGAACTTTATTTATTTCCTTATTTTTACAATTTTAACCCAAATAGGGCTACATTCTTCCTACAATACCACATTTCAAAAGCTTTTATCCACTTCCGTTCTACAGCCCATCACCCACGTTTTACTCAAGTATAGCCTAATGCTAAACTCCGAACATAGTGGTTTAAGGGGAGCACGGATCCCTATCTTTATTTATTTATTTTATTTTATTTATTTATTTATTTTATTTCTATCTATCATTGTATCTATCACATTCTATCTATTCTATCTTATCACATTACCTATCTTACATTGTTTTTTGATATCTATCTTGTTAACATTTTCCCCATTTTCTCAGTAAATATCTGAGATAGAGACTTGATTTTTGTTTTATATAAAAATTCACACTCTTTTACGTGAAGGATTTTTTCTTATGACTGCAGATTTAATTTTTAGAATTTATTTTAAAAATTACTATTTTTGGCGTAAAAATTTAACACAAAAAACTTTTATTTTTCAAAATTTTGTAAAACCAACCACGTAAAAGTTATATCTGTATATATGGTTAACAAACCATAAAATTTTCAGCACTGTAGCTTTAATAGAGGCTGAGAAAAGGGGTAATTTGTATTAAAAACTAATATTTGCGAGAAATCGCATTTAAAATAAGACAAACACTTTCTATATGTTTTAAAACATTACATCTTTTACAACTCACTCTAAACAGCAAACTAACCAACAAAATGCAATGCAGTAGCCTAAACATTTATTTTATAAACAAAAGATAGCCGATAATCATGACCAACCCGTGAATATTTTTTTTTTTTGTAACAGTGTAGGCCTATTTCTTTTACAATCAGTTTATAAATACAAAACTTTAAGCAAAGACGAGAAATTCTGAGTAAAGTCATTAGCATTAAAATATAAACCACACTCAGTAGGGTGTTTCAACAAGACTAAACGTGAAGAAAAATAAATAAATAAATATATATATATATATATATATATATAAATATATTTATTTATTTATTTTTAAATATATATATATTACCGGAGTAAGACAAGGGGATGGATTATCACGCTTGATGTTCAATATAGTGCTGGACAGAGTCATGAAGGAATGGAAAAAGGAATTGAAATTGGAATCGAAATGGGAACCAATCAAAATAGGAAATATCCACATACCATACCTAGCCTTTTCAGATGATCTAGCGATATTGACAAGGGGCACAGATGAAGCAACGACACAAATTGAAAAACTTAAAGAATGCGCGGAATAAGTGGGCCTTCAAATTTTATTCGAAAAGACAGAATATTCTTCGGGATCAAAACAGAAACGAAAGAACTAAGAACAAAATACGGAAAAATCAACAGAGCGAAATTCTTCAAGTATCTGGGGGAGATAATCGAACCAAACGGAGCCGATAAACTCTCACAAATCCTAAGATTACAAAAAATTAAAAAAGCATTCGGACAAGTTCAGAATCTGTACAACAAGAAATCGATGTTAATCAAACTGAAAATCAGGCACTACAACACGGTTGTGAAACCAGCAGCATTGTATGCAAGCGAGACTTTAGCTTTGGATGAAAGAAACGAAATGGAAGACATCAAGAAAGAGGAAAGAAATATAATCAGGAAAATTTTAGGACCAAGACAGACCAAAGACGAATACAGGTTACAGAAGATAGAAACGAAAGAAAAATTCTCTAACATCGAAATTGATATGAGAAAGAGAAGAGCGAAATTCTACGGACACATACAGAGATTACCGACACACAGATTAACAAGACAGATTTTCGATCAAATTACTAAGTGGCAATCAACAACAAACTGGGTAACACAAACCAAAGGTGATCTACAGAAGGCGAATATTGAAACGGAGGAAATTTTCAACAGAGATAGCTTTAGAAGCAAAATCAACAAATGGGAAGTTACACTAGAGCCAAAGGAACCGAAGCCATACAGGCCAAAATGCGATGAGGAGCGAAAAAAGCAACACAGCATAAGAATGAAACTGTATTGGCAAGATAAGAAAAACAAAAAATGAAAAATAAAACGAAGCATTTGCTTAGCGTCTTCCATTTCAAGGGAGTATTCGCAAATAATAATAATAATAATAATAATAATAATAATAATATATATATAGGCTATATCTATGTACAAAACTTAAACTTGATGAACTGTGAATCAACACCCCGAATCACAAAGCTGGTGAAGCTGGAGATGATGACGATGATAACTAATAATAAATAATGAATAATAATATTATTATAAATAATAATAATAACCGTGGTAATAAAGAAATAAAATTTACTGCAAAAGGAAATGGCAATATCTTACTCATTCATTAAATAAACATGTTTTTCCTAGCTGTGCAGTCCCACAAGTGAAATTAAAACAAAAATATTTCTAGTTGTCGTAGAAACATAAATAATACACTAATTTAAAGTGAAAAGTTCAAAAAACAAAAAATAGTTTTTTTTTTAATTTTCTCGATTCGTGCTCCCCTTAAGAAATTTTCCCTAATCTGTAAGTCATTGCTTGTAGTCAGTAAGCTGTTTTTCATTTCAAAGGCTTTTCTAGCTTGAAAAAAGTACTTAACTCAATTGGGTAGAGAGAGAGAGAGAGAGAGAATCAAATTAAAACTTAAGTTTGTAAAATTGGGAATTATGCAGCGACTAAGTGAAATGTAGTAGGCTTGAAGATTTTAAAGAGTTAGTGCATTTTGCCATAATTGATTACAATCTGCCTGAGGATAAAGCATTGCATTAATACATTATTTTCAGCAACTTTAAAACAACAACTAACAAATCCATAATTTATATTTGGATAATAAATTATGTATTTTATTTTTAGGCGTTAAATATACGTATTATAATCAAATTAAACAGCCGGAGGATACCAATTTAAAATAGGGAGTACAAACTTTTTTTGTGCTGAAAACTTTTTCAAAGGTAAAGTTTCGTATCAAAAAAAAACTGTTCGAAACTAAAGTTTAGAACGTGGAAACATGGTTCAGGAATTTCGTCAGAATGACAAAAAGGGAAACGGCGTTAACTTTTTCATTACAGTTCTGTATTTATATTCTTCACGTCACTGACCCATCCATAAACGTGCAGAAAATAGTGGAAATCTTTTTAAGAAAAAGTAAAAAATAAAAAATCATTTTATAAATTGCCAAGTAAGGAGAAATAAAATTTAAATTTAAGTACATTTTTAAGTCTGGTTTAAAGGTTTTAATATTTGTAATTAAATTTCTTCCTTAGCCACCGGGTTGGTCTAGTGGTAAAGTCGTCACCAAGAGTCAGCTGTTTAAGAAAATAGTGGAAATCTTTTTAAGAAAAAGTAAAAAAAAATCATTTTATAAATTGCCAAGTAAGGAGAAATAAAATTTAAATTTAAGTATATTTTAAAGTCTGGTTTAAAGGTTTTAATATTCGTAATTATATTTCTTCTTTAGCCACCGGGTTGGTCTAGTGGTAAAGTCGTCACCCAGAGTCAGCTGTTTAAGAAAATAGTGGAAATCTTTTTAAGAAAAAGTAAAAAATAAAAAATCATTTTATAAATTGCCAAGTAAGGAGAAATAAAATTTAAATTTAAGTATATTTTAAAGTCTGGTTTAAAGGTTTAATATTCGTAATTAAATTTCTTCCTTAGCCATCGGGTTGGTCTAGTGGTAAAGTCGTCGCCAAGAGTCAGCTGTTTAATAGCTGATTTCGGAGACGAAGGTTCCAAATTTGTCCGAAGGACAAATCCTAGCAAAGGTAGTTACTTTTATACGGATTTGAATACTAAATAGTGGTTATCAGTGTACTTTCATGAATGGGTACAATTAACCATACTCTTTTAGGAATGGTCGAACTGAGTCTGTACGAGACTACACCTTATTTACACGTAATACATATTATCAAACGGTGGTTATTCAGGTGAAGTAGGAGAAGAGCCTTTTCACCTATTTTCTAAATAGTATCGAGATTTATTTCTGTCACAGAATAATTATAATTTTTGTAATAATTATTTTTTGTTTTTCAATAAATGAACAATTGTCGTAAAAAAGTACATATAATTATTGTGCTTGCTCAAATTATTTCGGATTCGTTATCTACACAAGAAGTTATTCGACCTAGATTGGGTTTGAAGTTCCGGTTTAGACCGGAAGTGGTCCAATACCGAAAGTCAAGAAATCAAAGTTGAAATTTGGAAACAAAAATATAGTGTCATTCGATTCTTCTTAAAGAGTAGATACAGAAATCATTGAAAAGTCTACACTCGTGCGCTTTCTTTTTCAACTTGCGATTCGACTTGCGATGTCGCATGTTACATCGCATGCGCTTAGAGGCATACCACCTTCCTGCACTCGTTTAAAGAGCTTTATCTAAAAAAAAACATAACGAATAATTTTGAACACTACAATAAATTAAAGCCTGTTCTTTCCTGCATTGATTGGTTTGATTTAGATTGTTATATTTAGAAATAAATCGGAGATAACTCCAAACGTAAAAAAATACTCAGTTTTTAGCCGGTTTTCCGTTAATGTGGGTTTTAAAAGTCCGTTACTCCGTCCAGGCTTTTCATAAAAATCGGCGTTTAAGTACGTTGAAGATTAGAGTGTTTTCTATAACATGAATATTTGAAAAGTTAAATCTCATGTTCCGTTTTAAAATGACGGCCATTTTTAGAAAAGTATTTTTTTGGCTCCACGTATAGGTAGGGAAATTATTTTTGGACTGAACCATGCATTTTCACAGCAGTATTATGTCAAGCAAAGCGTTTATGTTAAAACATCGTTAAATAATTCATATTGAGCTACGGAATAAGTTGCAGCAGGAAAAACACAACAGTTTCTTTTTCTAAACGACTATACTCGGAGCGGATACCGCTACTGAGCTCAGTTTCCTCTCAAGAAGTTTAGAGACTAATAGAATTTTCTATTAACACCACATATTTATTTTTAATTGCATATGCAAAATACGATACATGGCACAATACTGCTGTAAAAATTCATGGTTCAGTCCAAAAATCATTTCCCTATCTTTACATGAAGCCAACAAACATGTTTTAAAAAAATGGCCGGCATTTTTAAATGGAATATCAGACTTCTATTTTAACATATTCATATAGAGCAAACTCTGATCTTCAACGTACTTAAACGCCGTTCTTTTATAAAAAGCCTGAACGGAGTAACGGACGTTTAAAAACCACATTAACCGAAAACCGGCTAAATCTGAGTACTCTACGCGTGAATTGCTATATCTCCGACTAGTTTCAAAGTAAAATAATCTAAGTCAAACCAATCAACCCAGGAAAGAACAGGCTTTGATTTAGTGTAGTGTTCAAAAATATTCGTTATGTTTTTATTTTAGATAAAGCTCTTCAAACGAGTACGGACAGATAAAATGGCATGCCTCTAAGCGCATGCGATGTAGCACATACATGGCATGGTGACTTCGCACGAGTGTGGACATAGCTAATGGATTTGAATTCCAGTTTAGACCGGAAGTCAAGAAATCAATGTTGAAATTTGGAAAAAAAAGTTTTTATTAAGCTATTCATTTTTAGCTTTTATTTGTTATCGGGAATTGTATACGCTGCTTTTGTTCTACATTTTTTGAGGTGAATTAGACATGAATTTGAACAGGGATTCACATTGAATCACATTGGCTGTCAGTTGGTCATCATACAAAGTTACTTGCCCAACCGGTGGCACTTAACAATTAATAGCGTTTTTACCAGCTGACTGATTGGGCTGGCCCCAAGACCAGGGTAAAAATACTGTCATTCAATTATTCCTCTTAAAGAGTAACTTTCTTACGAAAGCTAAGTGAGTTTGATCCCATGAGGAGGATTACCGCAAGTTAAGTACTCGGGCCGACTCCTTTTCTTTAGAACTAGTTGGGACCAGCCATGAGACAAGTCATCTCATGAAAGAGATTTTTTGTAGGCCTATAGGTTGCCTTCATTATTAAAAAATTGTGTATCGTATGGGGTGGAGTACAAGGACAGTGAATGAACGTAGTAGAAAAGTTTGTTTTTACTTTGTTTCCTTCTACGAGTAAAGTGTCAGAATTACGGCGAAGGGTCTGTAATATTTGGTAAACTATTAGACCGCAAGTATAAAAGAAAATTAACCCCTTTGTATCTGTATTAGCCCAGTCTATAGCTGAATTTGTAAATGGGCAGTGTCGGGCCGTTCGAAATAGTATCGTTACGGGACCGATTCTGAGTTACGCTAATTGTGCATGAGGTTTGTAGGCATGCAATCGTTTCGGTTCTTAAGAACAGTGATCTATAAGTAAGTCAAGTCTGGTTTAAGGGAGGAGTCTACCCAGTTTTATCACTAAACATTAAAAAATAATCAAAAAAATTTTTTTGTTGATTATAAAACTTCAGAATTTTCTTAATCCAGCTATATATTTTGTTTTTATGTACGATAACTAGAAATTTGTAAAACATTATTTGACATAATCGGTGTAAGTGTAGTAAGTGAAACTTACTTTTACTTTTTTTTAGCTTTTATTTGTTATTGGGAACTGTGCTTTGTTGACAACTACCCAATTTGATCGCTGCTTTTTCCTGTATGTTTTTTTTTTATGTAGATTGGACTTGAGTTTGAACAGGGACCCCCAGTAGAGTTTGTTCATGGATGGCTGTCAACTGGTCACCATACAAAGTCGCTTGCCCAACCGGTGTTACTTTACAAATAATAGCGACTTTCTACTAGCTGACTGACTGGGCTGGCCCGAAAGCCTAAGTGAAACTTAACATTCAATTTTCTCTGCATTTAGTATTTCAGGTTTTCTTCATGATAAAATCCTTATAACTGTCTTTATATAAATGCTATCTTGATGATTTTTTTCCACTGTACTCAGAATTTATTGTTTTTTTATTTGTAGGTTGGCCGTGTTGAAACTCATTATAGGAGTTTTTAAAAAATAAAAAAATAATGACCTTATCTGTATTTTTGGGGGAAATATTAAAAAAAAATTTCTCTCCATTGTAAAATTAAATGTATAAATGAAACCTTCAAAAAAAGAGCATAATTTTCTGATTATTTTGACATAAAAACCAGGTCTGTACCTCTAAAATTAACTAAGTTATAAGCAAAAAACAAAGATATGATTTTCCCCCTTCCACCCCTTATATTTTGGGTTGTATTGAACAAAATTAACATTTTTTATATGAAAAAATTAAAAATTTAATGTTTATTCACTTGCAAAACAAAACAGATTACTTATCTAAAGAGAATAAAAAAACCTTTTTTTGAGTAGACTCCTCCCTTAAGTTTTGTAATTTATTTAATTTATGTAATAGCATTTGTTAGTAAGCTAATTTGAATTATTAAAGGGGTACTCCCTCAAAAAAAAAATTCCTCTTAGTAGTTACAGCTAATTTTTTTGATGGCCTCCACATCACCCCTTATAGCCATCCCTAGCCTCCGAGAAGCAATAAAATACAAACAGGGAAGCGGGACGGACCTACTTAGTGGAAGAAAGAAAACAGAACAGATCCAAGTTACTAATTTGCTGCACACCTATCGTGGACTAAGGGGAGTCAAGACATATACAAAAGAAAAAAAAACACCTAAATTAACTTAAGTATCAAGTGCGGCACCTAATTCATATTGTGACAATAAAAATTGTAGCACAAACAATAAAAAAATCTACACCTCAGATAATAAAAAAAATTGTAATTAATTTAAAAAATTTGGTGTGAAACACTCACACAACTTTCTCTTGCCAATGCAAATAATTAACAATAAACCTAACATTAGTAATAAAACATTAGAAATAAACAAAAACAACTTTTAGGTCTATTATATAATATTTTGCGCTAAAATGCATATTAAAGCCGCAATCTTAAAAAAAACTATTTTTTTACGTGAAAACAGCCTCACCAAGAATTTCAGCAGACTTGGCTTCTACCCTATCTTGTAGAGCATGAAAAATGTAGTAAACGAGGCGCGATTTTAAACAAAATCGTAGGAGCAGTTTTTGAGAAAAACGCAAAAAAGTGAAAATGACACAAATAAACTACTACTTCCGGTTGACCGATTTTGATGAAAATGTTCGTGTCCGGTCCGGTAGTGGTATGTAACTTAAGTTTGAAGTTTCAAGTTCGTACGATGTTCCGTTCTTGAGATATTCTGTACACACACGCGCGCGCGCGCACACACGCACACACACACACACACACACACACACAGAACAATCGCTAAAAACCTGTTTTTTGGGTTCATGGGGTCTGAAAACGTGTAGATCCGGTGAATACTCGATTTCGAAAAATCGACATGAAAACAATACGTTCCTTCCTGTATATTCATATGGGCAAGAGAAAGTAAAAATTAGGGGTTCACGAGAAAGTAAATATTTTGACCAGTTGTAGTGTTATCTTACCGATTTTTTTTTAAATGAAAAAGATAAATGTTCATTGCATAATCTATAGTAATTAATTTCCTTAAATTTTAACTTTAAAAAATAAAGTTTTTTTTTTGCGGTCTAGCCTTCTAAGGACTACGCAAATACTAATTAGGAAGGTTTATTTTTATATTCTTCATTTTCCGTTGCTGCCAGTAGGCTTTCATGTGGCTAGCAAATTGTTCTATTCTTTCTTGGGTCCATTTGGTCCCCGGTTTACTTTTAGGTTTTTCGCATTCAAAGACTTCCACTTTTTACTTTCTCTTGCCTATATGAATATATAGGAAGGAAAGTATTGTTTTCATGTCGATTTTTCGAAATCGAGTTTACACCGGATCTATACGTTTTCAGACCCCCTGAACCCAAAAAACATGTTTTTAGCGATTGGTCTGTGTGTGTGTCTGTCTGTGTGTGTGTGTGTGTGTGTGTGTGTGGGTGTGAACAGAATATCTCAAGAACGGAACATCGTACGAACTTGAAACTTGAAACTTAAGTTACATACCACTACCGGACTCGACACGAACATTTTCATCAAAATCGGTCAACCGGAAGTGGCAGTTTATTCGTGTAATTTTTCACTTTTTTGCAATTTTCTCAAAAACTGGTCCTACGATTTTTTTAAAAATCGCCTGGTTTACTCAATTTTTTATTCTCTACAAGATAGGGTAGACGCCATGTTTGCTGAAATTCTCGGTGAGGCTGTTTTCACGTAAAAACGTTGTTTTTTTAAGATTACAGCTTTAATATGCATTTTAGCGCAAAACTTTATATAATAAAAGTTGTAGAGAATTGAAAATTCTATAACTTTTATTTCAAACAATTTTTGTATAACGCTTAGTTTAGCGGTAATTTGCGATTTTCTGTTTTTTTTCTCACGAAAATGTGTGAAAAATTGATTTTTTTAAGATTTCGGCCTTAGTATGCATTTTACGACAAAAGTGTATATAATTTAATTTATAGAAAATTAAACGATCTACAACTTTTATTTAAAGCATTTTTCTCTACAGAGCCTAGTTTAGAAAGAAAGAGTGATTTTCCGTATTTCTAAGCCAAACTGAGGTTGGTTTTCATTTTGCATCATTCACTCATGATTAAAATAAGGTTATGTTTTTGAGGTTAGTTTTTTGTTTATTTCTAATATTTCATTATTAATGTTAGGTTTATTGTTAGTTATTTACATTGGCAAGAGAAAGTTGTGTGAGTGTTTCACACCAGATTTTTCAATGTGTTGTCTAAACTTTTCTCTGTTTTGGCAAAGTTCTTCTGTAATTTTATATCTCTCTTGGAATTGTTTAACTGTTTTACTGAATATATGAGTACTATTCTTCATGTTAAGGACTTTATTGTAAATCTGTTTCACCCATCTTTGGTTATTCATTCTCATAATGTGTGCATGAAATTTCAGTTTACGCCTGATTATAGCTGAGTCTATGGGTTCCAAGACTCTGTATATCTCTGATGTTGGTCTCCTTCTATACCCGTCTTCTGTTTTGAGTGGTCCGCATATCATTCTTAGGATTCTTTTCTCAATTCGGGCCAAGTTTTTGTTTTCCTTGTTCATAGCCAAGGTTTCGGAACCATAAAGAACCAAAGTTATAAATAAAGTTTTTATATATAAAATTTAGTTATTATTATAAAATTTTTATAAAAACATGTATAGGGACAGTTTTTAACCTTTTTTATTTTTAATAAATTTGGTATTGGTTTTTGCAGAAAACTAAATATTCCAGAATATAGGTCTGGAAATTTTAAGTACAGTAATCTTCTCTCTTTAGTCCAACCCAGTCTGGACTCAAGCGATGCCGAATTACAGATTTTTTCAAAAACCGATGTGAGTTATTTTACTGAAGATAATCGAGTTATATCAGGCAATTATTAAAAATCTGGTGTGAAACACTCACACAACTTTCTCTTGCCAATATAAATAAGTAACAATAAAGCTAATATTAGTAATAAAACATTAGAAATAAACAAAAAACTAACCTCAATAAACATAACCTTATTTTAATCATGAGTGAAAGACGCAAAATGAAAATCGAACTCAGTTTGGCTTAAAAATACGGAAAATCACTCTTTAACGCTAAACTAGGCTCTGGAGAGAAAAATGTTCTAAATAAAAGTTGCAGATCTTTTAATTTTCTATATATTTGATTATATACGTTTTTATTATAAAATGCATATTAAGGCCGAAATCTTAAAAAAATCGATTTTTCACACGTTTTCGTGAGAAAAAAACAGAAAATTGCTAATTACGGCTAAACTAAGCGTTATACAAAAATATGTTTGAAATAAAAGTTGTAGGTTTTTAAATTCTCTACATCTTTTATTATATAAATTTTTTCGCTATATTGCATATTAAAGCCGTAATCTTAAGAAAACTATGTTTTTACGTGAAAACAGCCTCACCCAGAATTTTAGTAAACATGACGCCTACCCTATCTTGTAGAGAATAAAAAGTTGAATAAACCAGGCGATTTTTAAAAAAATCGTAGGACCAGTTTTTGAGAAAATCGCAAAAAATTGAAAAATTACACGAATAAACTACTTCTTCCGGTTGACCGATTTTGATGAAAATGTTCATGTCGGGTCCGGTAGTGATATGTAACTTAAGTTTTAAGTTTCAAGTTCGTACGATGTTCCGTTCTTGAGATATTCTGTTCACACACACACACACACACACACACACACACACACACACACACACACACACACACACACACACACACACCAATCGCTAAAAACATCTTTTTTGGGTTCAGGGGTCTGAAAACGTATAGATCCGGTGAAAACTCGATTTCGAAAAATTGACATGAAAACAATACTTTCCTTCCTATATATTCATACAGGCAAGAGAAAGTAAAAAGCGCAAGCGGTCAACCGTGTACATTAGGCCTATATTGTATCTTACAATTCAACGCTCATTTTTTATACGCACGGAGATTGTAAATACCCTGTCAGACCACAAATGTTTTTAGTATTCAAAACCAGTTACGAAAAACACTGAATTTATTGCACAATTAATTATTTGTTATTGTCATTACAACACAGTAGGCTAAAGTATATTTGAACGAAAATTAATTAAAACATTGCAAGATTAGACATACAGTAACACGGAAGTTAGAAAACAGTAAAAGAATTAAAATTAAAAACCATATTGAAAAAAATTGGTGTGAAACACTCACACAACTTTCTCTTGCCAATGCAAATAATTAACAATATAACCTAACATTAGTGATAAAAAATTAGAAATAAACAAAAACTAACCTCAATAAACATAACCCTATTTTATTCATGAGTGAATGATGCAAAATGAAAATCAACCTCAGTTTGGCTTAAAAATACGGAAAATCACTCTCACGCTAAACTAGGCTCTGTAGAGAAAAATTTCGTTAAATAAAACTTGCAGATCTTTTAATTTCTTGTAAATTTGATAATATGCACTTAAAAAAATGTTTGAAATAAAAGTTGTAGGTTTAAACTTTCACCAACTTTGATTTTATACACTTTTGCCCTAAAATGGATATTAAGGACACAATCTTACAAAAACAATTTTTTTCATCGAGAACACAGCCTCCCCAAGAATTTCAGCAAACATGGCGCTTGCCCTATTTAGCAGAGCATAAAAAATGTAGTAAATGAGGCGATTTTTAAAATAATCGTAGGAGCCGTTTTTGAGAAAATCTCAAAAAATGAAAAATGGCACGAATAAACAACTACTTTCAGTTGACCGATTTTGATGAAAATGTTCGTGCGGGTCCGGTAGTATCTAACTTAAGTTTCAAGTTTATAATGTTCTTGAGATATTTTGTTCACACACACAGACAGAACCGGTAAACTCGTGTTTTTTTTTGGGGGGGGGGTTCAGGGGGTCTGAAAACGCGTAGATCCTGTGAAAACTCGATTTTGAAAAATCGACATGAAACCAATACTTTCCTTCCTATATATAGTATTAATATAGGCAAAAGAAAGTAATAAATAAAAATCCCCTTACATTACTGTGTGTAGTATAGTTATTGATATACAACATCAATAATATAATTATTAGTCTATATAATAATAATAATTAAGTTAAAGAGTGTGAGTAACATTGGTTAGGCATATCCTACCTTACTTAACAATAGTCTTGTCATGTCTTGCCCAAGTGATTCCAAGTTTTTCTTCAAAAAATCATTACGAAATATGTATGCATTTAAAAGATCGACAGAATTGTAAGCCTTGTTTAATTTGACTAAATTTTATATTACTATAAAGTTTATAATACATATAAACTTTATATGCAGTAATATTATTACTGCAAAATATGTAGCAATATTTTTGTTAGATTTGAACCCGAGGCTTGCCGAACTATAGAATACCGGACTAAAAAGACATTACTGTATGTTTAAAAACAAAGTAAGGATTTACATTAAAACTAAAGTTATTTACTTTCTAACGCTAGCTCATTTATAAATAATTACAGATAACTCAAAATACATGGTATTATATGTCAATTATTTTGTAAGTAACTTACCTTGCGCAGAAATAACCTCCACAACGTACTTTTTTTCTTTAACTTTATGAAAATGTCCAAACCCTGGCCGGAAATCGAACCCGGGATCTCCGCGTGGTAGACTAGCGCGCTACCACTACGCTACGGAAGCGGTCTCAACAACGCACTTGATTTGCGTACAAATAACCTCCATAACGTACTTTTTTTCTTTAACTTTGTGAAAATGTCCAAACCCTGGTCGGAAATCGAACCCGGGACCTCCGCGTGCTAGGCTAGCGTGCTACCACTACGCTACGGAAGCGGTCTCCTAAACGCACTTGATTAGCGTACAACAAAAAGCTAAAAAAAACGTTATAAAAACTACGCGTAATTACACGTCGTAATTATTATAGCTAAGTAATAATTAATAATTAGTAATACGAGTATATTCACTAAAATGACAACAAAGAAGTACCCGGTATAACAATTTTAACTAATTTCACGAAATCGGGCACATAACAAACGCAATACATGCGTTTCAACTGATGATACTTTGATTACGTGTACAGTGCTGCTGCACGTAGAGAAATAGTGAACTATAACTCATTTTCATTATACCCTTCATCGTCTGCATAAGCATTAATTTGCATAACAGCCGATGGCGGAATGCAGGGGAGGGGGTCACAGTGGTCATAACCCCCCTCCAAATCTTTTATATTTATTTCTTTTAGTAATTTTTGTATCTTTATAAAGGAAAAAAGATACGCAATTACATGGCTACGAAGCCACGTAAACGTAAGAAAACTTTTGGTTGTTTGGATCACATTATACTGTTATTATACATATTGAATAATTTTGTAAATATTGTCATTTTTTTCATTTAACTTTTTTTAATGGATAATCTGTTGTATAACAATAAATTTAACTTATCAATTAGAATTAACACATGAAAAAATTACAACCCACTGTTGTAATTAACAAATTATAACATTAAAACATATTTATTATACTGCTCTTAATTATTATTTACAATCAAAATTAGATAGTTTAAAAAACAAATAAATTAAAATAAAATAACCAAAACCTCCTTTAAAACGAAAAAAACAGAATGAGAAGTAATAAATAATAAGCACATGATTCCAAAATATATGTAGGCTGCACCGAACTTTTTCTGCCTATAACAGACAGGTGGAGTGTCAAATTATTTACACTCAATCTGTTCGTTGCAGGGCTAAAATAAATAGTTCTGTTTCTTATCACATGGTCAGCCAATTAAATGACTGGACCATTTAAGAACAGAAGAGGTAGAGGTGTACTGTGACACTAATCAGAGTTATCTCGTCTGAAAGTAATAGATTTCATTATACAGCCAGACCCTGTGGTGAATGAAGTGAAGGTGTCATTATTGCAGAGTGAAAAATATGTCCTTTTCAGAGGGCCCGGCATGCTGATAAGCATACTTTTCCACTCAGTGAGTGTTGGCAATGGTAAACCACCTCACTCCTCGTTTTACTTAGTAAAACCTCTACAGGTTCAAACCAGCTTTTTGGCTGATTACCTAAACTACAACAACACACCGACTTTACTGGAGATAATTTAAAATTTTCATTCAATTATTTACACATTCACACTCAAACATGCTAGTCATCTACATAATATTAACATTATATTATTTACAATGAAAATCGCATCATCAGAATCGCTTTGGGAGATCCAGTACTGTAGCACGTTTTAGTCTATGAACATCATTGCTGTTGTCTGAGATTGAGATTCAGTGAGATTCAGTGATTTACGTGGTTGTTTAGACGTTTGATGTATTTACAACTGAAACTTCTGATTTCTTCTCGTACCGTCTGCATATCCATATCACAATGTATATCAGCGTTGGTAATATACCATGGTTCATTTAGTATGGTTCGCAGAGCTTTTGATTGAAACCGTTGGAGAACCTCGATGTTTGAAGTCGATGCCTCCTAACCGAATACCGTAGGTCCAAACCGGCTTCAGCATGGATTTTTACAAATGGAGTTTGTTGGCAAACTACTTTTAATACATGTGTGTGTGTATTGGTATTGTCATTTGACGTTAAATTTTATTTGTGCTACTGTACAAATTCTAGCAACAATTTCTTTATATTTCTAAAACTAAACACTGATTTGTTTTTGTGTAAAGATGTACTAAATCGTACTGTCTCAACAGTTTATTTTACACAAATAAACTAATGAGATTTTTTTTTTTTTGGTTTAACGTCCGACTGTTCTGCAATTTACTGCTAATGCAGACGGTGAAGGATGAAATGATTGTGTGTAACGTATGAAAAGATGCCGTGCCTGAATGGGATTCGAACCCAAGACCGCATGATGAGAGGCGAGCACATTACCAACTGCGCCAATGTAGTAGGTAATTCTCTTCTTGATTTTCCCCCTTTCATAATTTAACAAATTTGATCATGAGTTTATAATGAGTTTATATGAACTTTTTGAGTTTATAATGAGTTTATATGAACTTTTTGAGTTTATAATGAGTTTATATGAACTTTTTGAGTTTATAATGAGTTTATATGAACTTTTTGAGTTTATAATGAGTTTATCATGAGTTTAATTTATTATAATTTTTTTTTACACTATAGGCCTACCTACGGATAAAAGCAAAATAAGCACCCAACGTAACATATTTTTTTTAGTAAGCTCCTATCGTAACAAATAGTTTTATGTAGTACTAAGTAAATTGCTTATATTACTGCAAATACCAATGCCCGGATTGTACATGGTTTAATGCTGTAAATACCAATTTACCAATGCCCGGCCCGTTGGCGTATAGAGGTTAGCGCAATTGGCTTCTACGCCACGGTCCCGGGTTCGATTCCCGGTCAGGTCTGGCAATTTTTCATCGCTCATTTTTATTTATCATCATTTTTAACTGTCTGCATTAGCAGAAAATGCAAAACAGTCAGACGTAAAACAAAAAAATTACTAATAAACTATTTTTATATTTTCTTTCTTGTATGAGACATGATATAAAATTATCTTAAATTTTAAATTGGCAATGTATTCAAAATGTCTGAAATTTTTCTATTTTTGCCTGTTGAAACTGTATGAAAATTGAAACTTTAGGCTCAAAAATGCGCAAAAATGTGTTTTTAAGTTGTATATTTTCAATGTTTCCCCGGGGGTGGACCCTCAGATCCCACGTTCTCCTGGGGAGTATTCCAAACCCCAGACCCCCTGGTAGTGACCCTAAACTTGATGCTTAATCCGCCACTGATAAAAGTTGGCCGTAAAACAAAAAGAAAATATAAATATCTTTTTTTACGCACTCTGATATGTGACTTCCTGACTTCTCTGCAAAACCTTTTTGTGTATTTTCAACCACGATTTTGGTTTTTCATGTTTTTCATAAAGTTGAAAACACTTCCGATGAGTCTTCTATCACCCATTCTAGAAATGTGTTCATAAAATAAAAGTGTTCTTTTCCTCATGGAGGTTAATAGTCTCCCAATATGCGTACGGACGGTTTCTTGGCTTGTTTCAATCTCCACTTTCCGTCTTTATTGTATCACAATAATCTTCTTGGTTGTATTTTATTATACAGAAATAGAAAATATGACACGGACAGAGAAAGAGTGAGTGAGGGGGAGAGAGAGAAGAGAAAGGAGTGGGAGGGACAGAGCCAGACAGACAGACAAAGAGAATGGGGTAGAGAGGGGGAGAGGAAGAGATAGAGAGTGTAATGGTGACGGGTAAGGAAGAGAGAGACAGGCAGGCTACAGAGAGAGGAGTGAAAGAGAGATACGACAAGTCAGACAGACGACAGAGAATATTTTTTTTTTTACATCTGACTGTTTTGCAATTCCTGCTAAAGCAGACGGGGAGAATGATGATACATGAAAATGAGTAATGAAAAAAATGCCAGACCTGGCCGGGAATCGTACCGGGACCCCGGCGTAGAAGCCAGTTGCGCTAACCACTACGCCAATTGACTGGCCGAAAGAGAGAATAAGGAAGAGTAAGAGAATAATTGGGTGGGTGGGGGAGGTAAGGGGAGGGAGACAGACAGGTATACAGAGAGAGAGAGAGAGAAAGGAGTGAGTACGTAATGTGATTAGCTATAAGCGAGATATTAATAAAATGTCTTTGTTCAAATCTATGTCGGCTCATGTCAAAAATGGAGCATAAAGCAAAAAAATATCAAACTGGGTGGTTGTTTAAAATAGTAGTAATGATAGTTCCCGATAATAAAATACAAGATAAGAAAAGTAAAAATTTTATTAACTTATATCATGAACTAACAGAAGAAAAATACAGTATCGTACAAACGGCTCAGTCAATAAACTTGAAGAAAAAGAAGAAAGCGATTTTATGTTAAAGCCTCTAACAATGACAGTCGTACGATAGATGAAGCGGTAGCTAATAATATTGGTCGGGTTCAAAGAGAGCAGAAAATATTCTTCTGCGAATAAGAACATCGTAACCTTCAATCCACTGCTATCAGAATAGCATCTCTCTATTGTGTTGCTTTAATAAAAATCTGGTGTGAAACACTCACACAACTTTCTCTTGCCAATGCAAATAATTAACAATAAACCTAACATTAGTAAAACATTAGAAATGAACAAAAACTAACCTCAAAAACATAACCTTATTTTAATCATGAGTGAATGACGCAAAATGACAATCGAACTCAGTTTGGCTTAAAAATACGGAAAATCACGCTTTCACGCTAAACTAGGCTCTGTAGAGAAAAATGCTCTAAACAAAAGTTGTAGATCTTTTAATTTTCTATGAATTTAATTATATACACTTTTGTCGTAAAATGCATACTAAGACCGAAATGTTAAAAAAATCGATTTTTCTCACGTTTTCGTGAGAAAAAAACAGAAAATCGCAAATTACCGCTAAACTAAGCGTTATACAAAAAAATGTTTGAAACAGAAGTTGTAGGTTTTTAAATTCTCTACAACTTTCATTTATAAGTTTTTGCGCTAAAATTTATATTAAAGCCGTAATCTTAAAAAAACAACGTTTTTACGTGAAAACAGCCTCACCGAGAATTTCAGCAAACATGGCGCCTACCCTATCTTGTAGAGAATAAAAAATTGAGTAAAATAGGCGATTTTAAAAAAAATCGTAGGACCAGTTTTTGAGAAAATCGCAAAAAACTGAAAAATTATACGAATAAACTATTACTTCCGGTTGACCGATTTTGATGAAAATGTTCGTGTCGCGTCCGGTAGTGGTATGTAACTTAAGTTTCAAGTTTCAAGTTTGTACGATGTTCCGTTCTTGAGATATTCTGTTCACACACAGACACACAGACACACACACACACACACAGACACACACACACACACACACACACACACACACAGACCAATCGCTAAAAACATGTTTTTTGGGTTCAGGGGGTCTGAAAACGTATAGATCCGGTGAAAACTCGATTTCGAAAAATCGACATGAAAACAATACTTTCCTTCCTATATATTCATATAGGCAAGAGAAAGTAAAAATGGTATATTAACTGCCTCACCAATTTAAACCATTGCTATTTTTTTTTTTTTTTTTGCGCCCTGGAGACTCCAGGAGGAGTATAGGACATGTCGTCAGATATAACACCTGAAATACATATAAGAATCACACAATGTATCACTACTATCAAGAAAGAAATTCTTGTACGCTATAAAAAGTTTCACTGATCAAGTAATTTTTCAGATTTTCTTTAAAGGAATTCAAATCCTCACAACAATTTAAAGATTGGGGTAATTTATTCATGAATTTTCTCCCTGCATAAGTAGGTTTTTGTTCAAACAATTTTGTGGAGTGATTAGCCACATAATAATCATTTCTGTTTCTTGTGTTATGATTGTGAACATTGAAATTCTGCATAAAATTATTTTGCCTAACATACATAATCACCTCAAAAATGTAGAGAGAGGGAACTGTAAGCAATCCTTAAATGGTGGCCTGCATGAGGTTAGCTGGTTAGCTCCCACCATACACCTAATAGCTTTCTTTTGAATTTTAAAAACCCTATTTATATTACCCATGCTAGAATTACCCGATACTAAAAAACCATAACGGATATGAGACAGAATGAGGCCATGACAAGTTGCCATTAGTAATTTTTTACTTTCTCTTGCCTATATGAATATATAGGAAGGAAAGTATTGTTTTCATGTCGATTTTTCGAAATCGAGTTTTCACCGGATCTATACGTTTTCAGACCCCCTGAACCCAAAAAACATGTTTTTAGCGGTTGGTCTGTGTGTGTGTCTGTGTGCGTGTGTGTGTGTCTGTGTGTGAACAAAATATCTCAAGAACGGAACATCGTACGAACTTGAAACTTGAAACTTAAGTTACATACCACTACCGGACCCGACACAAACATTTTCATCAAAATCGGTCAACCGGAAGTAGTAGTTTATTCGTATAATTTTTCAGTTTTTTGCGATTTTCTCAAAAACTGGTCCTACGATTTTTTTTTAAATCGCTTGGTTTACTCAATTTTTTATTCTCTACAAGATAGGGTAGGCGCCATGTTTGCTGAAATTCTGCGTGAGGCTGTTTTTACGTAAAAACGTTGTTTTTTTAAGATTACGGCTTTAATATAAATTTTAGCGCAAAAACTTATATAATGAAAGTTGTAGAGAATTTAAAAACCTACAACTTCTGTTTCAAACATTTTTTTGTATAACGCTTAGTTTAGCGGTAATTTGCGATTTTCAGTTTTTTTCTCACGAAAACGTGAGAAAAAACAATTTTTTTAACATTTCGGCCTTAGTATGCATTTTACGACAAAAGTGTATATAATTAAATTTATAGAAAATTAAAAGATCTACAACTTTTATTTACAGCATTTTTCTCTACAGAGCCTAGTTTAGAGAGAAAGAGTGATTTTCCGTATTTCTAAGCCAAACTGAGGTTGATTTTCATTTTGCGTCTTTCACTCATGATTAAAATTAGGTTATGTTTATTTCTAATGTTTTATTACTAATGTTTGGTTTATTGTTAATTATTTGCATTGGCAAGAGAAAGTTGTGTGAGTGTTTCACACCAGATTTTTATCATTTAATGTGGCAATTTGTTATACTTATACTTATTCTACTACCGATTTTGATTCGGAATCTACATGGAAAAGACCAATTTTAATGTCGTTGTTTACAGAAATTCACAAAAAATATTACTACGAGAGTTGTTTTTTAACCTGCGATTGGTTATAAAAATAAAACTAATGAGAATAGTAAAATAAATTTATTATATAGGGTGATTCAAAAAGAGCGCCGGTTTTTAAACGGCTGGTAAATTGTTGTTTATCGGTTGGCAACATTGTTTGACCACATTTCTATTTTGGAGAACATTCCGATTGACGATTCAGTTGTAGTTTCTCTTGTAAGCAGTGTAGTACTCTCGCAGTCTGTGTCTAACCATGGAGAAGTTTACTATTGCGCAACGAGTGTTAATCGTCAAAACATTTTACCAGAGTGGAGAGAGTTATGCGGCTACTGTCAGGCGACTTCGCGGTACTCTAGGACGTAATGAAGCACCGAATATATCAACAGTTCGCAGGCTCATGAAAAAGTTTTTTGAGACGGGTTCAACAGTCGACCTTAAAAGTTCTGGACGTCGTCGTTCTGGCCAAACTGAGCAGAACGTTGCGTTGGTTCGTGACAGTGTGGCTGTTAACCCAGCAAATTAGGGAGTTTTTGTGGCGTCATTTGGATGGAATGGACATTGACGAGTTGTGGTTTCAGCAGGATGGTGCCACCTGTCACGCTGCACGAGAAACAATGTTGTTGCTCCGTGAACGGTTCCAGGATCGCATCATTTCTCGTAATTCCGACCATCAATGGCTACCAAGGTCGTGTGACTTGACGCCTTGTGACTTTCCTCTTTGGGGTCATCTGAAGTCATTGGTGTATGCCAATAAACCCCGAAACATCAATGACTTGAAGGAGGAAAGTCGACGGGTTATCGGGCAAATGGAAGTCGAAACTTGTCGTGCAGTAATATCCAATTTCATGGACAGAGTTGATGCGTGCCAGCGCAGTAGAGGAGGACACATGCATGACATCATTTTTCATACATAAAATCGGAAGGAAAGATGAACTTGTTGATGTATTTATTTTCAGTTTTTCAATAAAATAAATCTCTTAATTTGATATATCAAAACCGGCGCTCTTTTTGAATCACCCTATACATCTTTGGTTACTTTTTAACATAATCACCTTTCAAATTGAGGTATTTATCATACCGGTGTACAAGCTTTCCTATAACGTCTTCATAAAACATTGCCGTCAGAGAGTTGAAATGGGTCTCACGGTGTCTTGGAGCTCATCGTCTGTTCGGAAGACTTAAAAATATTCTTCACACCAAAAAATAGATTCCAGAGTAAATCGAATGTACCTAATGTTGTTTAATGAAGGTTGATAAGGCAAGCAACGGATGGCTGTCAGTTGGTCACCATACAAAGTCGCTTGCCCAACTGGTGTTACTTAACAAATAATAGCGACTTTCTACCAGCTGACTGACTAGGTTGGCCCGGAGGCCGCCATCATAGTTAAAAATTATTTTTATTTTTTTTTCAATCCCTATATTTGTGTACGTTGCAATCTGTTCAATTCAGAACAATAAGCAACACCATGACCCAATGAGATGAGGATGGTGTGTATGGCGTGTAAATGAAATGTAGTCTTGTACAGACCCAGGCCGACCATTCCTGAGAGAGTATGGTTAATTGAACCCCAATTATCAAAGTACATTGGTAACCACTGTCTAGTATTCAAATCCGTATAAAAGTAACTACCTTCACTAGGATTTGAACCACGAACCTTCGTCTCCGTAAATCAGCTGTTAAACAACTGATTCTGGCGACGACTTTACCTCTAGACCAACCCGGTGGGTTGAAACATGTGTAAATCTGTGTAAACATTAAAAAAAGTCTACAAATTTGATTCGGATCAACGAGGGCCGGATAAATGAAGTTTTGCTGTAGTTAACTAAAGATGTTCTTCGTTTAATTAAATTGATAATGGTAGGGAATGTAAAGAGCATGTAAAATGTTTACAGAGTTAAAAAAATTCAAATAAAACTTAAATACCGTATTTAAATTTATCGATTAAGGATTTTAAACGATTAATATTGTGACATCATTTTAAGAGAGTGGCTGGTTGAAATCGTTGATTAAATAACAATAACGGAAATAAAGAGAGGCAGGTACTGCGTTAAAAAAAATATTGACTAGAGTGAAAATTGAGAGCAAATTTGTTTCCAGAGAAAACAGGGAACCATAAAATACGGAGTCGTCATTTTTTTTTTTATTAAATGGATTCATAGACGGTCAGTGGTCAGGTATGACCACAGGTCAATTAAACGCACACGTATCCTTTTAAAAAACCGTTAGAGAGGTTAAATAAAATATCGAGTCGAAACGATGAAAGAACCTAATGAAAAAAATAAAAAATACACGTCGGTTCCCTTCGCTTGTCTAAATTGAGCAGACCAAGCCATTTGCTACCTCAAATATCGGTGAAAAATTTATTCATGATTCATTTCCTCACGTTCTTTTTACTTTATCTTGCCTTTATAAATACATAGGAAGGAAAGTATTGTTATCATGTCGATTTTTCGAAATCGAGTTTTCACTTGATATACACGTTTTCAGACTCCCTGAACTCAAAAAACATGTTTTTAGAGATTGGTGTGTGTGTGTGTGTGCGTGTGCGTGTGTGTGTGTGTGTGTGCGTGCGTGCGTGTGTGCGCGCGTGTGTGTGTGTGTGTGTGTGAACAAAATATCTCAAGAGCGAAACATCGTACACAGTTGAAATTGAAACTTAGGTACTTGAAACTTGAAGTTAGGTACTTGAAACTTGAAGTTAGGTACTTGAAACTTGAAGTTAGGTACTACTACAGGACCAGACACAAAGATTTTCATAAAAATTGTTCAACCTGAAGTAGTAATTATTCGTGTCATTTTTCACTTTTTGCGATTTTCTCAAAACCGGCTCCTACGATTTTTTTAAAAATCGCCTCGATTACAACATTTTTTATTCTCTACAAGATAGGATAGGCGCCATGTCTGCTGAAATTCTTGGGGAGGCTGTTCTCTCGTAGAAAAAATGGTTTGGTTAAGATTACAGCCTTACATTATGCACTCTAGCGCAAAAGTGTATAGAAGTAAAGTTGTAGACAATTTAAAATCTATAAATTTTATTTCAAACATTTTTGTACAACGCTTAGTTAAGCGGTAATTAGTGATTCTCTGTTTTATTTCATGAAAATTTGTAAAAAAAATGGATGCTTTTAAGATTTCAGCCTTAGTCCTTACATTTTACGACAAAAGTGTATATAATCAAATTTATAGGAAATAAAAAGATCTACAATTTTTATTTGTAGCATTTTTCTCTACAGAGCCAAGTTTAGCATGAAAGAGTGATCCCCGTATTATTAAGTTGAACTAAGGTTGGTTTTCATTTTGCATCGTTCACTCATGATTAAAATTATGTTATGTTTTTTGAAGTTAGTTTTTTGTTTATTTCTTATGTATTATTCTAATGTTAGGTTATATTGTTCATTAATTGCATTGGCAAGAGAAAGTCGTGTGAGTGTTTCACACCCGATTTTTTTTTTTTTTTTTTTTTTTTTTTTTAGTATACAGTGAGAAAGTTTTGCATGACCCCTGAAGCCAAAAATATCATCCTATAAGACATTAAAAATCATGAAAAATCATTTTTTTAACTTTACTAACAAAATTTGCAACTGTTGGTAATACGTACATATAACTTGTAATCACGTACATTTATGAAAAAGAATGGAGAGAAAGCATACCGTTTTTATAAATTTATAGTTCAGTACTTAAACATCAGTCCATGATATGATTAACAGTTATGATTGAACAGTTTGATTTATAACAATACTAAATAAAATACTTTTAAAAGTATTTTGTAGTTACTTTTTAATTATTAGCGTGTACACATTTTTACTTTCTCTTGCCTATATGAATATATAGGAAGGAAAGTATTGTTTTCATGTCGATTTTTCGAAATCGAGTTTTCACCGGATCTATACGTTTTCAGACCCCCTGAACCCAAAAAACATGTTTTTAGCGATTGGTCCGTGTGTGTGTCTGTGTGTGAACAGAATATCTCAAGAACGGAACATCGTACGAACTTGAAACTTGAAACTTAAGTTACGTACCACTACCGGACTCGACACGAACATTTTCATCAAAATCGGTCAACCGGAAGTGGTAGTTTATTCGTGTAATTTTTCACTTTTTTGCGATTTTCTCAAAAACTGGTCCTACGATTTTTTTTTAAATCGCCTGGTTTACTCATTATTTTATTCTCTACAAGATAGGGTAGGCGTCATGTTTGCTGAAATTCTGGGTGAGGCTGTTTTCACGTAAAAACGTTGTTTTTTTAAGATTACAGCTTTAATATGCATTTTAGCGCAAAACTTTATATAATAAAAGTTGTAGAGAATTAAAAATTCTACAACTTTTATTTCAAACAATTTTTTGTATAACGCTTAGTTTAGCGGTAATTTGCGATTTTCTGTTTTCTTTCTCACGAAAATGTGTGAAAAATTGATTTTTTTAAGATTTCGGCCTTAGTATGCATTTTACGACAAAAGTGTATATAATTAAATTTATAGAAAATTAAAAGATCTACATCTTTTATTTACAGCATTTTTCTCTACAGAGCCTATTTTAGAGAGAAAGAGTGATTTTCCGTATTTCTAAGCCAAACTGAGGTTGATTTTCATTTTGCGTCTTTCACTCATGATTAAAATTAGGTTATGTTTATTTCTAATGTTAGGTTTATTTTTAGTTATTTGCATTGGCAAGAGAAAGTTGTGTGAGTGTTTCACACCAGATTTTTAAGTAATACGCATGCTCAGTGACGTCATTTGTTGACAATAGGAGCAAACTAAGGAAGGCTGGACTTCACCTCTTCTGTTGTTAAATGCTTCAGTCATACAATTAGCTGACTATGTGATAAAAAACAGAACTATTTTTTGTAGCCCTGGAACTAGCAGATAGAGTGCAAATAATTTAACACTCTACCTACCTGTTATGGGTAAGTTATTTATTTGCTTCTTAATAATTCATGGATTAATTTATTTATTTCAGTGGTTCCCAACCTATGGTACGCATACCCCTAGGGGTACACGAAAAAATATCACTAATGGCAGAAATTGTTATTTAAAAATATAACTACGCACTTTTGGGAATCATGTATCATTAAGAACCAGTGTAAAGTTTTCAGCACACTTCACAATTTTTTGGCTGAGAACAATCTCAAACTGTCAAAAGAAATACAATCTAATATTATATCACAGTTAAAAGGCCTTCAAATATTGTTCCGAGAGTACTTTCCTGAGTGAAATTGTGAAGAGAACTGGATTTCTAATCCCTTAGATCAGTGTTATTTTGAACAAGCTATGAACTTGTCAATAACAGAGTAACAAGCACTGATAGAAATCTCAACAGATTCTTCTCTGCAGTCCAAGTTAAAAAATACAAATCTCACTGAATTCTGGGCAGGAATGGGAACAGAATATAAAAGTATCAGCAATAAAGCCCTGAAGTGTTTGTTGCCCTGTACAAGCCCCGTACTTGTCAAGAGAGCATTTTCTTCCAATGCATTTATAAAAAATAAACATAGGAACAAGCTTGAAGTATCTCCAGATTTGAGGCTGTACCTGTCATCATTTGAACCGGTATTTAAACAGCTGTGCTCTGAAATACAAGCTCAACAATCCCATTGAGTGAACTTTTCATAAACATTTTCAAAATAATAATAATATTTTCAGAGTAACAAGAAAAACTTTTTCATTATATTTATATGTTATTTAAATATAATAATTCGAACTGATTTTTGGTAAAATAAAAATCATAATATTTCATATAATATGTTGGGGGTTTTTGTACCTTTTATCACTAAACTGATATTAGGGTTAATAAAAAGTATGTATCTAGTGGTTGGAGGGGGGTTGGCAAGAAGGGGTACAGTATTCAGATGAACTAATGTCCCCTAGCCGTGGGAGTGAGAGAATGGATAACGCTCTCACTCGCACAAGCCATAAGCGCCGTTCCAATAACATTGTCGAATAATTTTACTCATTGTTGTGAGCAAGCGTTTATGCATGCAGTAAACAAACATGCAAGATAACGACTGTAGTATGTTTTCAGATTTGGATTATAACTGTAAAGACCTTTGAGCGCATGCGTAGTTATGCCACATATCTCCGTCTCACTCAGAGGCGGATTAATACTTGTTGGGGCCGTAGGCAATGGCAAATGAGGGCCCCCCCCCCCCACTTTGCTTTGACGTAATAAAAACATGATAGTTAATATTTCAATCAAGTTTATTTTCTATCAAAATAACATTTGTTCTGATATCTGATAATTATAATAATAATAACTATAATAAAGACGATTTAGAAAAATTTTCTCCTACATTTCAATTCACTGAACTCATCGATGATGTCATCAAAATCAATTTTTCGTAAAATATCAGATTCGATGCAAAGAAGACTTAACATATCTAAACGTTCTTGCAGCATAGTTGCTCTTAGACCCGTCTTGATTCGTTTTAAATCCGAATTTATTTATTTATATTTTAGGGGCCCCAGAAAATGTATTATAAATGTACTATAAATTTAATGTAATCATACACAATCATGTCATTAAGTTCAACAATTGAATATTTTTACGATTGAAAATGTATTAATATTTTACAATTTTGTCATTTGTTCAATCAAATTTTTTTTTCCAAATTTTTTTTTAAATTTTCAATTTTTTTCCAAATTTTTTATTTTTTTTTATTTTGTCGGGGGCCCCTAGGCACGTGCCTAGTAGTGCCTATTGGGTAATCCACCACTGGTCTCACTCGCTCGGCTATGGGACATTAGTTCATCTGATACCAATACTTAATAGTAAAAAGCCTATTTAAGAGGCACAGGAGATAAAAAAGGTTGGGAACCACTGATTTATTTGTTAATAACATAACAGTTTCTAAAACAGAAGATCCCTGCTCTACTTCCCCCTTAATCACCTTTGAACGTTTTTTGGTAGATGACAAAAAGAAATTTTTTTCTATTAATGCCCCTGGAGACTCCAGGAGGAGTATAGGACATATCAGTTATAACATCTGGAATGCATATAAGAATCTCACAATGTATCACTACTATCGAGAAAGAAATTCTTGTACGCTATAAAAAGTTTCACCGATCAAGTAATTTTTCTGATTTTTTTTAAAGGAATGCAAATTACCGCAACATTTTAAAAATTGGGGTAATTTATTCATGAATTTTTTCCCTGCATAAGTAGGTTTTTGTTCAAAAAATTTTGTGGAGTGATTAGCCACATAATAATCATTTCTGTTTCTCGTGTTATGATTGTGAACATTGAAATTCTGCATAAAATTATTTTGCCTAACATACATATTCACCTCAAAAATGTAGAGAGACGGAACTGTAAGAAATTTAAGCTCTTTAAATAGTGGCCTGCATGAGGTTAGCTGGTTAGCTCCCAATTGTATGTATCAGTTCGTTTGGATGAGTGAAAAGTTGGTAGTGGAAGTTTCAATAAACTTCAATGAAAAATGTTGTTACTAGAGGGATTTTGAGGTCGTTGTGTAAAGTAGCATTAGAAACGTAAGGGGGTATGTTGGATAATATTCATAACATCTTTGACTGAACCTCTAAATTCGAACTATCACTGGCAGTTCAGCACATCTATAAATTATTCAAAAATAAATCTTTATAATGCATCCTGCAGTTTGAAATATTTCTATTTCATATAATGAATTAATATAATAATTTCACTAACCTTTTTAAACTGCGTCACCTTTATTTTAGTCCTACTTACACGTGTTTCGGTGGATCCACCATCATCAGAGTAAATAAAAAATTGAAACTAAAAATTTTTATTCATTTATTTAAAATTTACAGAAGATGATACATCTTCAGTCACTTGTATAAAACTGATTTAAAATTAATTTATTTTAATTTATCCCTTCTCATATTTACTGTAGATAGCAGCAGCAGTCAATATCACTTCATCATTCCTAAATGTTGAATGATGAAGTGATATTGACTGCTGCTGCTATCTACAGTAAATATGAGAAGGGATAAATTAAAATAAATTAATTTTAAATCAGTTTTATACAAGTGACTGAAGATGTATCATCTTCTGTAAATTTTAAATAAATGAATAAAAATTTTTAGTTTCAATTTTTTATTTACTCTGATGATGGTGGATCCACCGAAACACGTGTAAGTAGGACTAAAATAAAGGTGACGCAGTTTAAAAAGGTTAGTGAAATTATTATATTAATTCATTATATGAAATAGATCTATAAATTAGACTGGCGTACATCCGAATTCGCCTAAGAAAGGATATAGGGCCTATATATCGTTAGTTTCTGCCTAATTGGAAGTACCGAATGTCAATACATCAATGTGTACGACATTAAATCTGTTGTCCAAGGTGTATATTTAACCGAAACATGAGAGTTCCAAGTAAATCGCCAATCAATGTATAGGCCCAAATACCTCACAGGTAGCTGTCAGTAGAGGTGAATCAAAGATAAACACCCGTGGACAATCAATTATTATATATATCTTTAAAATAACTTAAAGACATTTTAGGAGGCTTTCTTACAGCCTGCATTTTCGGCTTTCTTTACTGTAGGTTATTCTTATTTGTTCCATCCATCCAGTTTCTTGTTTTATTCTTTGTGGAAGCCCTTAAAGCTAGAAGTCAGTAGTCTGAACTTGGTTTGTTCCATTATTTTAACTCTGTCTGTTACAATTTTTTCAATATCCTTTCTGACTTCTTGAAACCATCCAACACCTTATGCTTTTTTTATTGCATACAAGACATGAAAGAGTTTTTTAATGATGATGCTTGCATAAACCTTGACTGTGTGTAGGTAATGATATGAGGGGATATACAGATCAAAAAATGCTTGACCTGTCCAGGAATCGAACCCAGCATTCAGTTATGCTGACCTCTGCACCAACGGGCTGTGAGCTGCTGTTGGCAATTTTTATAATTTAATCTTGAACTTTTTTTATCTCTAATGTGTGTACGTTGCAATCTGTTCAATTCAAAACAATAAGCAACCCTATGACCCAATGAGATGAGGACGTGTTAATGAGGTTGTTGTTGTTTAGGTCATCAGCCGAAAGGCTGGTTTGAACCTGTAGAGGTTTTACTAAGTAAAACGAGGAGTGAGGTGGTTTACCATTGCCTTCCTCACTGAGAGGAAAAGTACACTTATCAGCATGCCGGGCCCTCTGAAAAGCACATATTTTCCACTCTGTAAATGACACCTTCACTTCATTCACCACAGGGTCTGGCTGTAGTTAATGAGGTATTGTCTTGTAAAAACCCAGGCTGAACATTTGTAAGAGAGTATGGTTAATTGAACTCCAACCATCAAAGTACACCGGTAACCACTGTCTGATATTCAAATTCGTATAAGACTAACTACCTTTACTAGGATTTCAACTAGGAACCTTCATTTCCGACAATGAGCTGTTAAACAACTGACTCACAGTGATGATTTTATTTCTAGACCAATTTGGTGATCTTGAAATTTGGAACCAAATTGCAAGATTTTAGTTTGCAAATTCTTTGGTTACGGTTCAAATCCTAAAAGGTTACTTGAACACTAGATAGTGGTTACCTACTGGTGTAGTTTGATGGTTAGGTTCAAATAACAATACTGCTTAAGGAACAATTGGCCTGAGTTTGTATAAGACAGCTTCATTTACACGTTATACATATTATAATTCTCAACTCATTGGGTTGTAGGGTTGCTTATTGTTCTAAATTGAACAAATTATTGCAGCGTACACACATTAGGGTTAAAAATATATACGAGGGTTATCCAGAAAATAACCTCCGTTTTGAAATAAAAAGTAAATGAGTGAAGATACAAAAACTTTATTATATACATATTAAAACTACAGTTTTTCTCTATTTTTCGACATAGTCGTCAAACAGATTCAAGCACTTGTCGTACCTTGGAACAGTCTTTGAAATACCCTCTGCATAAAAATCTGCCGCCTGTGAATGTAGCCAACCATTCACGGCGTTTTGAAGTTCTTCGTCATTGGCGAACCGCTGAGATGCAAGCCACCGCTTCATGTTCGGGAACAGGTGAAAGTCACTAGGAGCCAAGCCCGGGCTGTAGGGGGGATGACCGAAAACATCCCATTAAACTTGGCCAAAAGTTCATTTGTTCTTCGAGCTGTATGAGGGCGAGCGTTGTCATGGACAAACACAACACCTTACTCATCTTACTCGTTGATTTTATGGAACATGGAACGACCATCACTTCTGCTGTCTACTGTGAAACTTTAAACAGACTGAGAAGAGCGATCCAAAACAAGCGTTGTGGCCTTCTGACACGTGGTGTTGTGTTTGTGTGTGACAACACTTGCCCTCATACAGCTCGAAAAACAAATGAACTTTTGGCCAAGTTTAAATGGGACGTTTTTGATCATCCCTCATACAGCCCGGACTTGGCTCCTAGTGACTTTCACCTGTTTCCGAACATGAAGCAGTGGCTTGCATCTCAGCGGTTCGCCAATGACGAAGAGCTTCAAAACGCCGTGAATGGCTACATTCACAGGCGGCAGATTTTTATGCAGAGAGTATTTCAAAGACTGTTCCAAGGTACGACAAGTGCTTGAATCTGTCTGGTGACTATGTCGAACAATAGAGAAAAACTGTAGTTTTAATATGTATATATAAAGTTTTTGTATCTTCACTCGTTTACTTTTTATTTCAAAACTGAGGTTATTTTCTGGATAACCCTCGTACCTTATTAAATATACAAACAGAATATGAAAATAGTGACCTAATCAGGTTGGCAGAACTGATTTAGTAATTCTTTTTTTAATTGATAATGTGTTTATGTTGCAATCTCTTCAATTTAAGAAATATAAGCAATCCCATAACCCAAAGAGATGTGAATGGTGTGTATGACATGTAATTGAAGTGTAGTCATGTACAGACTTAAGCTGACTATTTCTAAGAGAGTATTGTTAATTAAACCCCGACCATCACAGTACACTGGGAACCACTGTCTTTTATTCAAATCCATATAAAAGTAACTACCTTTACTTGGATTTGAACCACGGAACCTGTTCGACTCTGAAAAATAGCTTTTAAACAACTCACACATGGCCACGACTTTACCACTAGACCAACTCGTTGGGATTTGATAGATAAAAATAATAAGTAAATTTTATCCCTGTAATTTTCACAATACAGAGTAAATTAACACCTCTGAAAAAATTAATATAACAAAGTGATGATGTGGTAACACCACAAAAGAGCTTCTTATTCGATAAGTTTTTTCACTTATTTTTTGATCATCGTGGTTTTTTTAATATTTTCATTTATAAATAATTTATATATAATATATAAGAATTTCATTCTTGGTGGACCTAATTAGAGCAGAAAACATCAAAATTGCTAACCAAATAATCAACTTTTACTGGGAAAGAACAACAACACCAAAATGGATAAAATAAGTTCAACAGAACATGGAAGAGTTGAGAATTTCAAGGGAGGATCTGATTACAAAATCTGGAAAATATGATAAGCTAATTAAAACTATTATGATAATATTTGAGCCTAAAACTAGAAAGGATTTTAACAGGGTGTGTTCAGATGAGGACAGGCACCAAAGGACGGAATACCTAAAAAAGATGTGGGTGAAAAGGAAAGAAGCAAGAATAAAACAATTTGCATGCTTTGGGAATAAGAAGAACTGACACCAGAATGAACTAGCCCAGAAATTAGACTAAAGTGATTCTATTAGGTTGTTAAAGCAAAAAATAAATAAATAAAATTTACATGTATTTTGTACATTATATTCTAACCAAAAAGACTATTTTCACATTTTCTGGCTCCTGGTTTTTTGGGCAGTGTAACAAATTTAGATTTAAGCCAAATCCCCGGTATATCTCTTAAATCATAATACAGTAAAATCTCTCTATAGCGGAATCGAAGGGACCATGAGGTACCGCCGCTATAAAGAGAGTTCCGTTATAGAGAGAGCGAGTAATTAACAGTGGGAGGGAAGTTGGATTACTAATTTTTCTGTACAAAATAACTTATATACGTATGTAAATGGTGCATGGAATAAGTTTTTGAAAAACTACTGAATAGATAACTTTATGACGAATGTTTAATACAGTAGATTACTTCAATACAGTGAGATATTTAAATTAATTACATAAAGTGTAGGTTATTAACTTAACAAGAAATTTGGATACAAACTGGTTTTATTAGATGTTGTGTTACTAATGTTTAACAATAGAATTTCACTTTTTGTATTGAACTTTTTTCAATAATCTTTCATACAGTACATACCGTAATAGATAGCCTAAAATTAATTAGCACTGATACTCGTTTTTCACTGAACAGTAATAAACATAGGATACATACAATTAAAATTTCCTAAAACATAGGCTACACAAACACAAAAATATACACAGTAGGCCTACAGTAAGCTATATATTTTTTCGTTATTAAGGAAACAATGACTGTCAAGTACATTTCATTTCGTAAAATAAGTTTTAAATTTTGTTTCGTTTTCAATTCATAAAACATGTCTTCAATCTCATTTTCAATGTTTAAAACTTGTAAATTTTCATTTACATATTGGCAATGACAGTACGTGTAAACAACAAGAATAGCGTCTAGTGCCTGTTTACTTGAAGGGACAACATTTCTGTTTCCATTTCATCGTCATCTTCACTTTCTTCCTCGTTGTTTTGGGCTAAGACATTTTCGATTATTGCATCATCGCCAACATCTGCTGAAGTGGCTAAGTCATTGTCTGCTCCTACATAGGCATCTAAATCCATATCCTGAAGATATTGTTTAGCCGCTATAGAGAGATTTTTGTGCCGCTATAACGAGAGTTAAATACATTATCATAGTATACGAAAGGGTCGGGGTCGGCAAATAATGCCGCTAAAGAGAGATTTCCGCTATATAGAGTTCCGCAATAGAGAGATTTTACTGTACATAAAAACTAGTCACCCATTTCACTCCCTTCTCATCCAGCAACTTCAGGAACTCAACCTCTTTAGTATCAGGTCCTGCAGCTTTTCCACTCTTCATTTACTTTATTGCTGCCTTCACTCCCTGCTTCAATATTTTTGGACCAGTAATTACGTTTTCATCAAGACAACCACTTTTAAATCTTTGGTCATGAAACAATTTTTTAAGGTAGTTCTTCCATTTGCCTTTAATCTCTTATTTAACAATCATTAACAATCATCAAATAAATTATTAACAATCATCGTTAATTTCCAACAGTTGTCAATAAGTCTCATGAGTTGTTGTTTTCTGAAAATTCCTGTTGCTTCCTTCAACTTCTGATAAACATTTAAACTATCATGCTTACTTTGCAATACTTCTATTTTGGCACACCGCTCCACAAATGCCCTATCCATGGCCTCCCTGATTTTTCTTCTAATAACTATGTTTATTCTCTTATATTCCTCACTATTACCATTTGTCTTCGTCTGTCCTCCATCATGGTCAAAAAATAACTGAGAACACTTACCGAATAAGAAGCTCTTTCATGGTGTTACCACATTGTCAGCTCATTATATTTAAATTAAACATTTATTTTTTCAGAGGTGTTAACTTTCTCTGTATGTCGTGACGATTACATCATCAAAAATATATAGAAAAAAGAGGACCTGGCAGAAGAAGGGTGAGGTGAGTTCAAAATCAGAGAAATTGGTTTGGAAAAACATCAAAAGAGCAGTTTTGCAGTGCATAGAAATAAGTGAGAAGTTGCTATGATGGTCGCCAACATTCGAATTGGATAGGGGCTCGAAGAAAAAAAGGAAATAACTATTTACAATACTACTACAGACACGCCCAGCAGAACCTCTGTAACTGATTACATTTGAGCCATCACACCAGTTCATCATAGTCAAGCAGCTGGATTACTTCAACATCGCCCTGGTAGTTTTTTTTTTTTTGCGCCCTGGAGACTCCAGGAGGAGTGTAGGACATGTCAGCTATAACACCTGAAATACATATAAGAATCACACAATGTATCACTACTATCAAGAAAGAAATTCTTTTACGCTATAAAAAGTTTCACCAATCAAGTAATTTTTCAGATTTTTTTAAAGGAATTCAAATCCTCACAACACTTTAAAGATTGGGGTAATTTATTCATGAATTTTCTCCCTCCATAAGTAGGTTTTTGTTCAAACAATTTTGTGGAGTGATTAGCCACATAATAATCATTCCTGTTTCTCGTGTTATGATTGTGAACATTGAAATTCTGCATAAAATTATTTTGCCTAACATACATAATCACCTCAAAAACGTAGAGAGAGGGAACTGTAAGCAATTTAAGCTCCTTAAATAGTGGCCTGCATGAGGTTAGCTAGTTAGCTCCCACCATACACCTAATAGCTTTTTTTTAAATTTTAAAAACCCTATTTATATTACCCATGCTAGAATTACCCCATACTAAGATACCAAAACGGATATGAGACAGAATGAGGCCATGATAAGCTGCCATTAGTAATTTTTTATCATTTAATGTGGCAATTTGTTTTAGTGCAAATACCCCAGATGATACTTTACTACAAACTTGATTGGTATAGAAGTGCCAAGACAAAGATCTATCTAGAGATACACCCAGGAACTTCACTGTTTCTACATGCTCTAAACTATTATTATGAATAAATACATCCACTTCTCTACTTTCTTTAACAATATGTTTAATTTTAAACTGCAAGTACTGACACTTTTTCCCATTAACTGTTAATAACATTTGACATAAAAAACATAATTTTTTTTATAAAAAAATAAGTAACATACAGTTGTAAATAAAGCAAGCAGAGAACATGCCGCACAAGAAATCAGCTCAGTGGGTGAGATACCTCATAATTGCTCAGCATTGATGTGTAAATTTTTAGGTCATATAGAAACAGGTATACATAAGACAACACCAGTCTTAAAAGAGGAAAACGACACTTTTACTTTATTTTTTTTCACGCCCAATAGAAGACTAGGGTAGAAAAAGTGATTAGTTAAAAGGTGGGGAATGGGTAAACAAGTACCAGTAGTCATAAATATTACAATATAGTCTCAAACAAAATGTTACCTTTCTAGAATTAAAAAACAACGATAGAGTTTGGTGAAACAAATGAAAAAGGCTTGTGAAAGATGAAATTTTTTTTTAGCTTTTATTTGGCCTCCGGGCCAGCCCAGTCAGTCAGCTGGTAGAAAGTCACTATTATTTGTTAAGTAACACTGGTTGGGCAAGCGACTTTGTATGGTGACCAGTTGACAGCCATCCATGAACAAACTCTACTGGGGGTCCCTGTTCAAACTAATGTCTAATCCACGTCAAAAATACAGCAAAAAGCAGCGATCAAATTGGGTAGTTGTCAACAATGTACAGTTCCCGATAACAAATAAACGAAAAAAGCTTTTATTTGTTACCGGGAACTGTACATTATTGACAACTACCCAATTTGTTAGCTGCTTTTCGCTGTATTTTTGAAGAGGATTAGGCTTAAGTTTGAACAGGGGACCCCCAGTAGAGTTTGTTCATGAATGGCTGTCAGTTGGTCATCATACAAAGTCGCTTGCCCAACCAGTGTTACTTAACAAATAATAGCAACTTTCTGCTAGCTGACAGACTGGGCTGGCAGTCAGCTAGCAGACTCACTCAGTCACCAGCCCAAGATGAAAATAGCAAAGAAAAAGAGAAAATGTCAGACATGAGAATATATTGATTAATGTGGTCCTTAGCAGGCCAAAACGATAAAAAATAAGAAGAATAATGCAAAAACTTTCTTCTTACCTTCTGCTTCCAACCAAGGATTAGGGCGCAGCCAGTTTTGAACTCACATACTGTATCATCTATCTCCATCTTTTCCTAGGTCTTCCGTCATCCTGTTTACCTTCTGGAGCATACTAGTGCACCTGCTTAGGTATCCTGTGATCTGACATACTTGCCATGTGCTCTCTCCAATTTTGACGATAATCATTTATCTTTTCGATCAAGTTGTAAATACCCAATTATGACCTAATTTCCTCATTCCTTTTTCTTTACAAGTGTATACACCCCCTTAGTCCTTTGTAGAAATCTCATCTCTGTTGTCTGGATTCTCTGCTCTTGGGTTTTTGTAGTTGTCCATGCCTCACTTCCGTACAGAATACATCTCTCCAATTTTGACGACAATCATTTATCTTTTTATTCAAGTTGTAAATACACAATTCTGACCTTATTTCCTCATTCCTTATTCTTTACAAGTGTGTACACCCCTTCGTAGAATTCTCTGCCACCTGGATTCTCCGCTCTTAGGTTGTTGTAGTTGTCCATGCACGTACAGTTTTTGGCTTTCTTGTTCAAAAGTAAATTTTTATGAAAAGGGAATCATAACTAGCTTTTTTAATTATATCAGTTTTAGACAAATGTTGTTACACTCAAAACTAATGTAACTCGACCTTGTTGGTATTAATCAAAACACAATAATAAATTTACCGCCCCACTACACAGTTTTATGAATAACCTTTAAAAGATGCTAATGGAAAAAGGGAAAAGTTTGCTGTGTCATATCAACTCATTGTAGTATATTATGTTCTGCAATTACCGGTACCTAACATTATCTTCTGCTATCTAGACAAGCATTGTTAATGCTTGTCTAGATAGCAGAAGATAATGTTAGGCGGGATTTGGCGGGAGTCATTGGGGGGGCAAATACCGGGGGGCCTGGGGGGTATGGAATACCCCCCAGCACAAGGGGGGGTCCGGGGGACCTCCCTCGGAAAATTTTGAGATTTTTATTGCCTTCAACTCAATTTTAGGGCTGTTTTTAGGCTAAATTAAAAAGTAAATTTTGTTGGGATTTTAACGTTAAAACGTCATTTTAACTCCCAATTGATGTAAAAGAAAAGTGAGCTCCCTCTCAATACTCATCAAAACAGAAGGAATCAGCGCGCAGGTTCGCCAACTGACCCTCCACAAATTTCCCTCCACTTAAGCACACCCTACCTGATTAAATGCTTTATTGCACATACAAATTGATTGTGAAATATTCTTTAAGACGCCAAAATGTCAACTTCAAAATATTTTCCATGATAGCTAGACTAAAATTATTTTTTCGATACACTAACTTGGTTAAAAATGTATACCAGTAGAATATTGGGGGGGCAAGTGCCCCCCCTTGCCCCCCCCCAGATCCCGCCAATGTTAACTACCATGGTTTTGTAGAAGTAGAGTCTATGATTAAAGTTTTTCTGCAAGAAGCTACTAGGTAGGCCAATACCAGAACAAGTTACTAACCCTTTCTTACCCAGTGAGGCATAGAAGTTACATTGCAGTGAAATAACAGACATAAAAACTTTAATTGTTAGCGACTACTTTTGATTAAAGAGCGCTCGATGTGAAGTGTAATAATTTTCTGTACCCTAGCCAGGAGTCGAACCTGATACCTCTGCTTTGCAGTGTAAGATGGTGACCACTACGCCACAGACACGACCAATAGTTTCTTTTTAAAGTTAGTTTTAGTCTTAAATATTCGTGTTCATTTACTAAAATAAAGTAGCATTTCTTCGAGTGTGTTGAATGTACATACAAGTATATTTTTTAGGCGGTAAATACTGGTTTTGTCCATTTTACCAATATTTTTGAATTGTAACCTTTTTTAAGTCTTAAATAATGCTTTGCTACAAATCTAAGCAAGAGAATTTTGTTTAGGAAGCCTGCACATGATTTTTACTTATTCATATTGTTGGGAACTTTGATACCATCAAGCCCAATGTGACATATTATTTGTGTCACACTATTTTGCCACACCATCAAAAAAAGGCTGAAGGTCTAAAAGTGATTTTATTTCACTTAAATGTCAGTAAAGTGTATGAAACAATGTACACATATTTGTTTGTGTAAATTGAAAAAATTTGGGATTGAAAGGGTTAAACTCACTACCCACTAGAAACCGAAATTATTAAAGTACTCCCTTCAAATTAAAAAAAGTAAACTAAATTTTTAAAAATTGTAAAAACTGAAAATAACAAAAATATTGAAGGTCAAGCCAATATGAAAAAAACCTTTGAATAATATACAACATGCATTTAGGAAATCAGGTTAGATTAAAATATTTTATCATTCCAAGCCTCGACGTTATCTTAAATTAAAAAAGTTAATCTAATTATTTAAAAGTTTATATTTTGGGCGGGTTAAGTCATTTATCATTCAGTCAAAATAGAAATAATTATGAACAGCTGGTTTGTAGCGACATAACCTTTTTATCAAAACCACTTACTCGGAATCTTTAAATCATTTTCAGTATTTTAAAATTAACGAATTCATGCATATACTCACAGAAATTAAATAAAATTTGTTTCAATAATCCATTAAAAGTTATGTGTTAAATAAATATCCAATCACGTTTGTAAACATATACATATTATATACGTGTAAAAATTTCTTAATCTACCTGCTGAACATAAATGCTATCAGATAAAAATATAACAGTTCAAAACCTAAATTATTGTTGGAAATTTTAAATATCTTTTATTCAAAATTAAGTAAATGCACTTTGTGAAATTATGTAATCTACGAAATTTTAGTTCAAGCGTTGGACCGTGATTGGTAAACCTGACGTCTAACTTTTTGTGTGGAAGATGCGTTGCTGTGTACTTTTTGTAATGTTTGTTAACTAATTATATAATTACTGGTTAGTTTTTGTTGCAATTATTAAATTATTGTGAATTAATTATTTATGTTTAATATTTAAGAAACCGCCGGACTTTGTAATTTTAAATGCTCAGAAAATTCACCAAAAACACCCTTCGTACAGTAGTAATGTATTTATTAAGGATTGCCAACATTACAGACGCTAAGGTGTAACTGATCAGTTGGCCTGTTTTATTATAAATTCTTAATATTGGATTAGTGATTCTAATATCGAAGTTCATCGAGTCATGCAGTTTTATGCAAAAATAGAAAGTAATTAATATTTACAAAATTATTATGGGGTATTTGGGTAATAGTCCTCTGAAATCTTGGTACAGACATTTTTAGTGAATATGTGGATAGTCAATTTTTTTATAAAAATATAATGTAATATTTAAGAAATTAATGTAGTATTCAAAAAGGCTAGCCAATTTAGGTACCCTAATTTATAATTGGTTATTTCTACAGATTTGAGAATGGTCTACTCAGTTATTAGATTTAATCTACTGTGCATATGTTTTAACAGGTAAAAGTCCTAGATAATTGATGGAGTTATCTGTATTAATGTTGAGGTTTTTAGATTTTCTATTGAAAAATTGTTAAACATACACTCGCTGATTATTGTTTGATTTTTAATCTGATCTGTGGAATTCAAGATAAATGTGATTCATTAATTCATTCCCAATACCAGTTTTAAGACTTAATTTATAGTGCAGTCTTAAATTTTTGAAATTTTTCTGTTGACTCCGTTTTGTAGAATCTGTATGCAGTTTCTTTTATGTAGGACACTCGAACTCCATATACTTTAATTTTAGTTTCATATTTTCTGGTTGTATCTTCCGTCTTCATTCAACTTCCTGTAGTGCTGATGATATTTGTTATGTTCAATTAATAATTCCAAAAAAATTGTGTAATGTATTAAATTTCTTGTATATAATTATTTGTGAATTTATTTTTTTGAAAGTTTTACTGTATTTGTAATAAAACGGTAATGATTAGTATGTTCAATTCATACTAAGTTATCCGAGACAAAAACGCATTGATATTATTCTAAATTTTAGAAAAATAAAGTATCTCAGTTTAATATTTTGATCACTTTTTTTGGTTTCTTTACAATTTTACAATATTAAGTGAAGAATTTTATTTGAAATTATAACATTAAAAAAAGTGTTTAGGTTGGTTATTTAATAAATTAGTTTCCTCATAAGTGTTGCCCTGAACTCTAAATGAGTAGGAGTTATAGATCTAGAAAATTAATTTTTATTTTTAATATTCTTGTTTTGTAGTCCATGCTTTGATTCAAAAAGTACTTCATAAATATTGTAGTAATACAGACGTCTGTTTGTTGGGAGGTTTTCGTTTCATATATTATTTTATATTATATTTTTTCGTTTCATATTTTCTGGTTACACGTTCCTTCTTAATTCTAAATTATATAGTGCTGATGAGATTTGTTAAGTTCAATTTATAATTTAAAAATATAGCGTAACATATTAAAATTCTTTTATATAATTAATTATTTGTAAATTTATTTATTTTAAAGCTTTTGTAATAAAGGAATAATGATTATGTTCAATTCATACATTATATGAAGCCAAAACACATTGATATTATCTTAACCCTTTGCGGTCTCTAAGCTATTTTAGGAAAGTTACTCTCAAATCGAATGGCCAGCCCTGCTGGACACGGCCACGTTCTATATCAGCTGTTTGTTATTTTTACTTGTATAATCCTCTCAGGTCATACGCCCAGCACTGCTGGCCACTACGATTTCCTCTTCAGCTCGTCCGGCCAGCGTAGGTGGCCATTCTAAGCAATTTATTTAAAATTGTTTAGTACTTTTCTGGCAGGTTGCACCACTCATAGGGAAAAGACAATTTTGAAAATAGTATCTAAAGTAACAGTAATAATTTTGTCCATTTTTAACATTTAATATTTTATTATGTTTTACAGTACTTAGCAAACTTAAAATGTCATTGTATTTGCCATTTCATTAGCTTTCAATAAAACATAATATTAGACTTTGAATTCATTTTGGATTTTTAATGTGTAAAACCTTAGGCCTTATCACATTTATAGATTCAAACAAAAAACTTGATACAAGCTGGTGTAGCAGGGATGGCAGAATAGTGGCCAACCTAACAGAGAAACCGGCATGGCCACCAGTGCTGGCCATACGACCTGAGACGCACGACGCTGTGAAAACAATATTATGAGACTCAGTAACAGCTGTGGCCAGCACTGCTGGCCATTCGAGGGCAAAGGGTTAATTATTTTAGAGAAATAAAGTATCTCAGTTAAATATTTTCATCTCTTTTATAAGTTCTTGTAGAATTTTATGAACTTAAGTAAAGAACTTTACTTAAAATTTATGAACTTTTAAGAAATCTAAAGGTTAGTTTTCTAATAAATTAGTGTCGTGATAAGCGTAGCCCTCAATAAATGATCAGGAGTTATAGATCTAGCCAATGAATGTTTTTTAATATTCTTGTTTTGTAGTTCATGTTTTAATTCAAAATGTATTTCATATACCTATGTACTGTAGTAACATTTTTTTTTTGTTTTTTTTTTTTTTTGGTTTAACATCCGACTGTTCTGCAATTACTGCTAATGCAGACGGTGAATGATGAAATGATTTTTTTTTGTAACGTATGAAAAAATGCCATGCCTGAATGGGATTCGAACCCAAGACATAGATTGTAGTAACATAGATTGCTTGTTTGTTTGTTGGCAGTTAGTGAATCCAAATGCATATTTTAAGATTTTTTTATGATAATTAGGATTTTCAGCAGTTACTAAATTTGATCCATCTATTTGCAGTATTATAAATACGTATTAAGTACAGTTATATGAAGTGTTTGGTAACATGGATAAAACTAGGTATTTATAATTCATTTAAGTTGGTAAAATATAAGGTTAAAATTTTAACTTTTTTAAATATATTGTTTACTAGGGTTAGCTTATGTTTTAGTATAAACTTCTGTTACAATCATTCAATATTTTTATTATAACTGTAAAAATTATGATTGAGGTTAGTTTGTATACAAATAAGTATAGGTTATGTGTAAGTTGGAAAATGCAATTTAAGTGATAAATCAGTTGATATTAGTTTATATTAATTTGAATTTGTGATAAGGATGTTTAATAACTTACTATAATGTTTTGTTTAAAACAATTCTTAATACATATATTCGTTTAGTTTTTGTACCAAATGTTTTATTATGCAAGTTTATTGTTTAGGTTCAGCCTACTATATTGTGGTAATGTTAGAAGTTATTAAATTTCAATAGAGGCGTTATATAGGAGCTTAAATAATCTATGCAGTTGTTTTATTATTGAATGAAACTTCATTTTGTAGTCAATTTTTCCAGTATCTTTTCATATCGTACAGGTCTAGTATTTTTGTTTACTACATGACCCCATTCAAAATTTCATAACAAACTCAAGATTATTGGATTTAATTATGTGAGATATTTACCATTTTTTCTTTTAAAATAAATTTTATTTACTAATTATGTAAATCATAATTGTTAAGATATTTGTTTAACATATGTGTTAGTTTTGTTCTCGTCTCATAATTATGTCAACTTGTTAGATAGAAAGTAGATGTCTACAAATAACTAGTTACTTAAAATATTGTAGTTTTATAATAGCTTTCTTACATATCATACCTAAATCCTTTTTTAGTTATAATTTTCTCTTGTATAGGCATTTATCTCTTGTATAGTTTTCTCATGTATGTACCTGTATTGTTTACATGTAGGTAACCTATCATTAAAGTTAGGTTATTCAATTTCTCTAAACTTAGAAATACAAAATGTAAATTATTTAACAAACCAGGCAACTTAACTCAACTGATTAGTGAAGATTAATAAATTAGATATATAAGTATTCTAAGTTAGGTAGTGTATTTTAAGAGGTTTCGTCAAAAGAAAGCAAATTTATATTCTAACAAAAATATAAACTGTTTCAAAGTGTATCATGATATTGTGGTACATAGAAGAGTTTTACAGTTATAATAGTAGATAAAAAAACACTGGTATAGAAACTATAGGTCTAGTTATTATGAAGCTGTGTCAATGAAAGTATTGTGATTTTAAGTTAGGTAGGCGAGTTAGGTTGTGTTGGAAAACATAAATTTAAATTATGTTAGTTTTATTCTTTTTATGTATTAATTACAAAGGTTAGGTTAAAAGTTATGTTGTAAAGGGCTATTTCCACCATGCTAGTAATAGCTGTTAGCATAAAAGCATAATGGCAACGAACAACTATAACAGTTATAGATACTTTATAGATACTTATAGCTACTTTATAGATACATTATAGATACTTATAGCTACTGTATAGATACCATTATAGATACTTTATAGATACTTATAGCTACTTTATAGATAACGGGTGATTTAAAAAGAGCGCCGGTTTTTAAACGGCTGGTAAATTTTTGTTTATCGGTTGGCAACAATGTTAGACCTCATTTCTATTTCGGAGAACATTCCGATTGACGATTCAGTTGTAGTTTCTCTTGTTCGCAGTGTAGTACTCTCGCAGTCTGTGTCTAACCATGGAGAAGTTTACTATTGCACAACGAGTGTTAATCGTCAAAACATTTTACCAGAGTGGAGAGAGTTATGCGGCTACTGTCAGGCGACTTCGCGGTACTCTAGGACGTAATGAAGCACCGAATGAATCAACAGTTTGCAGGCTCATGAAAAAGTTTTTTGAGACGGGTTCAACAGTCGACCTTAAAAGTTCTGGACGTCGTCGTTCTGGCCGAACTGAGCAGAACGTTGCGTTGGTTCGTGACAGTGTGGCTGTTAGCCCAGCAAAATCAATACGTCACCGTTCTCAACAATTGGGTTTACGATGTTCTTCTGTACGGAGAATTCTTCGGTACGATCTCCAATATCACCCGTATAAAATTCAGTTGCTGCACGAGAAACAATGTTGTTGCTCCGTGAACGGTTCCAGGATCGCATCATTTCTCGTAATTCCGACCATCAATGGCCACCAAGGTCGTGTGACTTGACGCCTTGTGACTTTCATCTTTGGGGTCATATGAAGTCATTGGTGTATGCCAATAAACCCCGAAACATCAATGACTTGAAGGAGGAAATTCGACGGGTTATCGGGCAAATGGAAGTCGAAACTTATCGTGCAGTAATATCCAATTTCATGGACAGAGTTGATGCGTGCCAGCGCAGTAGAGGAGGACACATGCATGACATAATTGTTCATACATGAAATCGGAAGGTAAGATGAACTTGTTGATGTATTTATTTTCAGTTTTTCAATAAAATAAATGTCTTAATTTGATATATCAAAACCGGGCGCTCTTTTTGAATCACCCTATACTTATAGCTACTTTATAGATACGTTATAGATGCTTTATAGATACGTTATAGATACTTTAGTCACGAGATTGTCTTTTGCGTATGGATGGGCTGAGAAGAAGGGAAGTGAAAATTTTACAGTGCTGCCAACCTCAACAGTGAGACATTACCTGTACATTTCACTACTGTGCAGTTTCTACATGCATTTTGTAAGCTGTGGTTTATTCCGAGAAAATGTTTTCTTCATTTATAAGAAAGAAATATGACCTGTTATATTGCCTATTGCTTAAATTACGTGACTAGAAATGTTTGATTTACTGTAATTATGAATGAATCGCCTTCTTTACTAAAAATGTTATTGGCGTTTTCATTATCAGTCTGTCTACTAACCGTTTTCTTTTTTTGCTAGGTGTCAGCAAAGCTATTAAAGAATAGCTTCACGTCCTTAATTTCCTTTTTTATTTTTCGAATTGTGGAAAGAGAATCATCACAGTAGTTCGCCGCTCGGTCACAGCTTTTGTTAAGAGGCACGGATAGGCATTTTTGTTGAGATTCAACTTCACAACATTTTATTACATTTTTAAAAAAAATTGTAGAACCAGTTTTTGAGACAATCGCAAAAAATGAAATTTACACGAATAAACTACTACTTCCGGTTGATTGATTTCGGAAAATGTTCGTGTCGGGTCCGGTAGTGGTGTCTAACTTAAGTTTCAAGTTCCTACGATGTTCTGTTCTTGAGATATTCTGTTCACACACAGACCAATCGCTAAAAACATGTTTTTTGGGTTCAGGGAGTCTGAAAACATGTAGATCCGGTGAAAACTCGATTTTGAAAAATTGACATGGAAACAATACTTTCCTTCCTATATATTCATATACGCAAGAGAAAGTAATATAGCAAAGTTCCTATAAGTGTTCAAAGTATTTAAGCGGTACCGTAACTATATTTACTAGGATTTGAACCAGGAACTTTCGTCTCCGAAAATCAACTGTTAAAAGTCTGAATAAAGGTATTCGTAATGATGTATTTAAATGACAGCTGGTTGAGTTATAAAAGAAAAATTGGAACAAATAATTTCTGTTATTAAATTTCTATTAAAATAATAATGTTTGTATGTTACAGTTTTCTTTAACAGTTTTGTTTTTTAATTGGTTTATAAGAAGTGATTTTAAGAAGTATTTTATCCAGTAATTAACTTCACAAGTGATGCTGTATTTTTTTAACCATAAATTTTGATCATAAGAGTAAAAAATGAAATACATATCACATGAAAGTTCAAAGAACATTCTATAAAGAGTACTAATTCAGAATCTTAATTAATTGAAAACAGGTAGTCTAATTTTGTTTTGTTTATTAAACATTTCTTATGGTTTTTATTTATTGTTAAGAAATAATAATGTATTAAAATTAATTGTTACACAAACTGCTAATTGGTATCAACTAAAACTGTAGGTTTGTTAACATATGAAGTTCTCTTATTAGTTATGTAACCATATGTTTTGTTTCATAATCTACGTGGCGTTTGCTAAAATAAATTATTAACAATCTTGTCTACATTTTATTTATGAAACTGATCATATGATTGGGAGTTTTTAGGTAGGTGGATACGAAAGTTGTACGTTTTGAACTTTGTTGATTTATAATATCCTAGCTTTATATGTTTTTGAAATATAATAGAAAAGTCTCGAAAGTGTGGTCTTTATTTTTTGGAAGTGTCTTTTTGTCAAATTGAAATAAAACATTCTTTGTTACTTTTTCACCAGTAGGTAGGCTACATAATTTGATCTTCTTTTATTTTTTTTTATTGATCTCTTTCTTTGTAAAACTAATAAATTGAATTATGTTTTTAATTTACATTGTGCCTACATCACGATTGTTATAATTTCATTGTAAATTAGTAGTTCATATATTTTTACGTTCTCTTACCCGATATGAATATACATTGGGAAGGAAAGTATTGTTTATCAATTTTTTAAAATTGAGTTTTTACCGATAATACATTTTTTCAGGTCCCTTGAACCCAAAAAACATGTTTTCATGATTAGTCTGTATGTATATGAACAAAATATCTCAAGAATTAAATATCATACAAACTGAAACTTGAAATTAAATTAGGTAAAACTGGGGACGTAACTTAAATATTTTTATTAAAATTGGTCAACCAGAAGTAGTAGTTAATTTGTGAGATTTTCTCAAAAATGGCTCTTAAGAATTTTTTTAATAATCAATTTATTTACTACATTTCTTATTCTCTACAAGAAAGGGTATGCGCCACATCTGCTGAAATTCTGTGCTCTCGTGGTGAAAAGTGTTTATTTTCATGCAGCCTTAACCCTTAGGAAACAGACTGTTACTTGTTAAACAGAAGAATTGAAAAATTCAAAACGCGCTCTCAAAACAACTGTTTTCTCTAACATCACTAAAGATGAAAAATTCTGAAAATATTACAGTTGATTCATATGATACGTACGCGCCTTTTGATTATAATTACAACAAAATCGCTTGATAATTCTTTGCGTTTAGACGAACAAAATTTTCAATCGTGAAAATTTTTGTGTTTACTTTATATTTTTTACTATAACTGGCTTAAATTTCAGTTTAGCTAAAAAAATTATAAAACATGTTTTATAGACAAGAGTTTACTGGAATAAATGTTACTTTTTTTATTTAAATTTCCGTAAATATTTGACGAAGTTACAAAATGTTCAGTATGAGTCCATTTTCACATCACAGGGAAGCATGAAGGGATGGTATTTTACTTTCTTTATGGTGATGTCACAGAGCCACTATTATATTTAGCTTACAGCTATTTTCCCTACAGCCATGTGTTTTAAAAAATTCTGTAGGTGCGGTTAGAAGGAAGCTGTTACACGTCCTTTGCGATGCGGCAAAGTGTCAAATTTTTTGCCTCTGCGATGGTAAACCCCCTCCTGAAAAGTAAAATGGACTTGTCTTCCCTTTTCAAGGGCAAACACCGTAACAGAATCGTCATAGCTTCAATACAAACTAAAAAACATGCATGTACGTTGACTTAAACACGAGCTACACGGATTTCCATTCAAAACAAACAATTCCCAAACCATCAATGCTACCTACACACAATAGAGGGAATAAAAATTTTCGATGTTATGATATTCTATTTCTGTAAACACTATTAGATGGGTTAAAGAATTCCCTGCTAGAAAAGTACAATATTTACCAGTTTCCGACTTATACTGACCTTGCAGAAGCACGTTTTATCGCCCCAACCAAATGACCAGATGACCAGTGTGAACAGGGTTAATATGCATTTTAGAACAAAATTGTAAATTTGGTTTTTGTAGTTGTCCATGCCTCCCTTCCGTACAGAATAACTGGAGCTGCCATAACTTTATAGAACCTTTTAAGTTTTGTATGAATAATGATGTGACGTAATTTTTAGTTAATCTATGTTTTTTTATAGGTTTTGAATGTTTCCGTAAAAACCACGTTAAATAATATGGACGAAACAGGAGGTGGGGATGTGGCTGTAAATGCAGCGCCTAAACAACCAACATCCTCTATTCTTACTGAAGACATGATTGACGCTGCTATGATTAAACGATTGAATATAGAGAGGGTAAGTTATGTTTACATTTTATTTTATTTATTTATTTTATTTAGTAAAATATAGCTACATTAAAAATTACAATTCATGACTATACTAAGCTATGTACAATATTTTAAACTAAATATACTTATACGCAAAAACTCTTCTTCACTAAGAGTTCTGTCCGCGCATAGAAGTATACAGAACAAAAATATTAATTCATTTAAATACTTATAACTACTATAAAATTACTAAGTTAAATTACTACTGGTAGCTATATTATAATAGCAAGATTATAATTTTTATTTTATAACTATAACTACTTTACAATAATATATTTTAACTAACACAACGTAAATATTTTAACTTTATACAAAATTAATTCAATAAATGAGCATAAAAAGACAGTTAAACTGTCGCAAAGAGAAAATTAAAAACTAATAAAACCGTTATTTTAAGACCTGGAAAAGTTTCTCAAGTTGTTGCTCACAGATCGATATTATATTATGATATTTTAGTTTATGTTTTAATAGATGTGGTGATATAATACTGTGTATATTGGGTGGAAGTACGTTTACGAATCGTTTCTCAAGGTAGAGAAATGACTTCTAAAAAATGTACTATTTGGTTTTCTAGTCTTAATTTTTCCAGCGTTCCTAGTACCATAATTGGTTTTATTGGGATCAATTATTACTTCACGGTTACCACAAGTCCAAAAGAATTGTATCAGAACCTTGAAAACAAATAAATGCATTAAAGGAAGGACTTCAATTTCCTGGAACAGGCTCATACGATCGCACTTTTTGTAACCATTAATAGTGTATAGAAAAGATTTTTGTAGATTAATCACAGATTTAATGTGAGTAATGTATGTACTACCCCAACATGCAATTCCATACGACAACCGTGAGTGTACAAGAGCAAAATAAATTTGCTTCAATAAAGATCTGGGACACATATATTGTAAATGATAAAACCTATGTAGGAGAAGACGTATGTCTACGTATGTATCAGTGTTATTAACACCTCCAGTGCTAAGCCCGTAAATTTACGGGTTCACGAAACTTCGCTACAATGCGGACCCCGTAATCATACGGGGTCGACTTTCACGTATTCTGCAATACATATGAACGTTTTTATTTGGGTTTTCTAATGCTTTGAACACTTTTTAATAGTTTTAGTTACAATTTCAACCACTAAAGCACCGTTTTAAACTCAATTACATAGTCTACGACTTGTTTCATGATGTGTTGTTTACAAGTCAAAAAGTAGTGCGTCTTAACGTAAAATTAGTAAAAATGTCGCTGAGAGATGATCAAATTATTCGTGAATTGATGGATGAATGGTAAATAGTATTCTGTAAATAGTTGAATTGTCAGTGAATGTATATATATATATATATAGTTTTATCAGTGTAGTTGTTTATTACGGTTCAATTTTTGTTTTCAAAAAAGCCTTATTTCATTAGGGTCAAAATCAATATAAGTAATGTTAAAACAACTACAAAAAATAGTGCTTTGAAGAGGAAAAATGGAGCTTTAATTTGAGGAAAAATTCTATTAAATTCAAAAAATAAATTTGCTATAATATAAAAAATGTTTAAAAATGGCCAGCATACTAGGTAGTTTTTAATAAAAATGTGCAGCACTGAAAGTGTTAACTCTTTGTCAGCTATTGACTGATATATTCGCAAAAAAATTCTTAAAATACCATGTTTGAAGTGTAGTTTTATACGGGAGCAAAACGTGGGTGATAGGGGCTGTAGATAAGAAGAGGATAGAAGCTGTTGAAATGTGGTGTTATAGAAAAATGTTAAAGATTAGGTGAGTGAATAAAATAAATAATTTAGAGGTTCTCGAGACGAGTGAATGTAAGAAGTACAGTATAATTCAGTTATAATGAACTTCAAGAGATCGGCATTATTTTTGTTCGCTACATCCGGGTGTTTGTTAGAACCAAATGAGCCTATACGCTGCAATATCTATGTAGAACTCCATCATCTTACGTGCCCCCCCCAATTACCGAAGTACTGCTCGTTCCCAAGCTTTGTGCAGCTGAGAGGTATGCATACCTCACTACTACAGTGAGAGATTGTGTTAGTAGTAGTAACGTTTTACTTGTATTATGTTTGTAGTAGTCAAGGGTACTATCTAAACTACATATTCGGTGTCGCCGTCTACAGCGAATAGTCAAAACAACACCCACATATGTCACGCACTAGGCAGCCTACAGCCCAGCGAAGAGCAATGAGATGATTAGTACAGTGTTATGATGTAGCAGCAGTCTGGTATTTCGTCTTTCCCCTTCATCCCGCAGCTGCACAAAGCTTAGATTCATACAGTAACATATATTAGCCTAAGTACTTAATTTAAGTATAAAATCATATAAAAATCTTTTCACCACCTCCGTGGCTAGACGGTTAGCGACGTTTAGTCGTCAGCTGTCCTAGGCGTAAAAAAGGTCGCGGGTTTAATTCCCGGTAGGTTTGGGCTGAGGCAATCAGGATAATTTTGCAATTTGTCGATAACTCCCCGACATTACTCTTATCTTACTTACACTAGAAGTATCTGAATAGTAATATTTTTTGTACGTATCGCAAAACTTGTTTGTTTATAATTTCCCACAAAATATATTTTTGTCTATTATTATTATTATTATTATTATTACAGGGAAGTTGATTCGTTCGTTACAACCAAATTCCATTTTCGTTATCTCCAACTTTACAATATGTTAATGTGTTGCATATAAAACCAACCAAATTTTTTATTTCTGTACGTTATTACCAGATTTTTGTTACAACTGACTTTTTTATGACTGAATTTTACTGTATATGGAAACATCTTACCAGAAGAAGGGATAGGCTAGTGGGGTGTATTTTAAAGATATCCAGGTATTGCTCTGTCAATAATGGAGGGTAATATTGAAGGAGTGAATTGTAGGGGGATCCAAAGGTTAGAATATTTAAAGCAAATCACAAAAGATGTGGGGTGTTGCACGATGTAGATATGAAATGATTAGCGTAACATAGAACAGCTTGTAGAGCTGGATCAAACCAGTCGAGAGACTGATGACAAAAATAAAATCTGCAAGTATGGAAATGCACAGCAAGCTACTGATTGATATATCCACAGTCATTTTTTAACCTCTGTGAGCATTTGACACTTATACCTGCTTGTATGATTTAGATCCCATAACATTAAAAAAGGATCATGAAAAGTTAACAGATGTTGTTTGTGGTATTACTAGCTTACTAGATCTCTTAACGATTAAATATTAGTGCAGCAGTGTATTTACAGCAAAGTAACCTCTTTGTTGTCATTTAGCTATAAGCAAAAATCTTGGAAAAGAACCTGGGTTGTAATGATGCAATGAGATGTCGTACTGCACATTTGTATGAAAGAGAAGTGCAATAGGAGAGATGGAAAGTAAGCGGTGGAGGGAATTAGTCCGTTATCAAAGATCAATCAGCAAACATTGTCTGGGTTCAATATTTTGTGCGTCATACGGTAGTGTGATTTGAAACCGGATGGGTAGTTTCTGATATCGCCTTGTATAAACAAGCAAACATTACTTTTTTTACAATGTTAGTGCCGATAATTAATTTTGTGATTTGTTGTTTTTAGATATTAGAAGACGGTGACAGTGAAATAGTTGACGGTGATCATAATTATTGTGGCGGTGATGATAATTATAATGAAAACGATGAAAGTGATGACGATTACAATGAAGTGACTGTGTTTTGTGGTGATAGCGGTGAAGACGAAGCTATTGTTACGAACCAAAAGAATAACTGTAATAAAAAAAATGACACAAATGATAGAATAGTTAACGATATCGTAAAAAAACATGAAGATCGGTTAATCGTAAAGACTCCTGATAATATTAACAATATAGTTTCAAGTTCGACAGTGATAACTGTGAATAAAATTGACGAATCAGACACGAGAAACAATTTCAAACAAACCAGTCTTACTATCAAACCGATCTCAAATTTAATGAAACAGGACAATTTTAAATCGCCCGATAACAATGTAAGAGTATTCAAATGTATCCAAGGGCGTATTGAATTACAATCTGATACTGTTACAAGTGGTAATAAAACAATTATTTCGAAAAAAAACTTACTGAGTACTTCATGTGATAGTGATTCCTCATCGGTCATAGAATTATCGCAAAGTAGTGATGAAAATGATTCGGTTAAAAATAATTCGAGAAATAAAGATTCATCGGCTATTTGTGCAAATGATTCAATTGATCAGGCTAATGAAATTTCAAATGTAGAAGTAACGGAAAGTTCTAAAGTCGTTACAGTCGAAACTAGTGAAAATAAAAGACTTGTCGATATTTTAGAATCGCCATTGTTATCGAACAAAATTGGTCACGATTCGACATTGAATATCGTTCATAATACTAGTACAACGGATAATGTTGAATTACCGACAATGACGTCGACATTTGCGAATAAATTCGGTAATAAAACTAACATAATCGGTAAAAACGTCAGTAATTTCACGACGAATAGAAAATTAGTCAACGTGAGTCCGAAACAATTGACGGGGAATAGAAGACAGATTTTACCAAAAATTAATTTCAGGTATCATACGAAAGATAGTGTGCTTGTAACGAGTACTAAATTGAACAGTAATACGATAACATTGAATAAAAAGCCGAATAATATGAATTCTACCAATATTACTACAACTATTTCTACTACTAATAATAATAATAATACTATTACGACTTCTAGTACTATTTCATCTACATCTACTACTACTAATAGTAATAATAATAATAATAATAATGTCGGTTTTATTGTACCGAACAAAACTAATGTCCAACCGGTTTTAATTATGACTCCGGATTTGGTGAGCCAACCATCTAGCGCATTCATTCAACTGAAATCGCCACCGCTATCGTCTTCATCGCAACCTCAAACGCCGCCGAATAACAACCAAATAAAATACGTGATCAATCGGATCGAACCGAACAGTCAAAATAAATCGGTACGACCTGTCTCCACCACCGTCACTAAAGAACAGATCAGTATCCTGAAAGATGCGAGCGGTAAAATCTGGGAGAAAGTCGATCCGCTTCGTTCGTTAAATAAAGAGAAAAATGATAAAGCGAAACATCTGGAAATGGATTCTGCGTCGATCAAAATCCAAATACTCGAACGTGACGTTCCGGTTTATAAACCGGTCGATTCGAACCAGTTCTACTCGTGTTTGGATTGCAATGATAGGTAAGAATACAATCATGTTATTCAAAAATAAATCTATGTAATACATCCTGCAGCTTGAAATTAATTTTATTTCATATAGTAAAGTTATACAATTAATTTCACTAACTTTTTAAAGCTGCCTTAATTTTTTTTTATTTGTTACTTACACATGTTTCGGCGGATCCACCATCGTCAGAGTACTGACTGTCTACAACTTGATGGCCTCCCGCAGAGAGGAGCAATATGTGGATTGTAAAACGATTTTAGAAAACATACAGAATTTTTTTTGAAGTAACGGAAATGTCAAATTTTTTTAAAACAAAGTATTTTACAAGTTTTTTGTTCTATACAATTATTTTGAAAAACAAATGCTTAATGAGATAATGTATAATTTTTTTTTTATTCCTAATTTGTGTACGTTGCAATCTGTTTAATTTAGAACAATAAGCAACCCCATGACCCAATGAGATGAGGATGATGTGTATGACGTGTAAATGAGATGTAGTCTTGTACAGACCCAGGCCGACCATTCCTGAGAGAGTATGGTTAATTAAACCCCAACCATCAAAGTACAACGGTAACCACTGACTAGTATTCAAATCCGTATAAAAGTAACTACCTTTACTATGATTTCAACCAGGAACCTTCGTCTCCGAAAATCAGCTGTTAAACAGCTGATTTTGGCGACAACTTTACCTCTAGACCAACCCGGTGGGTGCCCACTGGGTATGTATAATTCACCAGGTAATGTATAATTTAGTAAAGATTTTGTTTTTAAGGAAAACAAACCTATTTTTGTCAAATACTTCGTCATTGTTCAACAACTATTTCACGGATTAACATAATATGTGGCAGGTTTGTTCTGTAATAATTATGGAAAACAATGATGCAATAAAATTTAACAGAAAATCATTACTGTTTAAGTTAATGAGGACAATTTTTTCTTCAAAAACAAAACTTTCACTATATTATACATTATCTCATTAAGTGTGTATTTTTCGAAATAATTTTATAGAACAAAAAACATGCTAAATACTTTGTTTTATAAAAATCTGGTGTGAAACACTCACACAACTTTCTCTTGCCAATGCAAATAATTAATAATAAACCGAACATTAGTAATAAAACATAAGAAATAAACAAAAAACTAACCTCAACAAACATAACCTTATTTTAATCATGAGTGAATGATGCAAAATGAAAATCAATCTCAGTTTGGCTTAGAAATACGGGAAATCACTCTTTCTCTCTAAACTAGGCTCTGTAGAGAAAAATGCTTTAAATAAAAGTTGTAGATCTTTTAATTTTCTATAAATTTAATTATATACACTTTTGTCGTAAAATGCATACTAAGGCCGAAATCTTAAAAAAATCAATTTTTCACACATTTTCGTGAGAAAAAAAACAAAATCGCAAATTACCGCTAAACTAAGCGTTATACAAAAAATTGTTTGAAATAAAAGTTGTAGAATTTTCAATTCTCTACAACTTTTATTATATAAAGTTTTGCGCTAAAATACATATTAAAGCTGTAATCTTAAAAAAACAACGTTTTTACGTGAAAACAACCTCACCCAGAATTTCAGCAAACATGACGCCTACCCTATCTTGTAGAGAATAAAAAATTGAGTAAACCAGGCGATTTTAAAAAAAATCGTAGGACCAGTTTTTGAGAAAATCGCAAAAAAGTGAAAAATTACACGAATAAACTACCACTTCCGGTTGACCGATTTTGATGAAAATGTTCGTGTCGCGTCCGGTAGTGGTATGTAACTTAAGTTTCAAGTTTCAAGTTCGTACGACGTTCCGTTCTTGAGATATTCTGTTCACACACAGACACACACACACACACGCACACGCACACACACACAGACCAATCGCTAAAAACATGTTTTTTGGGTTCAGGGGGTCTGAAAACGTATAGATCCGGTGAAAACTCGATTTCGAAAAATCGACATGAAAACAATACTTTCCTTCCTATATATTTATATAGGCAAGAGGAAGTAAAAATACATCATTTTCGACAAGTTTCAGTTGCTTAAAAAAATTAGGTATGTTTTGTAAAATTGTTTTACAATTCGCATATTGCTCTCTTCTGCAGGAGGCCATCAAGTTATAGACAGAAAGTACATAATATCATTTGAAACTAAATTTTTTTTTTTAACCCTTTCAGTGCCAAAACAATATTTAAAAGTTTGATACAAAGTGCCATTTAATTTTAATAAGGGTATACAAAGAGTGCCAGCCCTAATTTCTAAAATTTGCAGGTGCAAGCCTGCCATTGTGGATCAACATTTCAACATTACAGAGAAATAAAATTTCCTGTTAAAAATTGATTTTTAATGTGTTCATAAAAAAAAGAAATCATTTTAACATTAAAAATCTGGTGTGAAACACTCACACAACTTTCTCTTGCCAATGCAAATAATTAATAATAAACCTAACAGTATTAATAAAATATTAGAAATAAACAAAAACTAACCTCAAAAACATAACCTTATTTTAATCATGAGTGAATGACGCAAAATGAAAATCGAATGCAATTTGGCTTAAAAAAAAAAACGGAAAATCACACTTTCACGCTAAACTAGGCTCTGTAGAGAAAAATTCTTTAAATAAAAGTTGTAGATCTCTTAATTTTCTATAAATTTTATTATATACACTTTTGTCTTAAAGTGCATACTAAGGCCGAAATCTTAAAAAATCGATTTTTCACACGTTTTCGTGAGAAAAAAACTAAAAAACGCTAATTACCGCTAAACTAAGCGTTATACAAAAAATGTTTGAATTAAAGTTGTAGGTTTTCAAATTCTCTACAACTTTTATTATATACATTTTTGCTCTAAAATTAATATTAAAGCCGTAATCTTAAAAAAACACTTGTTTTATGTAAAAACACCCTCACCAAGAATTTCAGCAAACATGGCACCTACCCTATCTTGTAGAGAATAAAAAATTGAGTAAATGAGGTGATTTTAAAAAAAATCGTACGACCAGTTTTTGAGAAAATCGCAAGAAAGTGAAAAATTATACGAATAAACTACTACTTCCGGTTGACCGATTTTGATGAAAATGTTCGTGTCGGGTCCGGTAGTGGTATGTAACTTAAGTTTCAAGTTCCAAGTTTTTACGATGTTCCGTTCTTGAGATATTTTGTATACACACACAGACCAATCGCTAAAAACATGTTTGTGTGGGTTCAGGGGGTCTTAAAACGTATAGATCCGGTGAAAACTCGATTTCTTAAAATCGACATGAAAACAATACTTTCCTTCCTATATATTCATATAGGCAAGAGAAAGTAAAAATATTCAAATTGGTTATTACTTTCTCTTGCCTATATGAATATGTAGGAAGGAAAGTAGGCTATTGTTTTCATGTCGATTTTTCGAAATCGAGTTTTCACCGGATCTATACGTTTTCAGACCCCCTGAACCCAAAAAACATGTTTTTAGCGATTGGTCTGTGTGTGTGTGTGTGTGTGTGTGCGTGCGTGCGTGTGTGTGTGTGCGTGCGTGCGTGCGTGCGTGTGTGTGTGTGTGTGTGTGTGTGTGTGTGTGTGTGTGTGTGTGAACAGAATATCTCAAGAACGGAACAACGATGTTCCGTTCTTACGAACGAACGAAGTTCGTACGAACGAACTGGAAACTTGAAACTTAAGTTACGTACCACTACCGGACTCGACACGAACATTTTCATCAAAATCGGTCAACCGGAAGTGGTAGTTTATTCGTGTAATTTTTCACTTTTTTGCGATTTTCTCAAAAACTGGTCCTACGATTTTTTTTAAAATCGCCTGGTTTACTCAATTTTTTATTCTCTACAAGATAGGGTAGGCGTCATGTTTGCTGAAATTCTGGGTGAGGCTGTTTTCACGTAAAAACGTTGTTTTTTTAAGATTACAGCTTTAATATGCATTTTAGCGCAAAACTTTATATAATAAAAGTTGTAGAGAATTGAAAATTCTACAACTTTTATTTCAAACAATTTTTTGTATAACGCTTAGTTTAGCGGTAATTTGCGATTTTCTGTTTTTTTTCTCATGAAAATGTGTGAAAAATTGATTTTTTTAAGATTTCGGCCTTAGTATGCATTTTACGACAAAAGTGTATATAATTTAATTTATAGAAAATTAAAAGATCTACAACTTTTATTTAAAGCATTTTTCTCTACAGAGCCTAGTTTAGAGAGAAAGAGTGATTTTCCGTATTTCTAAGCCAAACTGAGGTTGATTTTCATTTTGCATCATTCACTCATGATTAAAATAAGGTTATGTTTTTGAGGTTAGTTTTTTGTTTATTTCTAATATTTTATTAATAATGTTAGGTTTATTGTTAATTATTTGCATTGGCAAGAGAAAGTTGTGTGAGTGTTTCACACCAGATTTTTTTTAGTTTACTTAAAGTCGCATCAACAGCTTGGTCATTAGCAACTACTGTGCGTTTAGGTACCTTTACGGTGGTTTTAACGTGTTAAAATTTCCACACCCTAGCCGGGAATCGAACCAGGGATATTTCACTTTGTAGCCTAGCGCGCTAGTCACTACGCTACGGAGGCGGTTTCAAAATACACTATTCCATTAATTTTTGTTTAAAGTTTTTTTGGAATTGTTTGTTTATCCGGACGTTGGTACTTTATGCATAACGGGTGTCCGGTAAACCGGACGTTATCACGACGTGAAATATATCGGATGTCCTGTTTTCCAGACTTAGGTATTGTTGTTGTTGTTTAGGTCATCAGCCTGTAGGCTGGTTTGAACCTGTAGAGGTTTTACTAAGTAAAACGAGGAGTGAGGTGGTTTACCTATGCCTTCCTCACTGAGTGGAAAAGTACGCTTACCAGCATGCCGGGCCCTCTGAAAAGCACATTTTCCACTCTGCAAATGACACCTTCATTTCATTCACCACAGGGTCTGGCTGTATTATGAAATTCATTATTTTCAGAGGAGATATCTCTGATTAGTATTTTTTACACCTCTACGTCTTCTGTTCTTAAATGATTCAGTCATTTAATTGGCTGACCATGTGATAAGAAACATAACTATTTATTTTAGCCCTGCAATGAAAAGATTGAATGTTAATAATTTGACACTCCACCTGTCTGTTATGGGCAGCACTGTGGGTTTAGGTACTATATAACTAAGTTATCTGAGCGTGATTTCTGCACAGGTAGTAGGGATGGATGGTATTGGAGTGGTGGAGAAGTTGAGAGAGAGAGATTGAGTACCTAAGAGAGATAGCATTATGAGTAAGGAAGCGTGTATATACAGTATATATATATATATATATATATATCTGTCTCTCTCTGTTCAATTTTGTTTTTCTTCGGATACGAATGCATTAAATGATTAATCATTCCGTTATTACAGCCTATTTTTTTGTTCATAAACATAAGTATTATGGTAAATTTTATTAACTTAAAAGGCATATTCGTTGTGCCCTGTACTTTCTAATTTTATTCAAATACGAAATTCGTTTGAAGCGAATGTTCTGTTGTCAATTAGAATTTTTCTATTGTCGTCTGTCTTCTTCCACTTAAAACCCATATTCCTTAAAATTGTTCTTAACGTTTCATGAGTGAAATCTAATCCTAATTCCGGATTTTCCGTTTTAATTACCGAAGGTTACCGACTGAAGGTTGGAATGTGACTGACGTGGGTTGGGCTATTAGTTCGCTTGTACCTCCACTACAACGATGCCTCGCCTACTAACGCCACGAGATGTACTATTGCGCATTCATGCATCACGCTAAGATAACTTAGATCCAGCATACCTTAACGGTAGTTTTAATGTGTTAAAGTTTCCACAGCCTAGTTGGGAATCGAACCCGGGATATTTCGTTTTGTAGCTTAGCGCGCTAGTCACTACGCTACGGAGGCGGTTTCAAAATACACTATTCCATTAATTTTTGTTTAAAGTTTTTTTTTAAAGGTTTGATTATCCGGACATTGGTACTTTATGCATAACGGGCGTCCGGTAAACCGGACGTTATCACGACGTAAAATATATCGGATGTCCTGTTTTCCAGATGTAGGTACTGTTGTTGTAGTTTAGGTCATCAGCTGAAAGGCTGGTTTGAACCTGTAGAGGTTTTACTAAGTAAAACGAGAAGTGAGGTGGTTTACCATTGCCTTCCTCACTGAGTGGAAAATTATGCTTACCAGCATGCCGGGCCCTCTGAAAAGCACATATTTTCCACTCTGCAAATGACACCTTCATTTCATTCACCACAGGGTCTGGCTGTATAATGAAATTCATTACTTTCAGAGGAGATATCTCTGATTAGTATTTTTTACACCTCTACCTCTTCTGTTCTTTAATGATTCAGTCATTTAATTGGCTGACCATGTGATAATTAACCGAACTATTTATTTTAGTCCTGCAACGAACAGATTGAATGTTAATAATTTGACACTCCACCTGTCTGTTATGGTAGTTATGGTAGGTACTGAAAGGGTTATAAATCTGTTGAAAATGTTATGATATTATGTTATGACAATGACGATGGTGACAATGGTGGATCCACCGAAACACGTGTAAGGAACAAATAAAAAAAAATCTAGGCAGCTTAAAAAGGTTAGTGAAATTTACTGTATAAATTTATTATTTGAAATAGAATCATGTAATAGTTAAAATTTGTGTTGTGTAGTTCATTCATATTTTAAAGGTTTGTCATAATAAATGAATTTTTCTTAGTTATTGACCCATTACAGGAAGTGACATAATCATTTACAATGGTATTAAATTAAATTAATTTAATAGTATTTATTAAAATAAAATGATCTCGTAAAGATCTATTTTTACAATTTAACTGTATGTGAATTGAAGCTGTATTTCCGGTTTACTCTCTCTTGCCCTGTGTGAATATGTAAGGGAGTGAAGTATTGTTTTCATGTCGATTTTTTTAAATCAAGTTTTCACTGGATATATGCATTTTCAGGTCTCCTGAACCCAAAAATACTTATTTTTGGTGTCTGGTGTGTGTGTGGTAAACCAATATATCAAAAAGTTTCACAGAGGTTAATTTTTTTAGCGTCATTCACTCATGATTAAAATTAGGTTATGTTTGTTATACATTTTATATTGTTTAGTAATAAAGTTTAGCCGTTCTTAGTTTTCTCCTACTGTCAACAAATGATAGCCAGCTACTACAGGGTGCGCACTTAGAGTCCGCTACTTTATGGATGTCGTATTCCTATTAAGTTAACTATGTTTTAAATTATAAGTACTTAAATTACTTAAAACATCAGTCGTGACATTATGTAGGCCTAACAATTTCATTTATAAAAATATTTTGTATTTAAATACTTTTGAAAGTATTTTGTTGTTACTTTTTAATCAGTGTATATTCATTTTTATATATTGCGCATGCTCAGTGACGTCATTATTTGTTAACATTAGGAGCAAACTTAGAAAGGCTGGAGAATAAAATAGATTGTATCTTTCATTTACATTGGCACGAGAAAGTCTTGTGAGGGTTTAACACCCATTTTTTAAAATTTTATGTGTTATTATTTGGTTGTGTTGGATGATTATGTTAAATTTTTGTGTATGTTAATCTTGAAAAGAATATTTATTGTGCGCAATAAGCAGAAAAAGAATCCTGTAAAAAAATTAAATTGAATTATTTTAAGAAGTTTTTGTACATGTTGTATAAAATATTTTTCCAGTAATCTTAGTACTTAAACTATAAAAGAATTAAAATTCTTAACTTTCTTGTGTAAACTCGTTTGTTATTTTTTTGCTTTATATAAACATAAATATGGCATCATCATGTAGACATTTTTCAGTGATGGAAAAACGCACATTATTTGGTGTTTAGAAAATGGTGAAACGAACTGAGATATTGCAACGGTATACAATGTTGGACACTTCATAATATCCAAAATTTGGAAAATGGAGAAAAACTTCAGAATAGTTTTGATAAAGATAAAGAGAAATCAAAGAGATTCGACTTAGTCAAAAAAAATATGTTAAGAAGCTCTTTTAAAGTAGTTTACTTCACAATGGGTGAACAACATGACCGTAACTGGACCTTTGCTACAAGAAAAGGTCATCAGTTACAATGACTATCGCTTACAGTGGCCAAAACTAGCCGGTCCTGTGGAGGTCACTGTATCTGATAACTACTGTTTATTGAATTGTCGAGAGTCTCAAAAATTAATCTATAGGGTGATTCAAAAAGAGCGCCGGTTTTGATTTATCAAATTAAGAGATTTATTTTATTGAAAAACTGAAAATAAATACATCAACAAGTTCATCTTACCTTCCGATTTCATGTATGAAAAATGTCATGCATGTGTCCTCCTCTACTGCGCTGGCACGTATCAATTCTGTCCATGAAATTGGATATTACTGCACGACAAGTTTCGACTTCCATTTGCCCGATAACCCGTCGAATTTCCTCCTTCAAGTCATTGATGTTTTGGGGTTTATTGGCATACACCAATGACTTCACATGACCCCAAAGATGAAAGTCACAAGGCGTCAATTTTGTTTGCGAAGGTGTCATCATCCTGCCGTTTTCTCAATACCCAGTCAACAAACTGTCGTCTCTTCTGGTGGTCTGCCACTTTCAAATGTTGCGTCAACTGAATTTTATACGGGTGATATTTGAGATCGTACCGAAGAATTCTCCGTACAGAAGAACATCGTAAACCCAATTGTTGAGAACGGCGACGTATTGATTTTGCTGGGCTAACAGCCACACTGTCACGAACCAACGCAACGTTCTGCTCAGTTCGGCCAGAACGACGACGTCCAGAACTTTTAAGGTCGACTGTTGAACCCGTCTCAAAAAACTTTTTCATGAGCCTGCGAACTGTTGATTCATTCGGTGCTTCATTACGTCCTAGAGTACCGCGAAGTCGCCTGACAGTAGCCGCATAACTCTCTCCACTCTGGTAAAATGTTTTGACGATTAACACTCGTTGTGCAATAGTAAACTTCTCCATGGTTAGACACAGACTGCGAGAGTACTACACTGCGAACAAGAGAAACTACAATTGAATCGTCAATCGGAATGTTCTCCGAAATAGAAATGAGGTCTAACAATGTTGCCAACCGATAAACAAAAATTTACCAGCCGTTTAAAAACCGGCGCTCTTTTTGAATCACCCTTTACTTGGATGACGATTGTCGTCTATATTGCATTGAATGTGTTAATAATGGGTATTAAGTAGCAACATTTAAATATTGAATTTTCTCTGAAATCAGTTAAACTTTATTAGCAGGCTGGTTACTGCACTTTGATTGTTAAAACTTTGTTTTTCGTAAATTGATAATTATGTTTAAATCAACAGTTTTGTGTGACTGTTATGTTATTTGTGTTGGTTTAAATTTGTTTTTTAGGATATAGGTGGTGGTGGTGGAAGAGGTTGATTCTAATTTAGACAAATCTAGTGGGGAACTGTTGTGCATTAATAGAGAGAGAGATTAATGCACAACAGTTCCCCGCTATAATTGTTCTAGTATTCGTCAAGGCAGTGAATATGAAACAACTGATGATATTATTATAAGTAGCGATTTTAGATTATGTAGTCCGACCAGTTATATGACAGTGATAGTGGTGATGAGTCATTTAAGTGTGATATCTAGTTGTGGAATTGTTCTGAATAAGCATTTGGTAACCATTTATGGTTACTCACAGAAATCACACTTAAATGGCTTAGTACCATTAGCCATTTTAACCCTCAAACTACATTTGGCATCTTCAGTGCCATTCACATAGACTATATCTAATATACAGAGTGATTCATTTAAAAGTAGCCCGCTGCATTTAACAGCACCCTTCGGCACTCAATTGGATTCAAATAGTAAATGAATAAATAGAATTACTTAATACATAATTTTACATATTTATTTAAAATTTATATACAAATTTCAACTTCATCTTTACAGTAGATGCTGAAAGTGGCGTCCTTGAACGCTTACACATTTTTGCGCTCGTTCAATGTTATTAATGCACACACAACACAATACGGAAACGTCTATAGCTTGAATGGCTGCCATGATGTTATTCTTTAGCTCATATATACTGTGGGGGTTTGTTTGGTAAACAGTTCCTTTTAAATAACCCCAAAGAAAAATCGCTCATACTCAAATCGGGTAAGGCCACAAATCTTTACTAACAACTCGCATGGGAAAAGCCTGATTGATATGAGATAGGGACTGGCGAGACGTGTGACATGTTGCACCATCTTGTTGGAAAAAATTGTACTCTATAATAATATAATAATTAAATAATAATATAAATTGTACTATAAAGGCCAATCTATCACATCGTGATCAGTGCTGCCAATACAGCATATGCAAATTACTCGAGCGGCGGGCTACTTTTAAATGAATCACCCAGTAGAAGTCAATTTATGGTCGGAGTTCAGGTCAGGTCTGGCATTTTTTCATCACTTCTCTTCATCTATCAATGGTGAGAAGACTTTTCACAGTCTGTATCATAGTATATCCCACAGAACCGTACAGCAGATGTAAACAGACTACGGGTTGAAAGTCTGTAAAAGGATGCATAATTATGTTTCACTCTACCAACGCCTTCAATAAAAACAACCAGTGGCTGACCGGATGTTTTATAATAGGCCTACTCTATGAATTCTTTCTATTAGTACTGTCGTATTTTGTATGTAGTATATGTTTCAATTAGTTGAAATTGAAATATATATTTCTAACCACCAGAATACGGTAACATAAAACACTTACCAATGTTTATGGCGCTTTCGTGTATCTTGTACACATCTTCAGTAAATTAAAATTTTTTACGTCAAAATTTAAAACTTCCTGCTCCTACCATGGTAGATAAGGAATAGTCGATTCTTATATTTAAAACAGTCTTGCCAACTTAATCAGTTTATTGTCATATTCAATCTATGTGTTCATTAATTTTTCCCTGTTATTGTATTTATAAATATAATATTTTTCCAAAATTTCAATTTCATTTTGTCTGTTATTTATTTCTAATATTTCTAGATTATTTTTTATACTTGGCATATTATGTTTATTTTTGATCATGTTTTCAGTTACATTGGAGAATTTTCGATTTCCTTTTTTATAGTTTGAATAGTGTTCTGTAAACCGTTTTTTAAAAGATCTGGTGGTTTTACCGATATATATTTCATTACATTCATTACATTTAATTTTATAAATTCCACATGAATTAAATTGATTATTTTCTTTATCTTTATCATTTACATTCATATTAATATTATGTTTTTGTAAAATAAATTTTATAGGAAACTGGGGTTTATATGCTATTTTTTTATATCTCAATTAATATAGGTTTCAATTAGTATAAACCAAGTTTTATTTGATAAACAAGGAACATTTTTTTGCAACTCGAATGGTTCACGTTAAATTCAATCACAATTTTAATACATTTAGATTTGACAGGCTGCGCAGTTCCATGGGATAGAGTATAGCAGTCATTACAAAACAGTTAAGATATAAATCCAAAAAAAAAATCTTCATCACAACATAAGTTGTGGGTGGACAACAGTACTTTTTTTACTTTCTCTTGCCCTAAATGAATGAATACGAGGGGGTACCCAAAAGAAACCGGAATTATTTTTTAAAACTATTTATTTTTAATTTTTTACAAAAGAACCTTATCCCCTTCAAAATACTCTCCATTACAACTAATACATTTGTCCCACCGGTGCTTCCACTGTTCAAAACATTTTTTGTACTCCTCTTCAGTGATGGCTGCCAGCTCATCCGTCGTTTTTTTCTTGACATCATCAACGTTGTTAAATCGGAGACCTTTCATGCCCCTTTTCATGCGTGGGAACAAGAAAAAATCACACAGAGCCAGATCGGGTGAGTACGGTGCGTGTGGTAGCAAAACCATGCCGTTTTTCGCCAAAAACTGGGTAACCGAGATTGCCATGTGTGCAGGCGCGTTATCGTGGTGGAAAAACCAGTCCCCTGTCTGCCACAAATTAGGTCTTTTACGACGAATGCTGTTTCGTAGTCTTCTTAACACTTCAAGATAAAAAGCTTGATTTACCGTCTGGCCTGGTGGAACGAACTCTGAATGGACAATTCCCCTCACATCAAAAAAACAAATCAGCATTGTTTTGATGTTCGATCTGACTTGATGATTTTTTTTGGTCGGGGTGATAATGAAGTCTTCCATTGACTGGATTGTTGTTTGGTTTCTGGGTCGTACCCATAGCACCAAGACTCGTCACCCGTAATGATCTTTGACATGAAATCTGGATCAGTTTCAAGCTGTTGTTTCAAATCACTACACGTTTCAATTCGACGTTCCTTTTGAGTGTCTGTCAGAACCCGAGGCACAAACTTGGCAGCGACTCTTTTCATTGTCAAGTCTTCTGTTAAAATGCGTTGCACTGAGCTCCAAGATAACCCACTAACCTGTGATATTTGGTCAATGGTCTGTCGTCGGTCTGTTCGTACAATTTCTTTCACTTTCACAACATTTTCGTCTGTTCGGGAAGTCGACGGTCGTCCAGAACGAGGTTTGTTCTCAATCGACATGTCGCCATTTTTAAAGCGCAAAAACCACTCGTACACTTGGGTTTTTCCAATAGCGTCGTCTTTGTAAGCTGTGTTCAACATTACAACTGTTTCCGCGGCGTTTTTACCGAGCAAGAAGCAAAATTTCACAGCCGCACGTTGTTCATTAAAACTTGCCATCATGAAAAACGACACGAGCACAAAACAGCACTAGCGAGAACAATCACTGCACGAGAACAGAACAAGCTAGATCAAAGAACAAAATGGCATTGAACTGGCAATGAGTAGCGCTACAAGCAGCCTAGTGGCGGGAATTTGTACTGCACAAGCTCCGCCCACAGCAGAGCTATTCCGGATACTTTTGGGTACCCCCTCGTATATGGGGAAGGATAGTATTTCTAATATTTCTAAAATACAACTAAATCACAATAATATATGGGGAAGAATATACAAGAACATATGGGGAAGGATAGTATTTATTACAGTATAACTGAAATTTATCTTTACCGTACCTTTAGTCGACTTTTTGGTTAAAAAAGTATGCGTGTGTCTGTGGTACAACCTTCTTCAGAACAATATTAACTAAAATTTAGAATGGTGTTTCCATTCAATCATATCGAATAAACGACGGTGTATAAATGACGGTGTCTTAAATTTTCAATCCTGTATTGGTTTATATTTATTACAATAGATGGCAGCAGCTTCTCTAATTAATTTTATTTTATATAATTAATTTATATAATAAATTTTACCAACCTTCCTTTTTAACTGCGTTAACTTTTATTTTCACTTACACGTGTTTCGGTGGATCCACCATCATCAGAGTAAATAACATATAATTGAAACTAAAAACTTTATTTATTAAAAATCTATAGAAGATGATACATCTTCAGTCATTTGTATAAAACTGACTTAAAATTCTCTAATTAAATTATCATCTTTAAATTTTTACTGTTCATTAATTATTATTTTATCTCTTTTTAAATTTATGTGAATATATGTTTAAAATATTTCATTATTTTGTATTTTTCATTTATTGTCATATGATACATTTTTCTAATATTATATAAATTCTTTTCTATTTTTCTAAAATTGTGTCCTGATTCTTTCACGTTTTGCGAAAATTGATTCCATCTTATTGTGTTTGAATGTTCCTTACTGATATAAAAATTACGACTAGTCATTCCAATATAGAACTTATCGTAATCTTTATTTCCACATTTTATTTCTTTGTTTTTGAATAAGGAAAGTATTGTTTTCTTGTCAATTTTTGAAAATCGAGTTTTCTCTAGAAATACACGTTTTCAGGCCCCAAAAATGTGAAGGGCGTCCAGATCGCTCCATGTCTAACGGTCTCTTGTCTGCTCTCAAACTCTTTTAACCACCGGTAAACCTGAGCTCTTGACAGGGCGTTGTCTTTGTAAGCCTTTTTATTCCAGACAAGCATCTCGGAAGCGGTTTTGCCCGAGTGAAAGCAAAATTTAATCATGTAGCGCGGCTCCAGCGGATGCTCCATTTGATGTTTCGTGTCGTGACATAAACTCAAAAACTGCTTTTGTGCCATGCGTGATTCTCAATGCATCAGAGCTCGGGCACGACTTCTGCTCGGTGCATTGCTTAGCATAGACCCCCTACCACTAATTCCGCCACCAAGGAGCATGCTGCTGATGACTGGAACACTGCATGGTGCCCAGTCTCATTACTTTATGGACAAACCCTGTATATTTATATTATTCAAGTCTTCTCATTTAACAATCTACAATGCGAAGAGCATCTATTGTAAGACAATTAAATAATTCTTGTTCAGAGTGGAATGCATGTTTCATTAACCCTTTGCGTGCCATACTTTTTTAGTGGAGAACTGGTGAAAAATTCCACATCAGAAGCAGGTTAATGACACTATTCTCTTTAAAACTTAATTTCATCACAACCGATATTGTTATTCGCTTGATTCTTTTACCAAAATTTACGGAAAACCTTACTTTATTAATAACACTATTTTAGTAAATTTATTCAATGATAATTTATTTTTATTTACTAAAATATCTTCATTCACTCATTGCAAATTGATGTTCTTGTAGAGTGGACGCCAAATAAGCTTGCCAGTGTAGCTACGCAAACAGTTCGGATTCAGTCAGTAGACTTCGCGTCTTAGTACTGAACTACCTATTAAATCACAGGCGCTGAACGATGTAAATTATCATCTATTAGCGAAGTTAAAAACATTCTTATAAACATTGTATACAACAATTAACGCCTACTACATACAACACATTACAGACTAATGTTTTCAGGTTAGTTGATATATAACATTGCGAGAGTGACGAGATTCTGATCACAGCTGGTACAGTACTGACCCCTACCACTTGCCAAGGCAACCGAGCATGCCATTACCAAAATAAATCTTCTGCACACTTCATAAAACCACCCAACTTATTTGGCGTCCACTCTAATATTCTTCATCCATTATGTTTTAAACTAAAAATATTTCTATTATTGTCAGTTATTTAATTTTATAGACATTTTTGTTCTAATTACTAACTACACCACGGCCGGCCCATGGTGTAGTGGTCAGCGCAACTGGCTACTATGGCGGGGTTCCGGGTTCGATACCTGGTCAGGTCTGGCATTTTTTTTCATCTGTAAATCACCACATATCATTACCTACGCACAATCCCAAGGCTTATGTAGGCATCATCACTCAATAAAAAAAAAAAAAAAAAAAAAAATGAGGTTGATATTACAACTCTATTTAAAATTACTATAATTATAAACAACTAATGCTTGACAAAGCCACCATTTGACGTGTTTGTTTTCAAAGAAGTACATAAACTATAATGCTTTTCACCATTGATGAGCTCTGCTGTTCCACATGTTTGGACCAATCAGTACATTTGTTAGCATTGTTAGATTGTACGAAAGCGTCAGCCTGACAAAAATTACACGCGGATGCGTATAAGAGCCGTAATAGTTCACTCGTGTCTTGCATCTCATACTGAACACGTCGATTAAAGAGCACGTTAATATGCAATAATTTATAATATGAAGCGTTCCGGACCAGAAGGGTGAACTCAACATAGTCATTTTTTTTTTGTTTTATTTAGCATCTTTGGGTTACAAACTTCAATGTTATAGGTATATTTTGTTGAGTTCGCCTTTTAAATTATATGAAAAGAGAAGTAGAAAAAAATCAGGGAGTTTACTGTGAACGATAGTTGCGCGGACCAGAAGGGCGAACTCAACAGGAAGACGTGAGTCTTGTCACCTCTACGCTACCTGATCCCACCCCACTTCTACCCTTTCCCCTTCCTATCGCTATGCATCATACACTCTGCAATTTTTGTTGAGTTCGCCCTTGGATCAAAAAGTTTAATTTGCGTTTTTCTTAAAACTACCCTTTGTTGAGTTCGCCCTTCTGGTCCGCAACGCCGACCGCATTGGCATAGTTGGTAACGTGCTCGCCTCTCATCATGCGGTCTTGGGTTTGAATCCCATTTAGGCACGGCATATTTTCATACGTTACAAAAAATCATTTCATCCTTCACCGTCTGCATTAGCAGTAATTGCAGAACAGTTAACCAAAAAAAAAAAAAATGGTCTGCAACGCCTCATATAATCAGCTGGTTGTATATTTATAGGTTATAATTTTTATTGAAAGATCAAAAAAATGCCTGACGAAATGTATAACTGAGCTATGAGAGCAAATATTGGCAATGTTACTGACAAGTCATTGGCTAGCTATGAAGTGGGTTTTGGCATTTGTAGGCATTGGCAGTGCGTACGTTCAGAGCTCATCAACTTTGAAAATTAGTATAAACTCTTTGTAAAATAGATATATAACTAAATAACAGCAAAATTTGTTTACATAAAATGAAAGTTTATAATTAACATTGTTAATAAAACCAAAATTCAATGTAATCTACTGCTGTATAAGGAAGTTATCACCATTTACGCTACAGTTTACCGACATGTGATGTGATTGAATCTGGCACTTTTCAGAAAACCCTCACATTGGATTACATTGGATCCTGGCACTCTAAGGGTTATAGAAACATATTATTTTCTTATAAAAGTTTTGTACATTAAGTATTTTTATTTTATATGGTAATTTGTTGAAAACTGAATAGAATTGCAGTGAATTCCTTTCAAAAATTTTAAAGTCTTCATCATTTGTAAATAATATAAGAATTATCATAAGAACATGTATTAGATATAAATAAATCCTTATAACGCATCCTGTGCCTTTATTCAACGCTTTTGTAAAAATATTTAATTATTCACTCACCTGTGGCTGTAGCATTTTTTGACGTTTCTAAACTAAAATTGAAAGTAAATTTTTGTAAAATTTTTGGAAGATGTATGATGAAAATTTTAAAAAAAGTTAGTTTTAATTTTATGTACACTGATGATGGTAGATCCACTAATTAATATTAAATACTTGATAATTTAAATTAATAATTAAATTAATTATTTAATTAATACCAATTAATAATTAAATTCGTTAGTAGAAAGTTGGGTTATATCGGGTGACTAGATTAGAAGGCAATTTCTAGGGAGATGTTTATATAGCTAAAAATAAGAAAAAAGTTTGTATACATATAGATCCAGAAATGCTTCGTTAGCCTGGCAAAAGATTTTGTCATGATTCCTGGGCAAAAAGTGAAGTAAAGCCATACTGAAATTCTTAAAATATTAAATTGTGAATTATCGTGAAAATATTAAAAAGTAAAGAAAAGTGATAGACAAAAAAATTTTATGGAAAATTGTAGAGAATTATATTTGAGACATTATTTTTGTAAATTTTTTTAGATTAAAATTTTCTGCAATTTTCATTAAAATGTTTTGTGTGTTTATTCACAATTTAAAAAAGTTATTTTATGCTAAATTTTAAGAAGTGTATTTTCTAATGCTACATTTTAATATTTGCATGTAGTTTTCTTAAAAACTAAAAGCGATACAATTCTGGAACTCATTTTTTTAAGTTTCCCAGGTTAGAAACCATAACAAACCGCTAAAATTTCCCCTTAATTTATATTCTCAGAATTTCAGTATGGCTTTATTTTACTCTTTGCCCAGGAATAATGGTAAAATCTTTAGACAGACATTACTCACTAAGGAAGCATTTCCAGACCCATGTTTGTATGAAATTTTTTTTTTTATATTTAGCTATAGAATCATCTCTCTAGAGATTGGCGTTTCTCTCCCGATTAATTTTGAATCACTTGGTATAAAAAAAAGGTAAAAAAAACAAGTTATATAGCAGCTGTAATATGTCAGTGAATTATTAAATATTTTTACAATAGGATATAATTATTTAAGTGTTGAGTTGTTACAATGATAATTCATGTAAACAATGCTTTGAAACCTTATTATGTTATCCAGCTGAAAAAAAATTCACAATAACTTTGATGCCTTAAGGCAGTGGTCACCAAGTGATGGAACGCTGACTCATTTTGCAGTCCGTGAGCTCCAGAGAATATTTTTTTTATATTTTGATCTTATTTTTGTGTGAATTTTTTTACGTTTAGGCTGTGTCCATACTTGAGAGCAACTGGTGATGTCAACATGACATATACACAAGTTTCTCTGAAGAAATTTGATACTTGCTTGACAACTTTACGGCCACAATCAGGCTGAAAGCAACTCATTTTAACGCTACGCTACAAAATACAAAATAATAACAAATTTTGTATACAGGCTTGAACAATAACTGTTGTTACATTTTATTGCTCAAACCTTTTTGAAATTGGCAATTAGTATTAAAATTTAGCATGATTGCCATATACAGTACCACTCAAATTAATTGGAACACTCAACAAAAAAAAAACAAATTTCTTAATTTTATTAACGATTTGCACATTTTATTAACGAAAATGTACAAACTTGTATTTTAATAGTTGATATATCCTATTTTGTTCTTTATGACTTCCTAAAAATGTTTGGGCATTGATTCAACAAGTTTCTCGCATGTTTTTTCAGTAAATTATCATGAAACCATATCTTTGAAGTAATCACAGAAGTTGTTGTTTTATATTCTTTGGCAAGTTTTTGTTTACAAATTGGCCACAGATTCTTGATCGGGTTTAGGTCTGGTGAGTTGCCAGCCATGGTGCAAGAACTTGTTGGAAAATTCCATTGCTAGCTGGAAACTATTTTTGTAAGGTTGGAACTACTCTTTTCAGGAGTAAATATATGCATTTTCCAGAATTTATCATTCCTTCTACTGGAACTAATGGTCCTGGTCCATGAAAGGTCATACATCCCATAATGTCTTAAAATTAAAGCAAAATTCACATAGTGTTCCAATTAATTTGAGCAATACTGTATAAATTTTTTATAGTCGGCATGGGAAACCTGAGTAAGAAGTTGGCCGAACCGCGGCTGTCTTACAAAACTGTTTACTGGACCTTGATCAAATCTAGTTGTTGACCACTGCATTAAGGCAAAACCATTCTTGCATTACACCAGTTTTGTTCTACTTATCAACCAAAATGGAATTGTTAACGTGTTTCAGATATACCGGACCTTCAGATAAACATTTACAAGTGTAGTAGAAATTGAATCAATAATATTTTTGATAGTATGTTATATTAATGAATGAAATGTGTTATATTTTAATGAAAAAATATTTGTTTTTCAGGTTTGTTCTTGAATCCAGCCTTCGATTTCACAGATTCAGGAAAAGTGTTCTTATTCGATATTGGTGTCGAGTATGCAGCTGTTCTATTGTCATGTACAACAGATGCATGTTTTTGAGCCATTTAAGATCTCATAACCAGTCTGTGAAAACTTTAGACATGTCCAGTTTAGTAATTGAAGCTTTGCCGAAAGAGCTGTTCAAATTTGGTCTAGATGATGCCGAAAGTAATACTACACCATCGACATCGAATCAAACAACATCACCACCATTGTCACCTCATTCCGTTTTTATTTCAGTACCACCGAACTCGAATGCCAGTAGTGTTCCCGGTCTAAATATTAGAAGTTCTGTGGCAACGACTGTTTCAAAAATGGTAGGTGTTAATACCGTTGTTAGAAATGATCAACAAGAAAAACCAAGATTTAATTCAAACAAAAAAGTGATTCAAACCACGAAGAAATTTGTACGGTCGGATCTGGGTCAGGTAACGGTTGGCAACAGTGATAAAGAATCGTCAGCGAGTGTTAATAACGATGAAACAGATACGGAACTGATTGCGATTGATCCGAAAGAACCGAATAGAGTTCACAATCAACATCGCAATTTAACAGCTTCGCCTGATAACATTGAGATAACCATTTGTAATTCACAAGAAAATTCGGAAGCGAACAATACTACCATCCCCACAAGTAATGAAGTGAATAAAGAGCCATTAAAAAATCAACCGCCAAAGTTGAAAGATAAACAAATAAAAGGACGACGTTCTTGTCCCGAATGCGATGCAGTAATCTTAGCTAAACATAGTTTACGAAAACATCTTCAGAATTTTAACCGGCCTGGCGATGAAAGTTTAAAATGCAATGTCTGTCGATTAATATTGCCGACGAATTGTGCGTTGAAAATGCATCTGCGGATACATATGAAATTAAAACCATTTCGGTGTCCAGAGTGCGCTATCGAATTTCATGTGTACGATAGATTTTTAATGCATCTGAAGTACACTTGTTGTCATTTAAATAAATGCGTCAGATTCGTGTGTACGCTTTGCGGTAACATGCAAGTCACGTTGGCCAATCTAGAACAACATCTATTGACGCGTCATGTCAGGTCGATCTATAAATGCGGTGGTTGTCCGATCGCGTTTATCAATTTGAAATCGGTTGAAAAACACAAGGACAAAGTTCATCCGGGCGTAATCGTACAAACAAATGCGTATCGGCAGTGTAGATTATGTCCCGAAAAATTAATCCCGAAAAAGAGATTTTTGGAGCACATGAAAACGCACGTAAACGATGATAAGTTATGTATATACGCGTATCAATGTGTTACTTGTAAATTTACGTTTTTTCAAAGGACTGAATTAATTTACCATAGGATGAAATGTGAACCGAAAAATGAAGGCATCAAGTCGTATTTGAATAGTTCACCTAAGTCTCCAACTAATGAAATCGCTGGTGAAAGTATCCTTGTAAATGCTAACAATGACGAGGAAGAACAGGAAATTGATTTACCGAGTAAAAAACGGAAATTCGGTACAGTTGATGACAATAACGATGATAATATGGAAGAAAGTGACTGTATTTTTCAGGGTGAAGAACAAGAACAAGATCCATTGAATTTAGATGGTTTTCAAGCAGACGAAGAACTATTAAGAGAACCTCGAATCGAATCATGCGTTGTTTGTAAAAAAGAAAAAGTCATCATTTTACCAGGTAAAAAACAATCATCGCAATCATTATGTTGTAAAAAATGTGTAAGCCCGTGCGGTATTATGCCGCAAAATAATCTACTCAAAACTAAACTGCAAGCTGCAAAACTTAAAGGATACAAATGTAAAATTTGTAATTCGAGTGAATATATGGATTTGAAATTGATATATGAACATTTTAAAGCGAATCATAAGAATCTTGAAGGTCAATCGATCAATGAATGGCTGACTATTGACAATAGAGTTCATGCTGTTAAACGATCCAACACATTTACGACGGCTGAAACAATAAAAGAGAAATATAAAAAGAAAAAATTATCATCGCAACCGGTTCAACAAGTTAAAAAAGATAATATTATTGAAAGTTGTGAACAAAAGGGAAATAACGTTATCGAAAAACGTAAAGGTAAACGTTTCGTCAAAGTTAAACAAAAACCGGTCGTCGAAGGTAATTGTTTTGAAAGCGGTCAATTAATTAAGTCGGAAGAAGAAGCAGGCGGTGAAACGGATTTTAAGTGTTGTAAATGTAGTTTTATCACGAATAACAAAGATGAATTACATGATCATGTTATTTGTCATAGAACGGATCCAAACGCTCTTCAGTGCCTTGAGTGCGGCGATTGTTTCGTTGTTCTACCATCTCTTGAAAAACATTTAATAATCAATCATCGCATAGCAAACGTCGATGAATATATCGCGAATAATAAACGATGCGTCGAAAATGTCGGTCAAGATAATTCGGTCGCAGATGAAACCGTTAAAGATCAACCGGAAGATGATGTCGATAATAATACTACTTGCCGTGTTTGTCACGAGGTTTTCGATTCGAAAACTTCGTTGGATAAACATTTTAGATCTCATGGTATGGCGTTTTTATTCAAAAATGTTTCTAAATAGCGTTAAGATTTGTTTTTCTGTGTAATCTTATCTTGTATGATTACAATATATTAAACCAATCTGAATGTGGATTTGCTACGAAATCGATATTGACGTTCCAGATTGTATCCAAGATATGTGATGAAATTTTTTTTAGATATTAAGGTATATCATCTGTTAACTATTATTACTTGATTATAGTTTATTCAATTTATTTATGGAACTGATGTTAACAAACATTCTGCTCTGCTAATTAGGCTCGTTATGCACTGTCAACCAGTCGCCAGTGACCACTAGATTGAAAAGATTGTATGCACAAATACGCTCGGTCGTGGCAACCAAGAAGTTGCTTGCGACCAAAAATACATGAGCAACGCATGGGACTACCTGGTCACAGAAATTTGTGAAGTGCCTTGTTTCAAATGAGCGCGTTTAGTTTTCGAGAAACTTTGATAGAGACCAGTCCATGAGTTTCGACACAGAAATGTTTGTTTTTGAGATTGAATCATGTAGGTCCATTTGGGACTTGTCCAGTAATAATTACACTGATCGTGAACTGAAAAAGAAACAGTGAAATGAATAGTTGGTTTATTTGATGGCGAAGGCTTGTTCAAAAATGAAAAAAAAGGACTTAGGTAATTAACCTAAGTAACGCATTTAAAAAATTTCTCGTCATATTTTCATGTGTCTGAAAAATAATGCGAACATCCCTTCTTGTGACGTTTTTGCATTAAGGGATGCACCTAATATTTTTTTCGTTTTTGTCTTTTAAGTAGATTACTGCGGCAATTTTTTCGACATCCATACTGTTGATTCTTTTGAACGATAAACATATTTTTAACTTTTGGTCGCCAGTTTGTTCTCTGTATTTTTGTTTCCCTGTTTCTGGTCGCTGGCGACTGGTCGACAGTGCGCAACGGTCCTTAGCTGTATACATAATTGAGATTACAAAAAATGCTTGGTGCAAGTCATCCCAATCGCAAGAATCAATTCGCATCTAATTGAAGTTGTAATTAATCACAAAACAAAACATTTTCCGAGAAACATTAACCACTGAAAAGTTCACAAGAAGTACTGAAGTATTATTATATTAGAAGCAGACAGAAATAAAAAATGTTGATAATTATCAGCGTGATTCGCTACTGGCATCTAGCTATGCGACATAGACACAAATTACTATCTGTCTATAACTTGATGGCCTCCCGCAGAGAGGAGAAGAATCGGCCCGCTATTAGCCTTCTCAATAACATTTCATTATGTACTATAGGGTGATTCAAAAAGAGCGCCGGTTTTGATATGTCAAATTAAGAGATTTATTTTATTGAAAAACTGAAAATAAATACATCAACAAGTTCATCTTACCTTCCGATTTCATGTATGAAAAATGATGTCATGCATGTGTCCTCCTCCACTGCGCTGGCACGCATCAACTCTGTCCATGAAATTGGATATTACTGCACGACAAGTTTCGACTTCCATTTGCCCGATAACCCGTCAAATTTCCTCCTTCAAGTCATTGATGTTTCAGGGTTTATTGGCATACACCAATGACTTCAGATGACCCCAAAGATGAAAGTCACAAGGCGTCAAGTCACACGACCTTGGTGGCCATTGATGGTCGGAATTACGAGAAATGATGCGATCCTGGAACCGTTCACGGAGCAGCAACATTGTTTCTCGTGCAGCAACTGAATTTTATACGGGTGATATTGGAGATCGTACCGAAGAATTCTCCGTACAGAAGAACATCGTAAACCCAATTGTTGAGAACGGCGACGTATTGATTTTGCTGGGCTAACAGCCACACTGTCACGAACCAACGCAACGTTCTGCTCAGTTCGGCCAGAACGACGACGTCCAGAACTTTTAAGGTCGACTGTTGAACCCGTCTCAAAAAACTTTTTCATGAGCCTGCGAACTGTTGATTCATTCGGTGCTTCATTACGTCCTAGAGTACTGCGACGTCGCCTGACAGTAGCCGCATAACTCTCTCCACTCTGGTAAAATGTTTTGACGATTAACACTCGTTGTGCAATAGTAAACTTCTCCATGGTTAGACACAGACTGCGAGAGTACTACACTGCGAACAAGAGAAACTACAACTGAATCGTCAATCGGAATGTTCTTTGAAATAGAAATGAGGTCTAACAATGTGGCCAACCGATGAACAAAAATTTACCAGCCGTTTAAAAACCGGCGCTCTTTTTGAATCACCCGTTACTTCTAACTAGTACACTGGAATTGGTACATAATGAAATGTTATTGAGAAGGCTAATAGCGAGCCGATTCTGCTCCGCCCTGTGGGAGGCCATCAAGTTATAGACACCAATTAATTACGCCAACATCATTATTTTAACCATGTGCTCGTATGATTTGTTTACATCAGTTTCAAAGTTATGTGGAGTAAACTGTAAGGATTCTTTTATGTTTTCTGTAGAATTCTGGTTATGTAAAGTGATTCACGTGGATAATTAAGGTAGTATGGAGTATTTACTTATATAATGTTCTCAGTCACAGCTAAAATTATAAGTTTAAGATTTTACTACGCAGTTTTTGCACGTTTTTGTAACGTTTGACTTACGGGAATAATAAAAAAATACTGAAATACTTGAGCGTAGATTCATTTAGGATCTGAGTATAATAAATAACTAAAAGACTTTTTTTAAACTTATAATGTGAGAGTTTGCGCAAGTGGCCTGTCGTGTGTCTTTTACTTTTGAGTTACTTTTCTTTACATTACTTTAGTTTTTTGTAGGCCGAGATTTACTGTACATTTATTTATGCATCCTCATCTGTAAACATCACAGTGAATTATGGTTGATAGCTATTATTTTATGTTGAAGACATCTACCCGGTCTTTTGTTGGTTCATTTCGAAAATCCGGACAATTTGATATTCCGGATGGGTTTGGTCTCAATTAATCCGGATTATCGATGTTCTACTGTTATGTCTTTCATTTAATAACATTACAATTAGGTTGACTGAAAATTGAGAAGATTATGTTGTATTTCTCATTTTATAAAAATGTTGTTACAGTCAGAAAAAGAAAAGAAATTAGTGTCTTAAAAATTTGTTTTGTCAATGGGTTGTCATCCATTCTTTACAGTTGTCCGTAAAATTTTAGTTTTCTTTTTCTAATCGTTCATTTTACTTGTACAGTTCTTCTGAACTTCATAACCTATATTGTTCATCCACTATTTTTGGGCCCATTATCTTGCGAAGGATCGTTCTCTCAAGTTTCTCTGTTTCTCTTAAACCAGCCTTCTAACACATTCTAGATGGTTTTTCTAAGGAACTCACTCAGGTTAGACACACAGGTTTTATTGCAGTTACACTACTAAGTATTAAAAGGTAATAGATCATTTTAAAAGACCTAGTTCTGTAGATTACAGTATTACCCTTTTTATTCGAAAAACTTGTTTTTCAATTCAGTGTTTACTCAATTTTAATATTAAATATGCACAGTACAGAATTTCTTATATAGCTTCATTAAAGTACACAACAGAGTCCATTGAAATAAATTTTAAATATACAGGTTCAGTATTCTAGGAATTCGTTTACTGGTTCTTCACTTCCAGAACATGTTTGTAATAAAATTATGATGTAATGTTGCCGCAAAAAATGGTTTCATCAAAAATATCATTTTTTTAAAAAAATACTATAGCTTTTAGGGCTATCTTTTCAGGGCTAAAATAAATAGTTCTGTTTCTTATCACATGTTCAGCCAATTAAATGACTAAATCATTTAAGAACAGAAGAGGTAGAGGTGTAAAAGACACTAATCAGAGTTGTCTCCTCTGAAAGTAATGAATTTTATTATACAGCCAGACCCTGTGGTGAATGAAGTGAAGGTGTCATTTGCAGAATGGAAAATATGTGCTTTTCAGAGGGCCCGGCATGCTGATAAGCATACTTTTCCACTCAGTGAGGAAGGCTGTGGTAAACCACCTCACTCCTCGTTTTACTTAGTAAAATCTCTACAGGTTCAAACCAGCCTTTTGGCTGATGACCTAAACAACAAATCTTTTAAAAAGATACAGTAAATATTAATCACTGTAAAATATTACATTACGTTCTCTTGAAATTTATGTATTTTCCTTTATACATACTAATAAACGGTCATAAAAAAATATTGTATATCACTTTTACTATTTTTAAATCTTAAAAGTATGACTGCGTGTTATTCGGAATTGCATGTATCTGAAATCGGGTCTGTTTTTTTGTATTTCGGTTAAGGGTTTTACTGTAATTTAAAGTAGTAAACCAAAAATGTGAAAGAATTAAAAACGTACCTCCATACTGCCTTAAAAATTCAAGTTTTGAATAAATTATGTCTAAATAAGAACAGTTTTCTGTATTTTGTATAAGAAATAAAAAACAATTTTAATTTGGTTATAACGTCATTGATGTGACCAAACAAATCGCATATCGTACGAGTGATGTTATAAAATGTGTCAACACATCATTTGTAATTGATCATGAATGAAAATAGAGAAAAATGTCATTCGCGCAATTAACAATAGTTTATAATGTACATTTATCCCGGGAAATAATCTGTAATTATCTTTTGAAATTGTTTTACTTAATTTTAACGAGGGATCCTACTGATGCTGCTGCATCTCCCATCTCAGTCTGTTCCACCAGTTTTCCTCCTCCTGTTCCCTCTGCTGCATAGCCTGTGTCATCCCTTTTTCCCAAGTTCCACAGGGCCTGTTTCTCTTCCTCTTAGCGACTGGCTGGTAGTTAAAGATCCTTTAAAATTTGAAATTGTCCTTTGGAAAAATAAATCTTTTCTCGATACATTCACAGACATCTCTTTCTAGACTGGTAAAATCAAAAAATTTTAGCAGATTTGTTTGCCTCCCTTTTAATGTCAGACACACATAGTCAACATGATCTTTTTCTTCAGTACCTTTATGTCCTGATCCGAGGTGAACTTTGGATGCTTGCCAGTGATAGTGTTCCTCAGGCCGAGTTATGAACCCTGCATTGGGTAGTCCATTGGTGGGGCTGCCACCTTTTACAGCCTCTAGATGGGCCCTGGGTTTCATTTGGACTCCCACCTCCTTGGTTCGTCCACCCTCTCTGTCGTTGGGAAAATTCTTCCTCCGCGTTGACCATTTTTCAGGACTCCACCTGCCCTGGATTTTATTTGGGTTGACTCCCTAGGCTCTTCCACCCTCCATGCCATTCGGAATCCTTCATCTCCATCATGAAGACTGTTGACCAGTTTTCACCTCAGTTGATCCGCCGGTATTTATTTGGCTATGCCTTTTTTGTACCTACATGCATATCTACAGGACATTCCTTATCAGCCGTTGGGACCAACCATTTACTTCACATGCCAACACACATACTTCCTCTGCAAGCATGAAAATATAAACCTAGAGGGAAGTGAGGCTTGATGATGATGACCTTTAAGTGTTATCATTCAAAAATAAATCTATATAATACATCCTGCAGCTTGAAATTAATTCTGTTTTATGTATTATGAATTTCACTAACCATTTCATTTGCCTTTATTCTTGATCATCTACTTACATGTGTTTCGGTTGATCCTCAATCATCAGAGTACACGAAATATCATTTGAAACTTTAAAATTTTAAATGATAATTTGTGTATTCTGATGAAGGTAGTTCAACTGAAACACATGTAAGTAGATGATAAGAATAAAGGCAGCTGAAAAAGTTTGTGAACTTTATTGCTGCGGCCTGAGAGGAGCAGAGCGTTTTGTGGGGCGTGTAGCATTGCAGCACAAAGGCGTCCGTGCAACTCATCTTTTTAGTCATCTGTGTGCAATTGCAACAGTTATGTGAATCGGTGCCAGAATTTTAGGTTATTTTTCCATATCATTTTGTGTTTTCTGTTAAATACACAGTCTTAGAAGAAAGCTCTTGTCTGAAATTAAATTTATTTAATGTTAAAAACAGTCCAAGTTCAATAGTGGGAGAACGAGAGAAATTTTATGAAACATTAAGATCCCAGCCTGATAAATTTCATAGCTATATCAGAATGGCTGTGTCTACGTTTGATTTTATTTCACAAAAAATTGAGCTGCCTTTTTTTGTCTCGCACGCTCCGCTGCCTGTCCCATTCTACTCAGGTCACAGCCTATGTGTTTCCACAAAATTTGTCACTCACGACTGGAAGTGTTTTAAAATACTATTTTAGTGAGTGGCAGGAGAAAATATCTATTATCGACTGGTTCAATCAGTACAATCAAATTCAAAACTAATTAAAACTGTTAGTTTATGCTGGTCTACCTCCATCAATCTTCTTTTGCATTATTAGGTTTCTAAAGAAAGGTATTACATTGATGTATTAGCAAATGACGTTATAACCAAATTAAAATTAATACGTATCTTTAATTCGACTTGTAAATTATATGATAAGAATATACCAGTATTAACCTCCATTGTGCCATTAAAGAAAGTTGTTAATATAGAAAAGTCAAACCAAAACTTATTACTCTTTCTAAAAATAAACTAAAGTAAACTTAAACTCTTTCATTTGTCGTTTTTCACATTAAAAAACGCTAAGCCTTCAACGAATTACTTCCATTACTCCATTTATTTCCTGAGAGTCTTTTAATCCTACTCTCCATTGTGCTTCATTTCCATACTCTGCTTAGGTTACCTCTTCGCATTCATCCAATGCAGATGTCCATACCACAACTTGTGTATTTTTTCCTATTTTATCGTAACCCCTAAGGCTTCAGCTGTTCCATACTGTTCTGCTTCTACTACACAGTGGCCATATTACAATCCTTTCCTATGATGTCACACACACATTCATATAGGTAGATTTTACTTGTAAAAAATCATATGTAAAGCATAATTTTATCTACTCGTACGTATATTTTACAATTCTGTAGGTTGCAGGAGAATGACATGAGGGTGACTTGTTTGGGAACACTGCCGGTAGTATTTTGTCGTGCGCCATTCCCTTTCCCCCTTTGCTACAATGTACATTAGACCCAACCATTTGTAATAAAAGCAAGTTCCTATAGAAAAACGTCACAGCTTTCACACAAACTAAGAAACATGGTTGTACGTTGACTTACGGATGGCCAGCTTGCGATATCTGTTTACATCAAAATTTTTCAACACTAGCCTACCCTTTACACTAAAACTATAATAAAATATTTCCCTGTCAACATATTCTATTTCTGTAAACGCTGTTAGTTGCGTTGAGGAATTCTCTACAAAATAAATATAATAATGACTGGTTTCACACATATATTGATCCCACTGCAACGTTTTATTTCATTCAGTACTACCCATTTTTATAGCCACTGAAGTGGCTTTGCGTAGCGCATGCATTAACACATTATTTGGCATTTTTACTTGTTTCCCGATTAAATTCATTTCTCATATGGTCCAACCTCAAAATCCGACAAATTCTTCTCCACATGTCCATCTGCAAGACCACAATCATCCTTCAATTTTATTTTTTCTTGTTGATAGTTCCCATATATCTGTACCAAATGTCTGAATGCTTTACTATATATAATATATTTTTTGCCACCAGAATATGGTAACAGAAAACACTTACCAATGTTTATAATGCTTTCGCGTAACTTTACAAATCTTCAGTAAATTAAAAATTTTTTCACATCAAAATTTAAAACTTCCTACTTCTACCATGGTAGATAAGGAATCTTCTTAATTTTTTCTTCTTATCTTCTTAACTTCTTGATTCCTTATCTACCATGGTAGGAGTAGGAAGTTTTAAATTTTGATGCGAAAAACATTATAATTTACTGAAGATTTGTACAAGTTACACGAAAGTGTTATAAACATTGGTAAGTGTTTCCTGTTACCGTTTTGTGGTGTTTAGAAATACATATTTCAATTTTAAATAATACGGCCATTTATAATCCTACATAGAATGTTTGATAAAATAATATTTTTTGTCATATAGACAATTTTATTATACATCTAGTACAACAAAACTGTCTTGTAGCTTATTATTTGTGCTGTTGGCCTTAAAAAAACAAATTAATATAATCTGGATTATTTAGTTGGATGTTTAACAGGAGGAAATCTACTGTAAAAGTTTATGTTGAAATTTTAAATATTGTTAATGTAAAGAATAGATTATTTTTTACCATTATGTCCACTATTATGATAACCGATTTAAAATTTAAGTTCACCAAAGTTATGTTTAAGTTAAGTTTCACCATTTTTTATTTGTTCATTATTATCTGTAATATGTATATTGTTAGAATCTAATGTTAAGTTTGTTTTACTCGTAAATACTTTTTAATGATCTGGTTGACCAAAAAAAAGGGAGAGAGAATTACACCAGATTATATTTTTGTACATAGATATCCTATTATAGAATGTATTTTTTAATGAAATCATTGTTTTTTACCATTAAGTATGTTTGTACTGACTAATATATTTAGTTTTTAAGCTGCACGAGTGTATTGTTATACTGTAAACTCCTGGATATCCTAAATAATGAAGCCAAAGTAATTCTATCTATTTTATATAATAAATTTCACTAATCTTCTTTTTAAACTGCATCACATTTTATCTTTATTTACACGTGTTTCGGTGGATCCACCATCATCAGAATAAATAACATAATTGAAACTAAAAAATTTTTTTATTTAAAATCTATAGAAGATGATACATCTTTAGTCATTTGTATAAAACTGATTTAAAATTAATTTCCTTTAATTTATCCCTTCTCATATTTACTGTAGATAGCAGCAGCAGTCAATATCACTTCATCATTCCTAAATTTGACCTGTTCGTTCAAAATGTCCTGCTTTTGCTGTTTTAAATATTTATGAATATGGAACATCTCATATTTTTCAATTTTGTTTTTATTTTCTATTATACATTGTTCTATTGTATTAAAATGTTCATCCATTTTAACAAATTTATGTTTTTCCTCTTTTATATGATTGGTATATTTAGATATAATGTAGTCACATTTCAGTGCTTTTTTATGTTCATTATATCGCACTTGAAAATTACGACTAGTTAAACTGCAGGATGCATTATAAAGATTTATTTTTGAATGAAGCCAAAGTAATTGTTGTTGTTTAGGTCATCAGCCGAAAGGCTGGTTTGAACCTGTAGAGGTTTTACTAAGTAAAACGAGGAGTGAGGTGGTTTACCATTGCCTTCCTCACTGAGTGGAAAAATACGCTTATCAGCATGCCGGGCCCTCTGAAAAGCACATATTTTCCACTCTGCAAATCACACCTTCACTTCATTCACCACAGGGTCTGGCTGTATAATGAAATTCATTACTTTCAGAGGAGATAACTGTGATTGGTGTCTTTTACACCTCTACCTCTTCTGTTCTTAAATGATTCAGTCATTTAATTGGCTGACCATGTGACAAGAAACAGAACTATTTATTTTAGCCCTGCAACTAACAGATTGAGTGTAAATAATTTGACACTAATTATAAATAACTTATTATGAGTATTAATAATAATAACTAGCATCATGTACCCGTGCGAATAAATTTACACAATGTTCATGTGTTTCAAACCCCTATCATTACTTAAATGATGATTTACGTTAACAATAAATTTAACTGTTCTTAGAAGAACGGTGAGTAACAACGATAGCACATTATTACGATAGTTTCATCCTGAAAAGAACAGTTTTAAACTAAAACTTTAAATAAAACTATGTTAACATAATGTCTGACTGAGTATTTTGTGGGATGTGAAGAGAGATGACACATATTCTGCATGCTTATGGAATATGATTATAAAACCGCATTACATTACACTTTATTACCACTTCGTTTAGAACAAAATTTACTCTTTTTTTCATTTCGTAAAATGAAGCACATGTAAGCATGATTTCAAGTTTTGAACTTTTTGGAAAATCAAGAAAGAATACTCTTTAAAACCATGTAAAAATTATAAAAATCCATTTAGTAGAATTCTAATTTAAAATACATCTGCATCCATTTAGTAGAACTCTGTATTTAGAATTCTAATTTAAAATACATCTGCATCCATTTAGTAGAACTCGGTATTTAGAATTCTAATTTAAAATACATCTGCATCCATTTAGTAGAACTCGGTATTTAGAATTATAATTTAAAATACATCTGCATCCATTTAGTGGAACTCTGTATTTAGAATTCTAATTTAAAATACATCTGCATCCATTTAGTAGAACTCTGTATTTAGAATTCTAATTTAAAATACACCTGCTGGACTGTTGACATGTCCTTTTGAGATGCTGACTATTTTCCATCCAGCAGGCAATTTCAATCACTTATTATTCAACTTCTAGACCCTCAGTAAATAATTTTTCAATCACATTTGACTTCAACTGGTAAACTTTTTTTTTTTAATAAGGGCTGCACTTTTGGTACACCCTTATTCAAATTAAATGGCACTTTAAATATTGTTTCGGCACTAAAAGGGTTAACCGAAGCCCCACATTACTTAAACTATCTAGCAGTTGATTGAAGAACTTAGTGGAAGAAGATGTTATGTAACAAAAATAATATAGTTTTGAGAAAAATGAAATCAAAATTCTAAAGCTCTCATCGTTTTATGAATTGCCTAATTTCTTTCATTGTGGTAACTACGTATTACCAACCCTTTATGCAATTAAAATTTGTTTGAACATTACTTTTCAGTACCACTTTTCTCATATTTTTTTTATGCATTTGACACTTTTGTCCTCTAAAAATCTGTATCGTACACTATATTCTCTTGAGGATGGATAAACGGTATTTCAAAAATAGAAGACAAAATGATTTATAACAGATTTTTCATTCAATAGTAAATCCTTATAATGCATCCTGCAGCTTGAAATCAATTCTATTTTATTTAATAAATTTTACTAACCTTTGTTTTAAGCTGCCTTTATTTTTATTAATCACTTATAAATGTTTCGGTGGATCCACCATCATCAGATTATATTATACTGTTTGAAACTAAACATTTTTAAATTTATAGAAGATGTTACATCTTCAGTCATTTGTACGAGGGTTATCCAGAAAATAACCTCCGTTTTGAAATAAAAAGTAAACGAGTGAAGATACAAAAACTTCATTATATACATATATTAAAACTACAGTTTTTCTCTATTTTTCAACATAGTCGCCAAACAGGTACAAGCACTTGTCGTACCTTGGAACAGTCTTTGAAATACCCTCTGCATAAAAATCTGCCGCCTGTGAATGTAGCCAACCATTCACGGCGTTTTGAAGCTCTTCGTCCATGTTCTATAAAATCAACGAGTAAGATGAGTAAGGTGTTGTGTTTGTCCATGACAACGCTCGCCCTCATACAGCTCGAAGAACAAATGAACTTTTGGCCAAGTTTAATGGGATGTTTTCGATCATCCCCCCTACAGCCCGGACTTGGCTCCTAGTGACTTTCACCTGTTCCCGAACATGAAGCGGTGGCTTGCATCTCAGTGGTTCGCCAATGACGAAGAGCTTCAAAACGCCGTGAATGATTGGCTACATTCACAGGCGGCAGATTTTTATGCAGAGGGTATTTCAAAGACTGTTCCAAGGTACGACAAGTGCTTGAATCTGTTTGGCGACTATGTCGAAAAATAGAGAAAAACTGTAGTTTTAATATGTATATAATAAAGTTTTTGTATTTTCACTCGTTTACTTTTTATTTCAAAACTGAGGTTATAACCTGAGGTTTTATTAAAACTGAGGATAACCCTTGTATTAAACTGAAACTTTAGTTTCAAAAAGTATAATATACTTTGATGATGGTGGATCCACCGAAACATGTGTAAGTGATTAATTAAAATAAAGGCAGCTTAATTAAAGAAAAGGTTAGTGAAATTTATTATATGTAACAGAATATTGTTAAGAAACACCAAATAATAGCTGTTACTGGTGAAGATAAATATATAATACCATAGTTAACTGTTATTCTTCCAAAAAGGTGTCTCTTAAGACTGCAGTTCATTCTGGTGGAAGGCGTCAAAGTAATCTTGACACTTTATTAATGCACTGCAGAACATTCAATCAAGCTGTAGGGTACAATCGTATACCACTACCATTTATTCATGAGTATTTCCTTAAACTGTAAAGACAGAGTTTAAATCTTCATCAATCACAAAAACTAAGTTTTTTAAGTTTTTGAAAAAAATGTTATATATATATATATATATATATATATATATATATTCATTCAAAAATAAATCTTTATAATGCATCCTGCAGTTTGAAATATTTCTATTTCATATAATGAATTAATATAATAATTTCACTAACCTTCTTTTTAAACTGTGTCACCTTTATTTTATTCCTACTTACACATGTTTCGGTGGATCCACCATCATCAGAGTAAATGAAAAATTGAAACTAAAATTTTTTTCATTTATTTAAAATTTACAGAAGATGATACATCTTCAGCCACTTGTATAAAACTGATTTAAAATACCTTGTAAAAAATTTTACATTGGTATGACTAGTCGTAATTTTCAAGTGAGGTATAATGAACATAAAAAAGCACTGAAATGTGACTACATTATATCTAACTATACCAATCATATAAAAGAAGAAAAACATAAATTTGGTAAAATAGATGAACATTTCAATATAATAGAACAATGTAATATAGAGAATAAAAATAAAATTGAAAAATATGAGATGTTCCATATTTATAAATATTTAAAAGAGCAAAAGCAGGACATTTTGAATGAACAGATAAAATTTAGGAATGATGAAGTGATATTGACTGCTGCTGCTATCTACAGTAAATATGAGAAGGGATAAATTAAAATAAATTAATTTTAAATCAGTTTTATACAAGTGACTGAAGATGTATCATCTTCTGTAAATTTTAAATAAATGAAAAAAATTTTTAGTTTCAATTTTTCATTTACTCTGATGATGGTGGATCCACCGAAACACGCGTAAGTAGGAATAAAATAAAGGTGACGCAGTTTAAAAAGAAGGTTAGTGAAATTATTATATTAATTCATTATATGAAATAGAAATATATATATATATATATATATATATATATATAGCACCGTAATCCACTAAGCTCTTCGACTATTATGGAAAATAAAAATAACAAAATTTGTAGTTTTTTTAAATTTTGGATAATGAGGAGTTTACTGTATCTTTTATTGGAAATATATTGAGATGTTTATTCATCTGCATAGGAATAAATTTTTTTTAATCAATATTGAGTTCTTTTTTTCATTATTTTTGTTAACTAAACGAGTGACTATGCCTTCATGTTATATTGGTTGTAAAGTTGCACAACTAAGTGGAAAGTCTGAAGTTTGATTCATTAATCAGGGCTGGAAATTGTAACTGGTGGTGGGTTGAGCCCATGGCAGGAATACTACTACCGGTTTCATAATTATACCGGGTGATATAAAACTATACGGCAATCTCTTGGGATCTCATTCTATAGCTAAAAATAAGAAAAAAAGTTCATATAAACATATGCCTGAAAACGTTTAGTTAGCGAGTTACGGCTAGCAAAAAATTTCACCTAGAACTCGTGTATCCTCGGTGAAGTAAGGCCGTATAAAAATCTTAAAGGTAGTTACAAAGATACAAATACGATTGTTTCTTATGTTTTTCAATCTGAGAGATTTTTTTCCACCAATTCTTGTGTTTTATTTAAGATATCTCTGAAAGTATTGCATTTACAGCTCTGGAACCAATTTTATTCAATTTTTCAGATTAAAAACCAAGTTTGAACCCTTGCATCTTCAAAACGATGAATCATATTACATACTTTACATCAAAATTTAGCTCATTTTATTCTGCTTTGACCTATAATAATCGTATATTTTTAATGCTGTTTGAAAATTGTCATATCGAGGTTAGAAGACAAAAAGACTCGCTTTTCTTGCTACCACAAAGAATTTCATGCGTATAACTCTAGTATTATTTGACCAACAAGTTTGAAATTTTTACACAACATATAGCGGGTTGGATCCTTACAGTGTATACAAAGTTTCAAATTCGTACGTTTCTTAAATTTTTATTTATTAACAATATTCTGAACCCTTGTTATCTTTGTAAACGCTCAATCATTTGGCATGAGCAAACTATTGTTTTATTCAGCGTACTTACTTTACTTTACAACATGGGCGTTCAGGCTTCTGCAGCCCCTCCTCACCGCGACCTAAAAGATCTTTTGTGATTGCCCCTATTCCTTATTTATGCAAGACCCACACTTTCAATAAAGCGCAGGATCTGCCTAGGATCTAGTGCACTTACCTGAGAAGGTGTTAACACATCCTTACCCATCAGCGCTCTTTTTTTGCAGCCAACCACTTTGCAACTGCATAAAATGTGCTCAGCCTTCTCTTCTGCCTCATGACAGAATCTACACAGGCTCTCTTCAGCAACTCCTATCTTGGATAAATGATACCCAAGATTACAATGACCAGTCATCAGGCCCACTACCCTCCTTTATTCAGCGTAAAAAAATTAGTACAAATGTATTAATAACATGAGACTGATTGATTGGCCATGTTGTGGTAGAATTTTTAAAATTTTGAAAAAATGAAAGTGAATGAAAAAAAATTGAAAAGTGGGCACTACTACCCATGTTGTCAGGTTGTGCACGTGACATTCTAACATTCTGTCAGACTGTCTACGTGATAGTAGTGTCCACCCCCTACATGGCCATGTCTATTTTTCAAAATTTTAAATTCTACCACAACATTGGCCAATCAATATTTCATGTTATTAAATTAAACAGCTGATTTTCGGAGACGAAGGTTCCTGGTTCAAATCCTAGTAAAGGTAGTTACTTTTATACGGATTTGAATACTAGACAGTGGTTACCGGTGTACTTTAATGGTTGGGGTTTAATTAACCATACTCTCTCAGGAATGGTCGACCTGAGTCTGTACAAGACTACACCTCATTTACACATCATACACATCATCCTCATCTCATTGGGTCATGGGGTTGCTTATTGTTCTGAATTGAACAGATTGCAACGTACACAAATTAGGGATTACAAAAAAAATTACAAAATCTTGGAGCAAGTGTCAAATTTTAAATACTTGGGATGTAACATAATGCATGATTATGACCGGGATCCTCAACAAAAAATATCGAGGTTCAACATGATATGTGGGGCAATAAACCGATCCCTCAGGAGTAGAGCTAGAAAGAGCACCCTGCTCAAATTTTATAAAGTAATGGCGATCCCAGCATTGGCTTATGGAAGTGAGACATGGGTCCTTACAAAGAAACAAGAATCAAAAATTCAGGCAGCAGAAATGCGATTCCTGAGGCAGATGAAAGGTTGTACAAGAGAGGATAGAATCCGAAATGAGGAGATAAGGAGAGAGTGTGATGCCCAGCCACTCTTGAGCATATTGAGAACCTACAGGAAACATTGGTCAGATCATGTTGTAAGAATGTCACAAGACCGCCTCCCTCGATCTGCGCTGCTCTATAAACCAATCGGAAAGAGAAATATTGGTAGGCCGAGGAAAAGATGGACGCCGGAACAGGCTTAAAAAGCCTAATCCATGAAGACGACGACGACAAAAAAAATTAAATTAATACATTTGTACTGATTAAAACATACATATGCTGAATAAAACGACGGTCCGAACAATTGAGTGGTTACCGAGATAACAAGGGTTCAGAATATTGGTAATAAATAAAACTATACGTACAGATATCAGATGAATTGATGTTCCATAGCCAGGCAAATGAAATCTGCCCATAATAGACAGATGGAGTGTCAAATTATGTACACTCAATCTGTTTGTTGCAGGGCTAAAATAAATAGTTCTGTTTCTTATCACATGGTCACCCAATTAAATGACTGAATCATTTAAGAACAGAAGAGGTAGAGGTGTACAAAACACTAATCAGAGTTATCTCCTCTGAAAGAAATGAATTTCATTGTACAGCCAGACCCTGTGGTGAATGAAGTGAAAGTGTCATTTGCAGAGCGGAAAATATGTCCTTTTCAGAGGGCCCGGCATGCTGATAAGCGTACTTTTCCACTCAGTGAGGAAGGCAATTGTAAACCACCTTACTCCTTGTTTTACTTAGTAAAACCTCTAGAGGTTCAAACCAGCCTTTCGGCTGTTGACCTAAACAACAAACAAGCCGGGCGAGTGAGAGGGAGATATTCTATGTGGCATAACTACGCATGCACCCAAAGGTCTTTACCGTTATAATCCAGATCTGAAAACATACTACAGTTGTTATCTTGGCCCGTGCTAGTGTGTACGTGTGTGTGTGTGTGTGTGTGTGTGTGTGGAGTGTTATGTACAACAAGCACATTATGATAGCTGAATAAAGGAAGGTAAGCAAATAATAGAATAAGACTGCTTATTAGTTTACTACATGTATAAACCCTTGCTCACAACAATGAGTAAAATTATACAATGTTATTGGAATGGCGCGTATGGCTTGTGCGAGTGAGAGCGTTATGCATTCTCTCACTCCCAAGGCTAGGGGACTTCAACTCATCTGAATAACATAACGTACGAATTTGAAATTTTGGTACATATTGTAAGGATATGATCCGCTATGTTGTATAAAATTTCAAACTTTTTGGTCAAATAATACTTGAGTTATACGCCTCCAAACGCATGAAATTCTTTGTGGTAGCAAAAAACTGGGTCTTTTTGTCTTCCAACCTCGATATAACAATTTTCAAACATTATTAAAAATACAGGATTATTATTGGTCAAAGCAGAATAAAATGACTAAATTTTGATGTAAAGTATGTTGAAATCTTATTCATCGTTTTAAAGATGCAAGGATTCAAATTCGGGTGTATGAAACCAATAGTCGAATAGGTGTGCTCATGTACATGTCTTACAATATGTCAGCTGTTCTGTGATGTCACATTCGGAAGGTTTTACGCCACTTCATTGTAACTCAAGATTACATTCTTTTAAGCTGAAGGCGTGTTGGTGAATATTATTCAGTTTTCTTTAAAATATCGTTCTGTGATTCCAAGAACAGGTGAAATAGTATTAAATAAATACAATAATAAGCTAAAAGTACCTGTCCGTGTGGTATTTGGTTGTAAATACTGTAGTTGTTTTTAGGGAACTGTAGTTTACTGAAAAAAAATTGCAAATTGCAGTATTTGGGACATGTTGTGAGGGGAGATAAATACCAGTTGTTGCAACTTATTATCCAGGGAAAAATAATTGGCACAAGATCCATAGGCAGAAGAAGGAATTCATGGTTGAAGAACTTAAGAGAATGGTTCAATTGCAACAACTGCCAACTGTTTAGATCTGCAGTATCAAGAATACGCATAGCTTTGATGATAGCCAAACTTCGGAACGAAGACGGCACCTAAAGAAGAAGAGTTTACTGAAAACTGCCCAATTTGATTGCTGCTTTTCTCTGTATTTTTGACGTGATTCAGTATGAATTTCTGAACAGAGACTTCCTGTGGAGTTTGATCAGGAATGGCAGTCAGCTGGTCACCGTACTGAGTTGCTTGCCAAACCAGTGTTGCTTAACAATTAATAGCGACCTTCTACCAGCTGATTGACTAGTCTCCCCCTAAGGGCAAATACTGTAGTAGCAAGACAAAAGGGTTGAATATTAAGTATTATAGCTTTCCAGAAGAAAGTACCCTTCAGCAGAAGTCGGTAAATTCTTGTAAAAGGGCAGATAAATTTATTATTAAAAATTCTATCTGCTCAGATATTACACATTTAATTGTTTTATAACCCCTTTAAAGCACAGATTGCTACAGTACAGTGCAATAATTTTAGAAATTTAAAATATGTTTCAATTCCAATACATAACCTTCCTGGGAAAAAACTTTCACAGCACAAACATTTTATCATCAGACAAAATCGAAGAACTTTAATTCTAAACTTTAAATAATGTTCAATAAGCACGAATAATGGTAGTTCTGTAGGTCAATTTCCGGACTCTGAAGGCGCCATCTAAATACGAAATTACAACGGAAGTAAGTGTTCAGAATTTGAAAGCTGAAAATATACAACTTATAAAAAATCTATAAGCTTTTATGAAGAAAAATTAAAATTTCTTCAGTTAGAAAAATTTCGATGCTTCTGTTTCTAATGTATAGGGTTAGGCTATTACGACAGAAAAATTGGTGTGAAACACTTGCACAGCTCTCTCGCCAATATAGATAATTTTTTTTGTTGTACATCTAACTATTTTATAATGTTTTGCTAATGCAGACAGTGGAGAATGATGCTACATGAAAATGAGTGATGAAAAAATGCCAGACCTGACCGGGAATCGAACCTGGGACCCCGACGAAGAAGCCAGTTGCGCTAACCACTATGCCAACAGGCTGGCCTGTAGATAATGAACAATATAACATTTATGTTTAACCTTAAGTAAACAATGTAAAATAAAAACCATTAGTTAATTTTAATCATGAGTGAATGACACAAAATGAAGATTAACGTAATGAAGATTTCGTAGATCTTAAAAATACAGAAAATCTGTAATTGCCTCTATACTAGGCTCTGTAGACAAAAATGCTTAAAATATAAAAGTTGTAGGTTTTGTAATTTCCTACTACTTTGATTATAATATAACTTTTGTCGTAAAATGCATACTAAGGCAGCAATCAAACAATCAGCAAACCAACAAGATAAAGTAAAAATTTGACACGATGTCAACTGAATCAGTTCAGTCGATATCAGGTGTCCAATTTTTTCATGATAACATTTTTCATAATATAAAGAAAATTTGAAAATAGTTCCAGAGAATTCCAAGTAGGTGGCACAATAACTGCTGCAAAATAAATAATGAAAAACTATGCATAGAAGTGCAGAATAACTAAAATAAAACAAAATTTTTGATATCAGGATAGTATGAAAACAAAGTGGTTTCTCTCACTCACTGGTCAGTCAGAATTATTATGTATTCTCACAGTAGGTTAGGTTGTTTGGTTCTTTCTACCTCTTACTATTTCATATTATCCTGTTATCAAAAAAATCTTTTGTGAAGCAAACATGGTTCCTCATCAGAAGAATAATAACAATACAGAAAATCGGTAATTGCCTCTAAACTAGGCACTGTAGAGAAAAATTCTTTAAACAAAAGATGTAGGTTTTTTAATTTCCTATAACTTTGATTACACATACTTTTCCCTAGAATGCATATTAAAGTTGCAATCTTAAAAAAACACCATTTTTTCTACAAGAGCACACAGCCTCTGAGAATTTCAGCAGACATGACGCTTACCTTATCTTGTGAGCGTAAAAATGTAGTAAAAGAAGCAATTTAAAAAAAATGAAAAAGGATAAAAATTTTTAACACAAAACAATTTATTGATAATAAATATAATTTAAATTGTCCATAAATACATTTAAATACTTTAAATTTAAAAAAATGTTACGTCATAAAAGCCATTCCATGTTTCAGTAGAATAGTATTATCTTTGTCCAACATTCTTGATTTTAATATAACTTTCATTTGATCCCGTACCTGAAACACCAACAATTAAACTATTTATATAATAAAAAAAATCTGGTGTGAAACACTCACACAACTTTCTCTAGCCAATGCAAATAATTAACAATATAACCTAACATTAGTTATTAAACATTAGAAAATAAACAATAAACTAACCTCTAAAAATATAACCTTATTTTAATCATGACTGAAAGACGCAAAATGAAAATCTAACTCAGTTCGGCTTAAAAATACGGAAAATCACTCTTTCACACTAAACTAGGCTCTGTAGAGAAAAATGCTTTAAACAAAAGTTGTAGATCTTTTTATTTCCTATAAATTTAATTATATACACTTTTGTTGTAAAATGCATACTAAGGCCGAAATCTTAAAAAAATAGGTTTTTCACACATTTTCATGAGAAAAAAAACAAAAAATCGCAATTACTGCTAAACTAAGCGTTATACAAAAAAATGTTTGAAATAAGAGTTGTAGGTTTTTAAATTCTCTACAACTTTTATTATATATGTTTTTGCGCTAAAATTGATAATGAAGCCATAATCTTAAAAAAACTATTTCTTTACGTGAAAACAGCCTCACCGAGAATTTCAGCAAACATGGCGCCTACCCTATCTTGTAGAGCATAAAAAAAATGAGTAAACCAGGCAATTTAAAAAAAAATTGTAGAACCAGTTATGAGAAAAGTGAAAAATTATACGAATAAACTACTACTTCTGGTTGACCGATTTTGATGAAAATGTTCGTGTCAGGTCCGGTAGTGGTATGTAACTTAAAAGTTTCAAGTTTGAAGTACGTACGAAATTCTGTTCTTGAGATATTCTGTTCACACACACACACACACAGACCAATTGCTAAAAACATGTTTTTTGGGTTCAGGGGGTCTGAAAACATATAGATCCGGTGAAAACTCGACATGAAAACAATACTTTCCTTCCTATATATTCATATAGGCAAGATAAAGTAATAAATCTGGTGTGAAACACTTACATGACTTTAATTGTGAGTGAACATGCTAAATGAAAATCAATCGACCTCTGTTCCACTTAAAAATATGGAAAACTGTTTATCGCTAAACTAAACTTTGTAGAAAAATGTTTGAAATAAAAGTTGAAGGTTTTTCAATTTTCCATAACTTCGATTCTGTACACTTTATCATAAAATTCTTACTACGGCCACAATCTTAAAATATTGTTTTTTACCGTTTTTAATGATTAAAATACAGAAAGTCGCTAATTTAAGTTAAGCATTGTAAAAAAAAAAGTTGTAGGTTTGTAATTTTAAACAATTTTGATTGGTATATACGTTTCCGCCCTCAAATGTACGAGGGCAGTCCAAAAAGTCTGTCATGTTTTGTGTTGTAGCCGCTAGGGGCGGAGCTATCGCGGTCATTTTGGTGCCGCGGCGTTTCTCTGTTCAGTGGCTATCCAGCCGTGCTAGCGAGAGGTCTGTGTCACTCTTCGTTGTTTTTCAACAACAATTTAAAATGTGTGCCGCAATTCAAAATCCTGCCAGTTGTGAAATACGGTCAGTACAGGAAAGGAGTTCTTCTTATCGATTCTTGGAACGTTGCACAACAATAACCTCTGCGAGGTATTGTGAAACACTTGAAAAGTTAAGAAGAGCGATCCAAAACAAGCGCAGAGGAAAGTTGACTGGAAAAATTCTCTTTTTGCATGACAACGCCCGACCACACACGACAAATCGAACACAAGAAGTCCTGGACGCTTTTAAATGGGAGGTTTTCCCACATCCGCCATACAGTCCGGACCTTGTGCCCAGCAATTATCACTTGTTCCCGACAATGAAGACATGGCTTGCGACGCAGAGCTTTGATGACGACGCGGGGCTGCAGGAGGGTGTGACTAACTGGTTAAAATCACAGGCGGTAGACTTTTATGATGCCGGCATTTCAAAATTAGTTCACCATGATAAGTGTCTTAATTTGTTTGGTGATTATGTAGAAAAATAGCATTTTAGTTGCACTTTCAAATGTATATAATAAAATTTTTTTCTCGTACTTAGTTTTTTTTTATATCAAAACGTGACAGACTTTCTGGACTGCCCTCACATATGAAGGCCACAATCTTAAAAACATTTTTCACCACAACAGCACAACTCCTCTTCCCCAAAGAATTTCAGCAGACATGCCACCACTTAACCTACCTTGTAGAGTATAAAAAATTAAGTTATTTAGCAGTTTCTAAAAAAATTGTAGAAGTTGTTTTTGAGAAAATTGCACGAATAAACTTCAGGCTAACCGATTTTCATGAAAATTTTCATGTTGGTGGGGGGGTACACAATTTAACTTCCAAGTTTCAACTTTTGTATGCTATTTTGTTCATACACAGTACAAATGCTAAAAATATGCTTTATTGGAATCAGGGTACTTGAAAGCATGCATTTCTGATGAAAACACAATTTTCAAAAACTTTTCAATTCCTTGTACGTTGCAATCTGTTCAATTCAGAATAATACGCAACCCCATGACCCAATGAGACGAAGACGATATGTATGACGTGTAAATGAGGTGTAGTCTTGTACAAACCCAGGCCGACAATTCCTGAGAGAGTATGGTTAATTGAACCCAACCATCAAAGTACACCAGTAACCACTGTCTAGTATTCAAATCCGTATAAAAGTAACTGCCTTTACTAGGATTTGAACCAGGAATCTTCATCTCCGACAATCAGCTGTTAAACAGCTGACTCGTGGCGACGACTTTACCTGACATGAAAACAATACTTTTCTTCCCCTATATATTCATTCGTATAAGGCAAAAGAAAGTAAAAATTTGTTCTAAGTTCTTGTAAATAAATCCGGTTTAAATTTTACTTAATTCAGGTGAGTGAATTAAACAAGTAAATACAGTGGAATCACTTGTATTCTATTCTTCATTCTTCCATCTTTCAGTAACTTTAACTGACTGAAGATAATATATGCAGGATGCATGATAAAGATTTATTTTTGAATGAAGACAAGAAAGAACTATTTTTCTATAAAAAGGCAGACTTTTTATTCATTTAAAATTTTTAATCCACACAAAACTTAAAAAGAGTATAGGATAAGTCAGTATCAAAACATTTCATCTGTTAAGATGAAAGAGACTGTACTTAGTACCCCGCCAATGTTAAATTTGCTATTTTTTGGTCAATTTTTCATAGGACTGGTAAAATATAGGGAAATGAAACTTTACACACTATAGGTGTCGGGTTTCTTCTCGAGCTACTGACATTTTTCTATTTAATCTTTGGACCAGACAATTTTTTTTTTAAATTACGAATAACATAAAATTTTCACAATTTGATTTCCACGTGTTTTGCGTATTACTAATTTTCGGAGCACCTGAGGAAGTCATAAAAATGTCTGTATATGTGGTTATACAAGATAATTAACTGGTAAAAATTTCAGCCTGGTAGGTTTATTGGTTTCTGAGAAAATGTACCTAAGTGTTAAAAATCTAAATTTACGGGAAAAAGTAAGAAACAAGAAGGCACAAATCAAAAACAATATGTACACAAACAAGTAAATTTCCCATCAACAGTTGTTTAGAAAGCTGAACCAACAGCTGAGAATATTAAAAAGTGTGATGCAGATATTTTAACAACTAAAATTCTCTTTGCACAAAAACGAGCAGTATAAAATTATGAAAAAATATTCGTTCTTCGTAACATGATAAATTTTCTGTGTAAACCTGAAAAAAACTTAATTTTTTCATTAAAAAATATTTTTTTGACGTAATTTAATGTTTTTCAGGCAGATCTAGGCCTAAACTATTGAAAAACATAAAAAACCTAAATTATAAATTTTGATAAAACCATCGTGCAATCTCCCTTTAAAAAGAAACATCACATAAAACAAATTATCAACATCAGTTGTATACAATATAAACACAAATTTAGACTCCATTATAAATACAAATTTTTTTTTTTGTAATCTTTAATGTGTGTACGTTGCAATCTGTTCAGTTCAGAACAATAAGCAACCCCATAACCCAATGAGATGAGGATGATGTGTATGACATGTAAATGAGGCGTAGTCTTGTACAGACTCAGGTCGACCATTCCTAAGAGAGTATGGTTAATTGAACCCCAACCATCAAAGTACACCGGTAAACACTGTCTAGCATTCAAATCCGTAAAAAATTAACTACCTTTACTAGGATTTGAACCAGGAACCTTCGTCTCCGAAAATCAGCTGTTAAACAGCTGATTTTAGCGATGACTTTACCTCTAGGCCAACCCGATGGGTAAATACAAATTTAGACTCCATTAGTATTATACAATCTCCAGGAATTTATAAAATGGAGTCTAAATTTGTATTTAGACTCCATTTTATAAATTCCTGGATTCATCATCATCATCATCATCATCATCTGGGTATCCTTCCAGCAGGCCGGGTAGGATTTGAGTGGACGATATGCCTCCATCTATCTCTATCTTGATATACCTTTTGTATTCTGATATCCTGTAGTGTCATTCCTTTTGTTAGTAATAAATTCCTGGATTGTATAATACTAATTATCAAACATGTAAGACTTTTAATCTTTCTTAAATCTTTTCTCACTTTCAATCACAAACAACCTTTGTCAAATATGAGTCACAGTTTTGATCCAGTATAAATTAAGATAGATTTTCCAAAGAGGAGACAACCTATGAAACTCGGAAAAATCAGAACGGAGACAGACTCATGCTTCTAAACCATTAAAACTGTTAACAACTGTAGAAATTATTTTTGGAAAGTCATTTCCACATTTTACTCATTCATTAACTAAAAAACTAATCAATTTTACAGTACCTTTTTGACATCCCCTTTTTCCTCAGACAGAAGTGTAGAAAGAGCATGTGGGAACCTGAATAACGAATCTTCCAAACTCCTCTTGTTAAATAATATTGAAAACTTTGAGATGTAATCAACAGCCAAGATAAACACAGAAAACATAAAATCTAAACCTTCCTGCAATGAAAAAAAAAACCACACAAAACAACACTTTTAGTAAATATCCTTTATCACAGCAATTTGTTTCTCCTGTACAGTTGTTTCAAATTACAAAGATAGTAACGTTTCACCTGACGGATATTTCAGTTACATTTTTTAATAAAAATTTCCCTATTTGAAATAAAAAATCTGGTGTGAAACACTCACACAACTTTCTCTTGCCAATGCAAATAATTAACAATAAACCTAACATTAGTATTAAAACATTAGAAATGAACAAAAACTAACCTCAAAAACATAACCTTATTTTAATCATAAGTGAATGACGCAAAATGACAATCGAACTCAGTTTGGCTTAAAAATACGGAAAATCACGCTTTCACGCTAAACTAGGCTCTGTAGAGAAAAATGCTCTAAACAAAAGTTGTAGATCTTTTAATTTTCTATAAATTTAATTATATACACTTTTGTCGTAAAATGCATACTAAGACCGAAATGTTAAAAAAATCGATTTTTCTCACGTTTTCGTGAGAAAAAAAACAGAAAATCGCAAATTACCGCTAAACTAAGCGTTATACAAAAAAATGTTTGAAACAGAAGTTGTAGGTTTTTAAATTCTCTACAACTTTTATTATATAAGTTTTTGCGCTAAAATTTATATTAAAGCCGTAATCTTAAAAAAACAACGTTTTTACGTGAAAACAGCCTCACCGAGAATTTCAGTAAACATGGCGCCTACCCTATCTTGTAGAGAATAAAAAATTGAGTAAAATAGGCGATTTTAAAAAAAATCGTAGGACCAGTTTTTGAGAAAATCGCAAAAAACTGAAAAATTATACGAATAAACTACTACTTCCGGTTGACTGATTTTGATGAAAATGTTCGTGTCGCGTCCGGTAGTGGTATGTAACTTAAGTTTCAAGTTTCAAGTTCGTACAATGTTCCGTTCTTGAGATATTCTGTTTACACACACGCACACACACACACACACACACGCACGCACGCACGCACGCACGCACGCACACACACACACACGCACACACACACACACACACACACACCCACACACCCACCCACACACACACACACACACACACACACACACACACACACACACACACACACACACACACACACACAGACCAATCGCTAAAAACATGTTTTTTGGGTTCAGGGGGTCTGAAAACGTATAGATCCGGTGAAAACTCGATTTCGAAAAATCGACATGAAAACAATAGGGTTTCCTTCCTATATATTCATATAGGCAAGAGAAAGTAAAAATTTCTCTCTACATTTTTTAAAATTATTTATTATTTAACATTCAAGATGTAAAGATAGTGAGTCATGGGAATGCCTTTTGCGTATGTATCGGCTGTGAGGAAAAGAAGAGAAATCTTAACAGTGCTGCCAACCTCAGCAGTGAGACACTACATTTTACTACTGTGCAATTGCACCATTAATTAACCATACGCTGCCCTTAAATTAACATACTTCGTTGTGACTGACACTTTTTCAACTTAAACCCCATTTCCTTAAAAACGTTTCTTAACGTACAAAATTTCCAACTAAAATTTAGCCTTTCTTTCAAAACTGGTAATAACGTTTCATATCTCAGCATCACTTTCTTATTGATATATGATAGGCGTCTCATCTGGCTTGCAGAGAGTTCAGCCTATACGAGGGTCGTTTGAAAAGTTCGTGCACAGTCAGATATATGGCACTACTGGCGCATATCGAGCATATGTTTAGTTAGTAGCATCTGATGGAAAAACACATGTGTAGTTTCAGCCAGATCGGTCTATTTCTTTGTGTTTGACATTCGTTTTAATCGAGGAAGTCGAGTGATTTTCAAAAAATGATTGAAAAAGAATTTCGTGTGAAGTGTTGCAAGGGCGGTTTGCAGCTGTTCCAGAAGAATTCGCAGGACTTTAAGCGTCGTTTCGTCACTGTGGATGAAACATGGATACATCACTACACTCTTGAGACCAAAGAACATCTAAACAATGGGTTATGAAGGGGGAATCTGTGCAAAAAAAGGCGAAGACAGTTCCTTCGGCTGGAAAGGTTATGGCGACTGTCTTTTGGGATTCACAAGGAATAATCTTCATCGATTATCTGGAAAAGGGTAAAACTATTACATGTGCATATTATTCATCGTTATTGGACCGTTTGAAAACAAGCTGCAAAAAAAACGCCCACGATTGCCTCACAAAAAAGTCCTTTTCCATCACGACAACGCACCAGCTCACGCCTCAGCAGTTGTAGTCGCAAAATTAATGGAAATAGGGTTCCAACTCGTTTCACATCCCCCTATTCTTCAGACTTGGCTCCCTCGGATTACTATTTGTTTCCCAATTTGAAGAAATGGCTAGCGGGAAAAAGATTTTATTCAAACGAGGAGGTGATTGCAGGAACGAATGGCTATTTTTTAGACTTGGACAAATCCTATTATTCGGAAGGGATCAACAAACTAGAGCAGCGTTGGACGAAGTGTATAAGCCTAAAAGGAGACTATGTTGAAAAATAAAAAAGGTTTACCCCAAACAATTAAGTAGTTTTTATTTTAGCACTGACTTTTCAAACGACCCTCGTAATACTATTAGGTGTATCAAAAATGCCCACTTCAAAACAAAATGTATGACACAGTTTTCTATAAAGTGCACATCTCTACAATAATATTTATACAGACCCAATTATAATTTATAAAGCTATTTCTAAGAATATTTATACTTAAACAAAATTTCGGTAACAGTTTTGAAACAGCGCTACTTTAATTTTTTAATTGATTATTAATAGTCTTTAATACTATTTTTAATTATTAATTATTTATTTTTTGACGGATAACACTTCTGTCAAAATCATCCAAACCTGAAACATTTGGCCCGTACCGAATGTTTTTTGGGTGTCGTAAAAGACAGTGACGATCCTCTAATATTACATTCGATGCTTGTTTTATTCGCGTAATTGAATATTTTGACACACCAGTTGCTGCACTAACGCGTTCGATAATTTTCTCAACATCTGTAGTAAAAACACCGCGCTTTACTTCCTCGGTCATAAACGAAACCACATTAGCAACTTTCTCCCGAGATTGGCTATGCAGAACTTTACTCCGTCCGATTTTAGACATTTTAAGCTTAATGTAAACTAGTAAACGACAAAATAATAAACACTACACTAGGTAAATTTATACTTTAACCAAAAAAATTAACAAATCAAAATAGGTAGAACTATAATCTAACACACTATTCGATCTGCACACATAAAAAACCCCTCGACACTGTATAACCGTAATGATTGTACTGAACAACAATTGATTAAACACTGAATGACAATATTCACTGTGTGTTTCATTTGTTAGTTAGGCGTATGTAGTTGATGAGTCACCTGCTGTCAAAACCAATTTAATTTGTAAATAAACTATGCATACTCAATGTTGAGTGCTTCAATCTTTCTCTGTGTTGACCTTCTTGTGGAGAAGATAGATACTAACTGACTCTCTTCTAATACTGCTTCGACTAGCTAAGTCCCACCATATGTGTTAACCACTCATAGTTGTACAAGCGCTGTGAGAAGTTTCTGTCTGTGGTATCTCGCGGCAACAGAAGAAACTACCTCACAGCGCTTACAGCGGCCCAAATACTGATGATGGACCAGCATAGAAACAATATGGAATCAACTTAAACTAACGTGCAATGAAAGAAACAGAGTAAAATTAAACATACTTCTTTACAGGCAGCAGTTTGATACATTTTCCCAACTAATTCTAGTAACCAGTCTGGAGCAGATTTATGGTCCATTTTCTTCTTTAGTACCTCTTCTACTTCATTTATTAACAGTATCTGTTCACTAAAAATAAAAAAAATCTGGTGTGAAACACTCACACGACTTTCTCTTGCCAATGCAAATAATTAATAATAAACCTAACATTATTAATAAAATATTAGAAATAAACAAAACACTAACCTCAAAAACATAACCTTATTTTAATCATGAGTGAATGACGCAAAATGACAATCGAACTCAGTTTGGCTTAAAAATACGGAAAATCACGCTTTCACGCTAAACTAGGCTCTGTAGAGAATAATGCTCTAAACAAAAGTTGTAGATCTTTTAATTTTCTATAAATTTAATTATATAGCTACACTTTTGTCGTAAAATGCATACTAAGACCGAAATGTTAAAAAAATCGATTTTTCTCACGTGTTCGTGAGAAAAAAAAACAGAAAATCGCAAATTACCGCTAAACTAAGCGTTATACAAATAAATGTTTGAAATAAAAGTTGTAGAATTTTACATTCTCTACAACTTTTATTATATAACGTTTTGCGCTAAAATGCATATTAAAGCCGCAATCTTAAAAAGAAAATGTTTTCACGTAAAAACAGCCTCAAGCAGAATTTCAGCAAACATGGCGCCTACCCTATATTGTAGAGCATAAAAAATGTAGTAAACCAGTTGATTTTAAAAAAAATCGTAGGACTAGTTTTTGAGAAAATCGCAAAAAAGTGAAAAATTATACGAATAAACTACTACTTCCGGTTGACCGATTTTGATGAAAATGTTCGTGTCGGGTCCGGTAGTGATATGTAACTTAAGTTTCAAGCTTCAAGTTCGTACGATGTTCCGTTCTTGAGATATTCTGTTCACACACACACAAACACACACGCACGCACGCACGCACGCACACACACACACACACACACACACACAGACACAGACCAATCGCTAAAAACAAGTTTTTTGGGTTCAGGGGGTCTGAAAACGTATAGATCCGGTGAAAACTCGATTTCGAAAAATCGACATGAAAACAATACTTTCCTTCCTATATATTCATATAGGCAAGAGAAAGTAAAACAAGATTGTAATAAAAAGATTTTTGTTCATTATTTCTTACTAAGAGACACAAGGTTTAGTTTTTCATATGAATTCTCAAGACAAGTAAAACTTACATCCATAACGGGCAGATGGAGTGTTAAATTATTCGCACTCAATCTGCTAGTTTCAGGGCTACAAAAAATAGTTCTTTTTCTTATCACATGGTCAGTATTATGTGACTGAAGCATTTAACAACAGAAAAGATACAGGTGTAAAAGACACTAATATCCGTTTCATCTATAATATACAAAGATTAGAGTTTGAAAGCAAGGTGTCGAAAAATGGCTTATCGGATATTAATGTACTTAACACCAAAATTGATCATGTAAAATCAGAAAGGGTCGTCCGATTCTTGCCAAATTTCAGGAGAATGTATCAACAGTAGTGAAGAGCGTTCACTGTTTCAACCAGTCACCGTGATCACGTCACTATGACAGTGATTTTTCGTTCACCGTTACTTTTAATAGTTACTAGTGATTTAGGAATAACTGTGTATTTTCTTAGTACATTTTTCAGCTGTTATCATGAAATAATAGTAATGTTTTCAGTTGTTATTTCATGATAACTGAAGTTTTGATAAAGTGAACAAATGGGCTACATATATAACTAAAATAAAAATTTAGCCTAAAACTGATTAACACAAGGTATCCTAAATTAGTAATAAAAATAACATTTTGAATAAAAAAGAGAAAGTACAAGAAACAATATTTACTCAACTGAAAAATAACAATGCACATTATAAATAAAATAGCTAGGTAGAATGCAGCGTGCAATAAAAATAATACTGTAATGTAATTGTGTTACCGCGATCAGAGATGTAAAGGAACTACCCTCGTTTTGTTTAGTCTAGTAGATGAAAAACATAACAAGGGGAAGAGACTGAGAGAGGGAGAGAGAAAGAGCTAGAGAAGAGTGCGTAAAAATTGAAGTAAAAAAGAATGGATGTGCCGGTTATCAAAGGAGAGGCAACAAGGAGAGCACTAAGCCCAGTGAACAGACCAACATATCTTACGTAGCTATCATAGGGGCCTTGAATAAGAGTAAGCATATTCTGTCGTTTTGTCTATTAACTGTGAATAGTGAATGAGTGAATTTGTTCACTAGTTTCTAAGGTAAAGAATTCGTTCTCTCTTAAAAGTGACAGTGAACAGCGAATGAGTAACTGAGTTTTGTAAAAGTGGTTGAAGGAACGAGCGGTCCGTTACTCTTCTATCTGTAGAATTACGGTCGCCGTATCGTCCTACCTTAAACAGTGAAAAGAGAATGAGTAAGCGATCTTTGTAACAGTGACTGGGGAACGAGAAGTATGTGCTATATTGTAGAAGTACGGTGAACATTCGCCATGTCGTTCTGTCTTCCAGTGACAGAAGAGTAAGCGATCTATGTAACAGTGACTGGAGAACGGTTACTCGCCTATCTGAATAACTGTGGTCACCGTGAATTATAAGTAACAGTGACTCGCTCACAGTGACAGTTCTTTTGTCCCCTCTAATCAACAGTTCTTTCTAAAGAGCTCTGCAAAATCCCAAATTCAAAACTCAATTTTTTAAGAAGCTGTCGTTAATTTTCCAAAGTAACTTTTTCTTTGAAACCCGAAATCCAAACAACTTGCAAATTATACCATTATTTTCGTCATTAAATCTGTACTCAAATTATGAATATTATTTATAAAAAAATGTGATTTTAGACGTGACAGGAATTTTTTAAAATTATTATAAGTAAATATTTTTTTGGCAAAAGTAATTTTTACATTTAAATACCTGATATGTTCAATAACCGCTTCAATACACTCATTAAGCCAAGTGAAAGGTGTTTCTGCATTATCAGCTACAGCCATTTTACATCTCAATTTGATTGCTTTTTGTAATTTTTCGGTCGTTATTTCCCACATGACAGTGGTGGATGACAGTGTTTCAATACGATCGATTGGAAGATTAGAAGTGCACAAAAGTAAATCGTCCAAAACCTGTTGGAAAACAAAACAAAAATGATTTACACACTGACATCATATTAATATAATACGTGCAAGCCGAATTCAAATAATCAAGGTTAAGACCAATGGAAAGCTAATACAATATGAAACAAACTTTATTAAAAGAAATACAGTTACTTAAATGACACACGATCAAAAATTGTGACAATTCTATTTTTCTTTTAATGTTTTTACTTTCTCTTGCCTATATGAATATGTAGGAAGGAAAGTATTGTTTTCATGTAGATTTTTTGAAATTGAGTTTTCACTGGATATACACGTTTTCAGACCCCGGAACCCAAAAAACATGTTTTTTTTAGCTATTGGTCAGTGTTGCTTAACTTTCCTTGAATACGTTAACTTCTGTTCTCGAATATCCAATTTTTCCACTTATAATTTTTGAATGTTTTCTATCTTCTTCTACTGAAATCCGATTTCTCTTAATATAACTCTTCAAACTATGCACGCTACCGTTATATTCGATTTTGGTTTGTAGGGAAACCATTACAGATTATGCAGTAGAAAGCTATTTGTCTTTGACAAAACTCTTGTACACAGTTCTCCTTAACACACTTGCATAAAAGTCCTCGATACCTGTGATTGGTTTTTCCATTTACGACATTTGTTAGGTACTGATAAGGATTTGCTTGGCTGGTCACTAGCAGAAACATTTTTGATTCTTTCCTAAAATATAAATTGTAAGTAATAATTGTATTATAATAAGTTGTTTGAACAGAAATGCCCAATGCTGCAGTGCCACGTTCACGTACTTTAATGACAGGAATTAAGAAAGTTTTATTTGCTGCTTCATCTTCTATAAATTTCAGAACATTATTAATTAACTATTGAGCTTGCCCGTTTAAAATTTTGCCACTAGAACCTAACCATGAGTTTAATTCAGTCATACTTATTTTTTTTATAAAAAAATTTGGTGTGAAACACTCACACAACTTTCTCTTGCCAGTGCAAATAATTAACAATAAACCTAACATTAGTAATAAAACATTAGAAATAAACAAAAAACTAACCTCAATAAACACAACCTAATTTTAATCATATATGAAAGACGCAAAATGAAAATCGATCTCAGTTTGCCTTAAAAATACGGAAAATCACTCTTTCACGGTAAAATAGGCTCTGTAGAGAAAAATGCTCTAAATAAAAGTTGTAGATCTTTTAATTTTCTATAAATTTGATTACATACACTTTTGTCATAAAATGCATAGGCCTACTAAGGCCAAAATCTTAAAAAAATCGATTTTTCACACATTTTCGTGAGAAAAAACAGAAAATCGCTAATTACCGCTTAACTAAGCGTTATGCAAAAGAATGTTTGAAATAAAAGTTGTAAGATTTTAAATTCTCTACAACTTTTATTAGCCTATATAAATTTTTGCGCTAAAATTGATATTAAAGGCGTAATCTTAAAAAAACTATGTTTTTACGTGAAAACAGCCTCACCAAGAATTTCAGCAAACATGGTGCCTACCCTATCTTGTAGAGCATAAAAAAATTAAGTAAGTAGGCGATTTTTAAAAAACTCGTAGGACCAGTTTTTGAGAAAATCGCAAAAAAGTTAAAAACGACACGAATAAACTACTACTTCCAGTTGACCGATTTTGATGAAAATGTTCGTGTTGTGTCCGGTAGTGGTATGTAACTTAAGTTTCAAGTTTCAAGTTAGTACGATATTCCGTTCTTGAGATATTTTGTACACACACACGCACACGCACACGCACACACACACGCATACACAGAGACAGACCAACCGCTAAAAACATGTTTTTTGGGTTCATGGGGTCTGAAAACGTGTAGATCTGGTGAAAACTCGATTTCTTAATATTGACATGAAAACAATACTTTCCTTCCTATATATTCATAATATAGGCAAGAGAAAGTAAAAATATTTATAGTAAAATATACAAAAGCACAAACTGAGGTTTTCACGCACTATAAAATCAACACTACTACTGATATAAAATAATTTGGATGAACCACTTACACATGATATTCTTATGGCAAGTCCAGTATCATAAACGAAACAAAAGAAAGAAATATTTTCAACAAATGACAGGAACTATGTCATATGTTTTCAATTAGGCACACATATCACTCTGCATACCTCACCACCCATAACTTTCTCTTTCTATCCGATTGGCATTCTTTCTCTATACTTACTGTACCAATTTTTCTAAAGTAACAAAATAAAAATAATCTACTCACATTACTGTTTGGTAAAATGTTTTCAAACATGGCTTCTAAATTTTGGCTGAACATTGTTTTATTAGCTTCATGGATATCATTTTCTTCTAACGTTTTTCTAATAAACTGTAAATACAATCGTACCGATTCATCATCTGAAACACAAATCGATTACAGTCAAAGTTAAGCATAATACAATAAAAATAATATGACATACGCCAACTGGAGAATGGTGTTTCGACTAGGTGGCATTTGTATGTGAGTGACCTTCACCACGTTTTGATAAATATCGTACGACACCCTCTGCAATGTTCAGTCTTCTCTCTCACTCTTACCCAAGTGACACCCACTATCCACTCTGTTCTTTCACACCCAAACCCTGCCCTAATCTACTTCCCTTTCTACTTGAGACAGCCCGAAAATTGTGTCTGATGCCATCCACAGAAACATTTTTTTGTTTTGTTGGTTTAACGTCCAACTGTTCTGCAGTTAAAGCTAATGCAGACGGTAAAGGATGAAATGATTTTTTGTAAAGTATTAAAATATGCTGTGCCTGAATGGGATTCGAACCCAAGACCGCATGATGAGAGGCGAGCACATTACCAACTACTTCAATGTGGCCGGAACAGAAATAGACATGAAAAACTACAACATGGCAGCTTTTAAGCACATTAAACATTGTTAAGGTCAACAGCCGAAAGGCTGGTTTGAACCTCTACAGGTTTTACTAAGTAAAAACAACGAGTGAAGTGGTTTACTATTGTTTTCCTCACTGAGTTGAAAGAGTATGCTTATCAGCATGCCAGGCCCTCTGAAAAGCACCCACTTTCCACCCTGCAAATGCCACCTTCACTTCATTCACCAAAGGGTCTGGCATTGAGTGAATTCATTACTTTCAAAGGAGATAACACTTGATTAGTGTCTTTTACACCTCTACCTCTTCTGTTCTTAAATAGTTCAGTCACATGATTGGCTGACTACGTGATATAAGAAACAACTATTTTTTGTAGCCCTGGAACTTGGAAATCGAGTGGAATTATTTTAACACTCCACCTGCCCGTTATGAGCAAGCATTAAACATATTAAATTTATTCTTAACCCTTTTACCCCGGGAATTTTTCTAATTTTTTAGCAGTTGAGGACGAAGGTGTTATCGGTACATTTGTAATGATTTTTATAAAAACCCATATTTCGATTACTATTCAGTATAATTGCATGATTTTTGTTTTGTTTTGTTAGGAATAAATTGTAGTTTATATTATATAAAATGAAGTAGCCAAAATTGTCCAGTTTGTGTATTTTACAATTAAATAAATTTGGAAAAAGAAAACTGAAATGACGAAAGATTAAGTTTATGGTCACAGAACGTCATTAAAAAAAATACTACTGGAATAGCCATTTATTCTACTGAAAAGAAAAATTAATTTTACAAAGAACCCCAAAATTTCAAAATAAAATGTTAAAAAATAAATTTTTTATTCAACATTTTGTAATCTCATGCACGCCTCTACTGATGGAGTAAAAAAAAGAGTTAATTATTTACTTACTTCATTGACATGGTATCCGACTTCATGAGAGTTTTTGATGATAGTTGATAATTGAATTTCTTTAGTCTTTTTTTTTATAAACACTACTCTAACTTAAATTAAGATTAACTTAAATTAACATTGCCGTACCGGTATAACCTCGCAACACTGAATACACGACGAATACAACACGGGCTATAAAGTACTAAAAACACAATTAAAATAAGAATAATATAAACACTAAATAATATAAGTACTAAAAAACACAATTAAAATAAGAATAATACAAACAAAAATAATCTACTACTAAGCAGTACGTGGCCAACAATGCCGCACTAAACAGCTGTGCGTACACAACTTTGTGAAACAACACAGTGTAGCCAACTCAATTTAAAATGTGTTTTTATCAAACAAACGTGACAAAATTAAATGTTTAGAGTTAAAATTAATAAAATTTATATGTTTTCTGACATTTTGATATTAAAAAAAGCCATAAATAATTTAAAATAATATATTCAACACGATTTAAAAAAAATCCGACGGATCGGATCGTCGTCTTATACGGCGAAAAAACAGAATACGATTTATCGGATCGTCGGGGTAAAAGGGTTAATTCATTCATCATATTGTTTTGTTATTATTCGTATGATGATGAATGATAACAGTGAGATTATTTTACTTTATTTGACAACTGAATTATTCAGAGCCCATAAACTGTGGTTTATGAATAGTTTTTTGTTCGCCTTTATTTAAATATCCCGTCACTAATTTGAGGTATCTCAGCACTTGGTACAAAACTGCATCAATCCTTGGCTGGAGTGATAACAATATCCCCAGTGATAAGAATACTTTTTTATTTTTGCTTTTACGACCTCATATGATCATTTTGGTACAATTTTTGGGCGTCCATTCTGTTATTGGTTGTTCTTATTCCCCCCGAAGCATGTAAGTTGTTTTAATTTTGCTTCTTTCCTTTTCGTCCACATCTTTTTACTTTCTCTTGCCTATATGAATATATAGGAAGGAAAGTATTGTTTTCATGTCGATTTTTCGAAATCGAGTTTTCACCGGATCTATACGTTTTCAGACCCCCTGAACCCAAAAAACATGTTTTTAGCGATTGGTCTGTGTGTGTGTGTGTGTGCGTGTGTGTGTGTGAACAGAATATCTCAAGAACGGAACATCGTACGAACTTGAAACTTGAAACTTAAGTTACATACCACTACCGGACGCGACACGAACATTTTCATCAAAATCGGTCAACCGGAAGTAGTAGTTTATTCGTATAATTTTTCAGTTTTTTGCGATTTTCTCAAAAACTGGTCCTACGATTTTTTTTAAAATCGCCTATTTTACTCAATTTTTTATTCTCTACAAGATAGGGTAGGCGCCATGTTTGCTGAAATTCTCGGTGAGGCTGTTTTCACGTAAAAACGTTGTTTTTTTAAGATTACGGCTTTAATATAAATTTTAGCGCAAAAACTTATATAATAAAAGTTGTAGAGAATTTAAAAACCTACAACTTCTGTTTCAAACATTTTTTTGTATAACGCTTAGTTTAGCAGTAATTTGCGATTTTCTGTTTTTTTTCTCACGAAAACGTGAGAAAAATCGATTTTTTTAACATTTCGGTCTTAGTATGCATTTTACGACAAAAGTGTATATAATTAAATTCATAGAAAATTAAAAGATCTACAACTTTTGTTTAGAGCATTTTTCTCTACAGAGCCTAGTTTAGCGTGAAAGCGTGATTTTCCGTATTTTTAAGCCAAACTGAGTTCGATTGTCATTTTGCGTCATTCACTCATGATTAAAATAAGGTTATGTTTTTGAGGTTAGTTTTTGTTCATTTCTAATGTTTTAATACTAATGTTAGGTTTATTGTTAATTATTTGCATTGGCAAGAGAAAGTTGTGTGAGTGTTTCACACCAGATTTTTTAACCCTTTCAGTGCCGAAAAAATATTTAAAAGTCTGATCTTAAGTGTCACTTAATTTGAATAAGGGTGTACAAAAAGTGCCAGCCCTTATTTTGAAAACTTGCAGGCGTAAGCCTGCAAGTCTTTGCTGACCAAAATTTTAACGTTACAGAAAAATTAAATGTAATGTTGAAAATTCATTTTTATTATGTTCATAAAAAAAATAAATCGTTCTCTAAACAGTAAAAATATTCAAAATAATATTTTTTAGTTTATTTAAAGTCGCATCAACAGCATGGTCATTAGCAACTACTGTGGGTTTTGGTACCTGAATGGTGGGTTTAATGTATTAAAATTTCCAGATTCTAGCTAGGAATCAAACCCGAGACCTTTCGCTTTGTAGGCTTGCGAGCTAATCACTACACCACAGAGGCAGTTTCAAAATACATAATTCCAGTAATTTTTGTTAAAAGTTTTTTTTGGAAATATTTGGTTATTCGGGCATTGGGAATTAGTGCATAACTTACGGGCGTCCAATAAACCACATGTTATAGCTATGTAAAATATTTCGAAGTCCAGTTTTCCGGACGTTGGTACTGAAAGGGTTAAGCATTCCGACCTTTGGCGTCTGTCCTCATTCGAATGCACCCTTTTGGATTCCTTTCTAGTTTTAGGCTCAAATATTATCATATTAGTTTTAATTAGCTTGTCGTATTTTCCAGATTTTTTAATCAGAAGTTCTCAACTCTTCTATGTCCTGTTGGACTTTCTTTATCCATTTCAGTTTTGTTGTTCTTTCCCAGTAAAAGTTGATTACTTGGTTAGCAAGTCTGGTGCTTTCTGCTCTACCACCAAGAACTCTGGTCCACCAAGAATGAAATCCTTTTTTTCCTGAAGAAATTTGTTACCGGGGTTATTACCACCCGATATACTTCTTCATTCGGGATTATCCTCCAATGTCCTTTTACTATGTTTTTCTTGTTTATGCGTTTTTTGACTATCCTCCTTTCTATTTCTTCAATCCTTTCCACTTCTCCAACTTTATATGGCCTGAAGAGAGTCTCGCTGGTGTATTGTACTTCTGGGAGAATTTAATTAGTTTTTGTTGACAGGCATTTGTTGATGTATATGTTTTGGGTAGTTATTAATATTTTTTTTAAATTTATCGGTTTTTTCTTGCCAGTTTATTTTCTTATTGATGTTATCTGCTATGGTATCTCCTAGATATTTAAATTTTTCCACCAATTCCACCTTGTTTGGATTTATAATAGTAAATACTTATATTTATAATAGAATACTTTATAATAGTAAAATTGATAAAATTACCTTTCTCTTTGAACGCATGCCGCAATGTCCTTCCGATTAAATTCTGTAAAGTCTTTGGTGGGACTCCTCTTGCAAGATCACTCAACAGTGAATACAAGAATAACTCCTTTTCCGACTGCAATCAGACACACACATTTTCATCAATTATATTATACATAAAACAATTTTATATTTAAAACTGATCAAGCAAAGAAACCAGTTAAATTATAACAGTTGACTCTCTTTCTCAACTGGCCAACGCAAATTATGTATTATGATAACTATTTGCCGGTGTATAAGATGTACACGCCTTCAAAGTTATGTAAGCGTATGCGCAGTGGACAGATTTGGTTGAGGTACGCGCTGATGAAGGGAGAAATAATGGTGTGAGTAGTACAGCAGTAGAGGGGGGAATTCACAGCAGACTCACTGGAATGCATAACGTACCGTAGGTTTACATATGGTCTAGGCCTACGGGAGCCTCTTTTTACTTTCTCTTGCCTATATGAATATATAGGAATTGTTTTCATGTCGATTTTTCGAAATCGAGTTTTCACCGGATCTATACGTTTTCAGACCCCCTGAACCCAAATAACATGTTTTTAGCGATTGGTCTGTGTGTGTGTGTCTGTGTGTGTGTGTGTGTGTGTGTTTGGCAATAGTGCTATTGGGGGACATTGGTATTGATTTTCATTGACGTACTGAGGACTAAAAACGGACTGAGGACACACACATGGTCCTCGGAACGTAAAACGTTGAAATTCGGCTTCTACGGCCTCCTACGATTCAGAAAAGTATATATTTTTAAGAAAAAAAAAATGTCCCCTGTTAGTATGGTGTGCAGGGACAGTTAGTTCCAAGTGTGTCTCCCACGTAGCGCTGACATTTGAGAGTCATACACACCAAACACACAAGTTCTTGTTCTAAACCGCATAACCGAGGACTCTCGAGCCATTCTCAAAGTTAACAAAAAATTCAAAATAAGTCCTCAGTTGAACCGTCTGTTACAACCGTACAATGTAGCCTTGTGTGTATTAGCAGTACACTGATGCCAAGTTTCATACACACATTGTATTGCCTTAAGTCGTATAAGTGAGGACTCACGAGCCATTCTCATAGTTAACAAAAAATTCAAAATAAGTCCTCAGTTGAACCGTCTGTTACAACCGTACAATGTAGCCTTGTGTGTATTAGCAGTACACTGATGCCAAGTTTCGTACAACACTGTTAGTCTGTAATGTATACAGGAGAAGCATTATGTTCTGTCTTTGCAAATCACTTCATTCAGAATAGTGGGAACTGTTGGCGCATTTGTATTTCCCTTTTGTTTTATCGGTATTATAATTGTAAACTTACCATATTGTTTATTGCTCTACCTATTGTTTTTTTTTTTGTGATTCAAACGATTCCTAAATTTGTGATTAAACTATTCTACGGCGTGTAAGTACTAATCAAAGCGTACATAGTACGGATTTTAAAGTACTTTAATTAATTGTAGCACCCTAAATCGCTTTGATTAGTACTTACTAAAACATTGTGCCTTATTTGGTTTTAATTTATAATTAATAAAACATAATGTAATTTAGCTTCTACAGAAAGGAAGTAAAATATACGGTTCGTTTAGAGTTTAGCGGATATTTACAGATGTCCCATTGCGTAAGATCAGCTTATTTTCCTTCTGCAACCCACATTCTTAAATGATTAGAGACATTCTGTTTTGCCAAACTACAAAGTTTATTGTGAATTGAAATAAACTAAATAATAGTACGTAAAGTTTAATATGAATTATGGTACAAAGACTTATTTTGAAGTGAAACGTAAAAGTTACATAATTTCTATACCAGTTCAATAGGTATAATAAAATTATTATTAAGAACCCTACAAATTATTAAATATTAATATTATTAACTAGCATACATACCCCGCGCGGCATCGCACGGGAAACATGTTTAGGCCTAATGTACAATAACAAAATATAACTGTAAATAAAATAGCAATAATGTAAATAACAAATTGTAACAAAAATTAGCTGCTAGTCGACTGTATACTCCAAAAACACGCGCGCGCGCGCACACGCACACATATACAGGGCGTTTTGAAAAAGGTCCAAGAATTCAAGGCGTGATTCACCACAACAAATGAAGAAAAAAAGTTCAAATTAACGTAGGTCCAAAAATCATTAGTTACCGAGTTATACAGGGTGGAAGATTTCGTCAGAATTTCAGTTACCCCGTTGAAACGAAGCCCTATAGATATTTGTTGGGCGTTAAATTAGGCATAAATTTTACCGTATCGTATGTAAAATGAACAGAAAAATTGAACAAAACAGGTTTCAGACCTGTAGCTGCAGTAATTTTTAAGATATCTGATGAAATACGCAAAACTTGGTCCCGAAAACAAGTTTCTTTTAGGTTTGAAGCAGATGAACTTTGTTAAATGGATAATAAACTCAAGAAATTCTTATACAAAACTTGTAGAGAATTTAAATCCGAAGAGAATGATGTAAATAAGTCAATAATAGACAAACGTTATTTTAAAAAAAATTATTTTTTAATTAAATAAAAAAAAACCCATGATAAATAGACAAAATCTGTTGAACTCTCTACTAACTTAATTAATGTTGTCGAAATTGGCCATTGGGCTGGCTCCACTATCATAAACCTTTCATCTCATTCACTAGTTGTTAAGTTCTGTACAGTGTGAATAAAAATAAAGTTTAAAGTCAAAAAAAAATTATTGTAATACTTAAAAGAAAACACTTGTATTAAAACATGACTTAAGAAAATAAATCATATGTTTTATTTAAAACATATGATATAACAAAAAATACATTGTTGTAAATAATCTAAATAAATATTACAAGCAGTTATTTTTCCATTCCTCATTAAGTAAATATCTGTACTGTAATACAAGTTAGTGTGCTGTTGCAGTTAATTTTTGATGCAGAAAACATCTCATTCACCATGGCGGGTAATATGAATATTATTTACACTAAAAGTGAGATGGCAGATATGCATTTAATGTACGGTCCCGCACGTTGCAACAGTCTAGAGGCTAGACGCCTCTATCAGGAACATTTTCTTAATAGACAGTTACCGTCTCACAAAATGTTTTCTTCCATTCATAGAAGGTTAAGAGAGACAGGAACCTTACAACCAAAAAAAGTTGGTAGATCAGGATGGCCACGTACAACGTGTACAGCCGAATTGGATGAAATAGAGATTCATCCGGGAAGAAGTAAGAGAGCTAGCTATGGATTTCGGTGTTAGTCATTCAATTGTCTGAAAGGTTTTGCATGAGCAGCAGTTGCATTCCTGTCACTATCAAAAGGTTCAGGCTCTTATGCCTAAAGATTACTTTCCCCGTGTTCAGCTATGCCAATGGCTTATCGAAAGGTGCACCAGTCCAAATTTCTTAAGCAACATTTTTTTTACTGATGAAGCAAAATTTTCAAGATTGGCTATTGTTAACATCCACAATACTCACATGTGGCCAATTGAAAACTCACGTGCTATTGCAGAGAACCGTCACCAATATCAGTTTTCTGTAAACGTATGGGCTGCTATTCTGGGTGACAAAATTTTTATCCATTTTTTACCTGCTACGCTCAATGGCGAAAATTATTTACATTTATTGATTAATAATCTGCACGAGTTACTAGAAGATGTGCCTCTAAACACACGCAACAAAATGAGGTTTATACAGGATGGGGCTCCGGCTCATTACATATTACGAGTTAAAGAATTTCTAAATGAAGCATACCCTAACAGATGGATTGGACGAGGAGCCCTAGTAGCATGGCTTGCAAGGTCACCTGACCTCAATCCTCTAGACTTTTCTCATGGGGACATTTAAAGTCGCTTGTCTACAACTCGCCTGTGGATACCTAAGAAGAGTTGCTCACAAGGATTATTAATGGGATTCAGAGGATACGTGAGACACCTGGGATCTTAGAAAGAGTTTACCAGTCCATGAGAAAACGGCTGGATGCTTGTATTTTGAACATCTATTGTGACGTGGTTATTTTTTATGGCAACTGTTACTTTTTTGATGTATGAAAATTTATAGTTGTTAAAAATGTTTACTTGATAAAAATAAACAGTAAGTAACTAATTAATTTATTTTAATACATGTATTTTCTTTTAAGTACATTAATTAAGTTAATAGAGAGTTTAACAGATTTTGTCTTTTAAATCTTGTGGTTCCTAGTTTTATGTCCTTTAAAAGATGTAACATGAAATGAAAATGAAATTCTGTAACGAAGGGCAATCATCAGAGGGCTATACACGAATGTAGTAGACTTATGTACGTTGGATGAAACACAGTCACGAATGCTTGTATTAAAAAATTACAATTAAAATTCGCGGGAAGGTCATTACAAGGTCATCTTCTTTCTCTGATCGCTACCAAATGCCGATGTGTGGGTTGCTACAATTAAAGTAGGCCTACTCAAAACAATGGTGTAGAACTATGGTCCACGGTTTGTAGCCTGGAGGCAATTTTATAATGGCAATTTGCGTGTGTCCTCGGTGAGATGGAAGAAATACAAGGTCCTCAGATAGTGAATGAAAATTATTTTTAACAGATTTTCGGTGTGTGTCTTCACTTCGATGGCTAAATACTATGGTCCTCGGTTTGTAGCCGGGAATGCAATTCGTGTGTGTCCTCGGTGAGATGGAAGAAGTACAAGGTCCTCTAACAGTGAATGAAAATCATTTTAACGGTTTTTTGGTGTGTGTCCTCACTTCGATGGCTAAATACTATGGTCCTCAGATAGTGAATGAAAATCATTTTTAACGGTTTTTTAGTGTGTGTCCTCACTGCGATGGCTAAATACTATGGTCCTCAGATAGTGAATGAAAATCATTTTTAACGGTTTTTGGTGTGTGTCCTCACTTAGATGGCCAAATACTATGGTCCTCAGATAGTGAATGAAAATCATTTTTAACGGTTTTTTGGTGTGTGTCCTCACTTCGATGGCTAAATACTATGGTCCTCAAATAGTGAATGAAAATCATTTTTAACGGTTTTTTTGTGTGTGTCCTCACTTCGATGACTAAATGTTATGGTCCTCAGATGGTATGGTAGTTTCAAAAAACTTAAAAAGTTGCGATAGCTCAAAATTTGACTATTCGGGACGCATAAAAAAATTTTTACAACACAGTGATGCATATGTTTTCCAGAAAAACTGATTAATTAATGATGTCCTCGGAACGTGTGGTTCGTACTTTTGACCTCGGAACGTACCCGGGGAAAACCTGTGTGTGTGTGTGTGTGTGTGTGTGTGTGTGTGTGCGTGCGTGCGTGCGTGCGTGCGTGCTTGCGTGCGTGCGTGCGTGCGTGCGTGCGTGCGTGCGTGCGTGAGTGCGTGCGTGAGTGCGTGCGTGCGTGCGTGTGTGTGTGTGTGTGTGTGTGTGTGTGTGTGTGTGTGTGTGTGTGTGTGTGTGTGTGTGTGTGTGTGTGTGTGTGTGTGTGTGTGAACAGAATATCTCAAGAACGGAACATTGTACGAACTTGAAACTTGAAACTTAAGTTACATATCACTACCGGACCCGACACGAACATTTTCATCAAAATCGGTCAACCGGAAGTAGTAGTTTATTCGTATAATTTTTCACTTTTTTGCGATTTTCTCAAAAACTAGTCCTACGATTTTTTTTAAAATCGCCTGGTTTACTACATTTTTTATGCTCTACAATATAGGGTAGGCGCCATGTTTGCTGAAATTCTGCGTGAGGCTGTTTTTACGTAAAAACATTTTCTTTTTAAGATTGCGGCTTTAATATGCATTTTAGCGCAAAACGTTATATAATAAAAGTTGTAGAGAATTAAAAATTCTACAACTTTTATTTCAAACAATTTTTTGTGTAATGCTTAGTTTAGCGGTAATTTGCGATTTTCTGTTTTTTTTCTCACGAAAATGTGTGAAAAATTGATTTTTTTAAGATTTCGGCCTTAGTATGCATTTTACGACAAAAGTGTATATAATTTAATTTATAGAAAATTAAAAGATCTACAACTTTTATTTAAAGCATTTTTCTCTACAGAGCCTAGTTTAGAGAGAAAGAGTGATTTTCCGTATTTCTAAGCCAAACTGAGGTTGATTTTCATTTTGCGTCATTCACTCATGATTAAAATAAGGTTATGTTTTTGAGATTAGTTTTTTGTTTATTTCTAATATTTTATTAATAATGTTAGGTTTATTATTAATTATTTGCATTGGCAAGAGAAAGTTGTGTGAGTGTTTCACACCAGATTTTTCCTAAAAGAGTGACCTCCAACATGGTGGAAGGGTTGACGTTTCCTTGGGGGCTTTTCACAAATGTCCACCAACCATAGACAATAAGACAAAATAGTCAACCGTTCGAGCTACGATCGGGTCTCTGTGACAGCTTCAGTAGAATGAGACAATTCACGCACACACATACGCATGCATGGAACGTATATCATCCCTTCTACAGCTGGCAGTATTCTCCCCACTCACTTCTCCTCATTTCTGCGCGAACTACGCTTACAAAACATTGACAGATTGTACTTTCTTTCCTTCAGGAACTCGTCAAAAAATCAGTGTGTCACACAACGGATGCAAATTTTTTGTAAATATTTTAATATTTATTAACCCATCCTAGTACATGGTTTTGTCCATAGTTGGATGGGATAATTTCCACCACTTCTAGTGTAATAGGTTAGTAGTTTACTGTAAGAAATTTTGTATTATCGTAATTTATTTTTTATGTAATGTGTAATATTATGGGAATAAATTATCATTATTATTTATTATATAGTATTAAAAAAATCAAAATACTGTACAGCACATTGTTCTGTCATAACGCTATTTAACTGTCTAATAACCTAAATCGGAAAAAGTGTTTCTGTTGTAAAAATTCCTAGAATATCATAATCCAGTATCAGAGGACATGGTTTTATCTTTTGACAATTTTATTCAACAATCAATTACAGTGTCTATATAGGGTGATTCAAAACTACATGGCAATCTCTTGGGATCTCATTCTATAGCGCTAAAAATAAGAAAAAAAGTTCATATAAACATACACCTGAAAATGCTTAGTTAGCGAGTTACGGCTAGCAAAAAATTTCACTTAGAACTCTGTACCCTCGGTGAAGTAAGGCCGTATACAAATGTTAAAGGTAGTTACAAAGATACAAATACGATTGTTTCTTATGTTTTTTAATCTGAAAAATTGAATAAAATTGGTTCCGGAGCTGTAAATGCAATACTTTCAGAGATATCTTACATAAAACACAAGAATTGGTGCAAAGAAATAAAACATTTTTGTGGTTAACGTAAGATTACTTCCATAAATGGTAAATAAAGGTGTATTTTTTCTTAAATAAATTTGTAGAAAATTTAATTCTGAAAAGATTCATGTGAATTACTCAGGAAAAAAATCAATAATAGATATTGAAATTTCGCTTTATTTAAAATCAAAACAGACGCACATACAACACACATTCTTAACTGCAAAAAATATTAACAAATATTTAGGTTGGGAGTAACAGCTGATAAATGATCAGCTGTTACTCCCAACCTATATTAGTTAATATTTTAAGCAGTTAAGAGATCCCAAGAGATTGCCGTATAGTTTTGAATCACCCTATATATCTAAAATGCAAAATCGCTTCTAATGAATTTTAAATAGGAATTCTATTAACTCCTAAACATAGAGTTCAACTGAACGGATTTTTATAATTTTTACATGATTTTAAAAAGTATTCTTTCCTGATTTTCCCAAAAGTTCAAAACTTGAAATTCATGCTAGTATTCAAAAATAAATCTTTATAATGCATCCTGCAGTTTGAAATTAATTCTTTTTTGTATAATGAATTTATATAATAAATTTCACTAACCTTCCTTTTTAACTGCGTCAACTTTTATTTTCACTTACACGTGTTTCGATGGATCCACCATCATCAGAGTAAGTAACATATAATTGAAACTAAAAAATTTATTTATTAAAAATCTATAGAAGATTATACATCTTCAGTCATTTGTAACGGGTGATTCAAAAAGAGCGCCGGTTTTTAAACGGAAGGTAAATTTTTGTTTATCGGTTGGCAACATTGTTAGACCTCATTTCTATTTCGGAGAACATTCCGATTGACGATTCAGTTGTAGTTTCTCTTGTTCGCAGTGTAGTACTCTCGCAGTCTGTGTCTAACCATGGAGAAGTTTACTATTGCACAACGAGTGTTAATCGTCAAAACATTTTACCAGAGTGGAGAGAGTTATGCGGCTACTGTCAGGCGACTTCGTGGTACTCTAGGACGTAATGAAGCACCGAATGAATAAACAGTTCGCAGGCTCATGAAAAAGTTTTTTGAGACGGGTTCAACAGTCGACCTTAAAAGTTCTGGACGTCGTCGTTCTGGCCGAACTGAGCAGAACGTTGCGTTGGTTCGTGACAGTGTGGCTGTTAGCCCAGCAAAATCAATACGTCGCCGTTCTCAACAATTGGGTTTACGATGTTCTTCTGTACGGAGAATTCTTCGGTACGATCTCCAATATCACCCGTATAAAATTCAGTTGACGCAACATTTGAAAGTGGCAGACCACCAGAAGAGACGACAGTTTGTTGACCTTACTTTTTTGAAAATCAAGAAGGACAAGCCGTGACAGTAAATGGAGACCGATACCGTACGATGATTAGGGAGTTTTTGTGGTGTCATTTGGATGGAATGGACATTGACGAGTTGTGGTTTCAGTAGGATGGTGCCACCTGTCACGCTGCACGAGAAACAATGTTGTTGCTCCGTGAACGGTTCCAGGATCGCATCATTTCTCGTAATTCTGACCATCAATGGCCACCAAGGTCGTGTGACTTGACGCCTTGTGACTTTCATCTTTGGGGTCATCTGAAGTCATTGGTGTATGCCAATAAACCCCGAAACATCAATGACTTGAAGGAGAAAATTCGACGGGTTATCGGGCAAATGGAAGTCGAAACTTGTCGTGCAGTAATATCCAATTTCATGGACAGAGTTGATGCGTGCCAGCGCAGTAGAGGAGGACACATGCATGACATCATTTTTCATACATGAAATCGGAAGGTAAGATGAACTTGTTGATGTATTTATTTTCAGTTTTTCAATAAAATAAATCTCTTAATTTGATATATCAAAACCGGCGCTCTTTGTGAATCACCCTATATAAAACTGAATATGCTAATATGAGCTTCATTTTATGAAATGGAAAGATTAAATTTTGTTTACAACGTAATATAATGCTGTTCTTCCACATTTGCACCCTACATAACCATATTCCATAAGCATACAGGATATGTGCACCTCTCTTCTTATCGCAGAACACAATCAGTCAGTAGACATTGTTTTAGCGTTCTTTCATTTAAAGTTTTAGTTTAAAACTGTTCTTTTCAGGACGAAACTATTGTACTACTGTGCTTTAGTCGTTAATCATCGTTCTTCTACGAATAGTTAAGTTTGTTGTTGACTTAAATAATTTATTTAATGATAAGGGTTTGAAACCCAAGAACACAATTCGCACGGGTCCACTGTGCTAGTATGATGTAATTACTGACTTTCTCATCACCGTCTAATCAGTAATTTCTTTTGAAATGCCATTTAATGGAAATTGCTATGCAAAAAAGCTCTTATAAATGTCTATTTATTTGTTTGGAGTGTAGCATTATACAGGAGTGAAACGTGGGTGATAGGGGCTGTTGAAAAGAAGAGGACAGACGCTTTTGAAATGTGCTGTTGTAGGAAAATGTTAAAGATTAGGTGGGTGGACAAAATAAGTAATTTAGAAGTTCTTAGGCGAGTGGATGAAAAAAGAAGTACGAGGTGTGTTCAAAAAGTACCGGAAATTTTTAAATTTCGCGGGTTTGGATAGTCCGATTGTAACAATTTTTTTTTTATTATGTTGGTACACATGCCCCTGACGTACGATAAAATTTTCAACAATATTCATTGCTTAGTTCTTAAGTGGAAGCCGCTAAGGTTAGACGTGTTTTTCAAGCACGGCTATTTATGTTTGTTAAAAAAAATGGATCAAAGAATTTGTATTAAATTTTGCGTGAAAAATGAAATAAAGTGTAATAAAGTGTGTGAAATGTTAACAAAGGCATATGGTGAGTCTGCTATGAGTAAAACAAGGATTTACGAGTGGTATAAGCGTTTCCAAGATGGCCGCGAAATCGTTGAAGATGACGAACGACCCGGACGTCCAAGCACATCAACAACCGATGAAAACGTGAAAAAAGTGAAAGAAATGGTTATGAACGATCGCCGAATCACAATCAGAGAAGTCAGTGATGATGTTGGCATATCGATTGGCTCATGCCATGAAATTTTTTCGGATGTTTTGGGTATGAAACATGTGGCAGCAAAATTTGTTCCAAAATTGTTGAATTTCGAACAAAAACAGCGGCGAATGGAAGTTGCCCAGGAGTCACTAAATGAAGTCGACAACGATGCGGATCTACTCAAACGTGTTATAACAGGTGACGAAACATGGGTTTACGGATACGATGTCGAAACTAAGGCTCAATCGTCCCAGTGGAGGCATTCTGGATCACCAAGACCGAAAAAGTTTGGACAAGTGCGGTCGAATGTGAAGGTTATGCTCACTGTGTTCTTCGATTTTAATGGCATAGTGCATCATGAATTCTTGCCACAAGGTCAAACAATCAATAAGGAGTACTACCTACAAGTTCAACGCCGTTTGCGTAAAGCAATCCGAAAAAAACGCCCGGATTTGTGGCAAAACAATTCATGGCTTTTGCACCACGATAATGCACCTGCTCACACTTCATTGCTTGTTCGTGAATTTTTGGCCAAAAACAAAACTGTAACGATGCCCCAGCCTCCATATTCGCCAGACATGGCTCCATGTGACTTTTTTCTATTTCAAAAAATAAAGAGAACACACAAAGCCCGTCGTTTTGCAAGCATAGATGACATTAAAAGCGAATTGGTGAAAGAGCTAAAAGCTATCACAAAGATCGAGTTTCAGAAGTGTTTCGAGGATTGGAAAAAGCGTTGGCACAAGTGTATTGCATGCGAAGGGGACTACTTTGAAGGCGACAATATTAATGTAGATGAATAAATAAATATTTTTTTCAAAAAACGAAAATTCCCGTTATTTTTTGAACAAACCTCCTATATAGAAGCATCTTACCAAAAGAAGGGATAGGCTAGTGGGGCATATCCTAAGACATCCAGGTATTGGGCTACCAATAATGGAGGGTAATATTGAGGGAGTAAATTGTAGGGGGAGGCAAATATTAGAATATATAAAGCAAATTACAAAAGATGAGGGTGTTACAGGTACGTAGATATGAAACGACTTGCGCAAGATAGAACAGTTTGGAGAACTGCATCAAACCAGTCGAGAGACTGATGACAAAAAAATAGTTAAAACTAATGCTAAATAGCAAAAATGTATACTTACATTATGAGGTTCTTCATTGATGTAACTTTCAATAGCTGCTCTGGCTGAAAGTGACCCTTTTGATTGTTTAGTCACAACGGTTAAAGCTTGAAGCTTAACATCAGGATGTTGAATGAAAGGCAATATAAAACTCCAATCGATCGGAGGCAAAGGTTTTGATCGATCAACGGAGATTATTTTGAAGATAAGTTTGACAGTTTTCATATCAGTTTCAGGCACGACTGAATCGGAAAGACGTCGTAAATAATCAACGAGTCCACGACAGACACTGTGTTCCGGCAGTTTATTGTAATTCTGAGGTTCACCAAACGTAGTATCGTAGACACCGCCTCTGTATTTCGAGAGTTCTACTTCGATCCAGTGAGCAAGGAGATCGCATGCCGTATCTTGACACTCTGGCTTTAAATTTTGCAGAAGTTCTACCCAAACAGAACCTGAAAATTTATATTAAAATTCATTAAGTACTGTAATATTATTTATATGAGAAAAACAAAAATCTATATGTTTGGTCTTCTTTTTAGTCCACTACGGGGGTAGGTGAACATGGCAGTTCTGGTATACAACAACTAGGAAACTGACTTTGACCATCTCCTTCAAAGCCTACCCAGTTCCCTATTTCCCTTAGGTCTATTCCTCAGTGGTTTCAAGGGATTCTTTCTGGGAATATCCGTTGAATACTATCCCTTCATCTACTGCTGTACTCACTGATTTTAGTATTCAGTTCTCTCTTCCAGAAAACAGCAGGAACTCAATAGATGAGTTGGATCGAGGACATAACTAGATGGAGACAAATTCTGGAGGCATATAACCAGAGACGGGAATGAAGGGTTCTGAAGAAGAAAAAAATTTTCACTTCTTTAATTATTTTAACTGGATGCGTATAATTAAAAATCATTAGAACTGTTGCCGAATCCCCTACCAATATAGCGCCTGCAGATTGTCCCACTACCTGCCTGACATGCAGAGCCTACAGTGCCTCCCCTCCATCTTGAAGTGGACTCACCCAAGGGGGATTTAAGCAAGATCCCTGGCCCACGAGAGTCACTGTTCAGTCAACTCTCAACTGAAGAACAACACCAGAAGAAGAGCTCCTGACCGAAGAAGATGAGACCAGACGCACCATCCCTGGTCTACGCTACCGGTGGTGGATGCTACATTCCCGCACTGATCAGCCTTCGCCGACCCGGAGAGAGCCACCTCGGCCGCACTATTGGCAGACAGCCTACACCGATCCGACAATGTGGGGCCATCACTGCCACGCTGCAGTGGAGACCCAACTGTCGCTGAGGGAAGTCTAGGCCTGAACCCGGTAGCCGAGCCGTCACTTTTCGGGCTCCGCTTCCATCACGCCGGCCCGCTGCTTCTGACCGCCAACAACGGCCGTTTTCAGGGCCACCAATTTTACAAACAAGGTTTCGCCACATGTCGTCGGCCCCAGTCAGCGACAGAACATTAATTTTATATTTTTTAAATTTTAAAGTAAATTACCTTTAATGTTGAGGCTCAATTGATTTATTTTATTATTCTAAAAACTGCTTTTTAGGGTAGGTTGTAAAAATAAAAAGTAAAAATTGTATGAAACAATATGGTATGGTTACTCAAAATTGTTTATAAATTGAACCAACCACTCTTTTAGCTGAAGTGATAAGTTTAACCATATTTAGGATATTAAAACGGGAGAACCCTTCCAATAAATGAAGTACAACATCGTTTATGTGGACTAACTGGGACCAAACGCAATCCAGAACATCGAAAAATCAAATATGGGTAATAAGCAAAACAAATCTTTAAATAAGCAAACTTACCGTTTATTGTAATAAAAAAACTATGTCTTGTAACAAAATTATATAGAATTGTTAAAAAGACAACAACAAAAATAAAAATAACTTTTCACATCGTTTTTAACAAAGAATTGGTCCACTGGCTTGTGTTCTAAACACATGTGGTGTTTGAATGAAGCACGATCACGCAAAAGCTTTATCATTTACAGTTCAGCTGGAGTGACACTCTTGTAAAGCTTTCTTAAACTATCTATGCTATTTACTTTATATCAACTTTCTACGCTATTTCGTTAAAGAGATATTTTGTCAACACAAAGACCAATCGCTAAAAACATTGTTTTTTGGGTTCAGAAAGCCTGAAATTTTGTGTATACAGTGTAACCTCAGAAATCCGAACTAATTGGGGCTGACCCCCGTTCGGATTCCGGAAAATTCGGATTATGCGGGGCACTTGGTAATTTACCTTTACCATTCCAAATAAAGAAAGCTATGAATTGTGGGTGGTCTGTTAACCCTTTCAGACCCTGCCTGCACAATTGTGTTGGTCAGAATCAAGTCCCGACCCACACAATTGTGTGGGTATAGTATAAACTGTTTAAAATATAAACAAAACACTTTCTAGACCCCAGACCTGTACGCATCGCTTATCCACTTGTTCAGCAGATTCCTGGATGCAAAGAAACCGAAGAAAACTGTCTTCAAGAATGGTTTGCAGATGACGACGCCGGTAATCAATATTTAGGCGATGGCGCTATTGTTTCAACGGTCCAGGAACAAGACCAAAATAATGCCGCAGTCGAAGAAAGTGAAGAAGAGGACGTCTCGACTGATGTTATTTCACATGCAGATGCCACTAGTGCACTTGAAGTTGCTCTGCGCTACGTAGAACAGCATGCTGCCGCTACCCCGACGGACGTGATGTTTATGCGACGCTGGCGCAACATCGCCGCTTCAAGCAGGATTACTTCTTTGCGTCAGAAGAAGATAACCGATTTTGTTCCAACCAATTAAGGTGACGTATTCATTATAAAATACCAACTAAAATGTTCAAATAAATATTAAATTCATTTCTGATTTGTAATTAGTATAACTTTCCATCACTTTTCAAGAATAAAATTTTTTAGCTTATTGAAAAATTGGTGTTCGGATTACCCGAAATTTCGGATTTTAGGGGTTCGGATTTCTGAGGTTACACTGTACGATGAAAACTTGCTTTCGAAAAATTGACATGAAAACAATACTTTCCTTCCCTACATTTTAATTTAGAGCCAGAGAACGTAAAAATAACATAAATACACTTCGAAGAAAAATAAATAAGCAGAAAAATATTTGAGAACTTAAATAATTAGATAATTTATAACATAAAATTAATTTATGCAGTAAAATATATACCTGCCGGCCGCATTGGCGCAGTTGGTAACGTGCTCGCCTCTCATCATGCGGTCTTGGGTTCGAATCCCATTCAGGCATGGCATTTTTTCATACGTTACAAACTATCATTTCATCCTTCACCGTCTGCATTAGCAGTAACTGCAGAACAGTCGGACGTTAAACCAAAAAAAAAAAAAAAAAAAATATATACCTGGAACATATTCGAGAACGTCTTCAGGCTTAGACCCAGCGAAACCTGGTTTTTTCGCATACTGTGCTGGCAATATTATATTTTTTCTATAATTTGCTGGAATTAATTTCAGTTTCATAAGCTGCACGGAGAATTTTTTTAGCGCTCTGTAAAAAGAGAAAAACTATTTAAATAAAATGAAATGTTAAGACAATCCTGTGCCAACATTCAACAAGTTTTTTCTTGTAAAGGGTCAATTTTATTCAAAAATAAATCTTTATAATGCATCCTGCAGTTTGAAATTATTTCTATTTCATATAATGAATGAATATAATAATTTCACTAACCTTCTTTTTAAACTGCGTCACCTTGCTAAAAAGGTGGCGCTGTTTAAAAAGGATAGTGAAATTATTATATTAATTCATTATATGAAATAGAAAGGGTCAATTTTAGACCACGAGAGGTGAGTTAAGATGTTTCTGGAAGCTTTTTTAGCAGCCCACACTCATAGCATTCGTTTACTGTAGGCTTTATCTGAATTTTGTTTGGTTCAGTAAGTTTTCTCAGTTTACTCCGGTTTTCTCAATACCTTTTTAGACTTCTTTAAACCATTAATCTGAAACCTTAAGTCTATTGTTGTAGCTTCTTAAAAAAATGTTTTGTCAACTGGTCGTCACCTATTCTAATTAGGTGTTCATAAATTTTAGTCTTCTTTTTCTAATAGTTTCTATAAACCGTTCATTTTCCTTCTACAGCTCTTCTCGATCTCATAACCTATATTGTCCATTTACTATTTTCGGTCCCATTATCTTGTGGGTCAGCATTCAACAAGTATTAAATAAAAGGGAAAGAAACACTGAAATTGAACTATTGTGATAACTTATAGATAAACTCTATTTTTATTTTATTAAACATCCTATGTAGGATTTTTAAACAGCCGTATTATTTAAAATTGAAATATATATTTTCTAACCACCAGAATACGGTAACATAAAACACTTACCAATGTTTATAGCGCTTTCGTGTATCTTGTACACATCTTCAGTAAATTAACATTTATTACAAGTCAAAATTTAAAACTTCCTGCTCCTACCACTTATCTACCATGGTAGGAGCAGGAAGTTTTAAATTTTGACTTGTAATAAATGTTAATTTACTGAAGATGTGTACAAGATACACGAAAGCGCTATAAACATTGGTAAGTGTTTTATGTTACCGTATTCTGGTGGTTAGAAAATATATATTTCAAACTCTATTTTATATAATGAATTCATATAATAATTTCACTAACCTTCTTTTTAAACTGCGTCAACTTTTAGTTTTACTTACACGTGTTTCGGTGGATCCATTATCATCAGAGTAAATAAAATAATTGAAACTAAAAATTTTTTTTCACTTATTTAAAATCTATAGAAGATGATACATCTTCAGTCATTTGTAAAAACCGATTTAAAAATAATTTCCTCTAATTTATCCCTTCTCACATTTACTGTAGATAGCAACCGCAGTCAATATCACTTCAACATTCCTAAATTTGACCTGTTCATTCAAAATGTCCTGCTTTTGCTCTTTAAAAAATTTATAAATATGGAACATCTCATATTTTTCAATTTTATTTTTATTTTCTATATTACATTGTTCTATTAAATTAAAATGTTCATCCATTTTACCAAATTTATGTTTTTCCTCTTTAATACGAGTGGTTATATAGATATATATTATGAATTATACCGGGTGATTCAAAACTACACGGCAATCTCTTGTGAACTCATTCTATGGCCAAAAATAAGAAAAAAAGTGCATATAAAAATATGCCTGAAAACGCTTAGTTAGCGAGTTACGGCTAGCGAAAAATTTCACCTAGAAATCTGTACCCTCGGTGAAGTAAAGCCATACAAAAATGTTAAAGGTAGTTACAAAGATACAAATACAATTGTTTCTTATGTTTTTTAATCTGAAAAATTCAATAAAATTTGTTCCAGAGCTGTAAATGCAATACTTTCAGAGATATCTTACATAAAACACAAGAATTGGTGCAAAGAAATAACACATTTTTGTGTTTAACGTAAGATAACTTCCATAAATGGTAAATAAAGGTGTATTTTTTCTTAAATAAATTTGTAGAAAATTTAATTCTGAAAAGATTCATGTGAATTACTCAGGAAAAAATGAATAATAGATATTGAAATTTTGCTTTATTTAAAATTAAAACAGACGCACATTAATAACTGCATAAAATATTAACTAATATTTAAGTTGGGAGTAACAGCTGATAAAACCAAAATATTAGTTAATATTTTATGCAGTTAAGAATATGCGTCTGTTTTGATTTTAAATAAAGTGAAATTTCAATATCTATTATTCATTTTTTTCTGAGTAATTCAAATGAATCTCTTCAGAATTAAATTTTCTACAAATTTATTTAAGAAAAAATACACCTTTAATTACCATTTATGGAAGTTATCTTACGTTAAACACAAAAATATGTTATTTCTTTGCACCAATTCTTGTGTTTTATGTAAGATATCTCTGAAAGTATTGCATTTACAGCTCTGGAACCAATTTTACTCAATTTTTCAGATAAAAACATCAGAAACAATCGTATTTGTATATTTGTAACTACCTTTAACATTTTTATACGGCCTTACTTCACCGAGGGTACAGAATTCTAGGTGAAATTTTTCGCTAGCCGTAACTCGCTAACTAAGCGTTTTCAGGCATATGTTTATATGAACTTTTTTTCTTATTTTTAGCTATAGAATGAGATCCCAAGAGATTGCCGTATAGCTTTGAATCACCCGGTAGATAAACATAGTCCTTAAGTGTACACAGTCAAACAAGGTTTAATATCTGAAATTATTTAAGTAATTAGAATCATAACAGCAGAATCCATATTAATGTTTTTAATGTATGTATAAAAAACTTTTTATATTTACCTTATACTGCTTCTTATAAAGGGTGTTTTTTTAGAGGTATAGAACTTTAAAATGAAATAAAACACAGAATAATTGAACAATTAACGTGGAATTGGTTTTATTTTAAAGATAATTATTTGCCACTTTTATTTAAAAATAATTTCCGGCATGTGACCGTGGCTGGCTCGGACGTGGTCCAATCGAGACGTCCAATTTGTGACCACTTTTTGCAGCATTTGGGGCCGTATATTGGTAATAACGCGGCGAATGTTGCCTTCCAAGGCGTCAATTGTCTGTGGCTTATTGGCATAGACTAGCGACTTCATATACCCTTTTTAATTCCTGAACGAGTTTTTCAACGAACGAGAACGAGATTTTCAAAATAAATCTGCACAATTTGCAAGCGTTGTTCAGGCGTCAGTCTATTCATTATAAAATGGCAAACCAAACTGAACATAAATTACAAAACAGTTTTCAAAGAGTTTAATATCTTTACAAGCCTGTGAAAATCACTGTTTTAGAACAAATTATTCCCAACGTACAAATTTTGTAAGCACGCAAATTAAGATCAGACGGCAAAATCTTCCATAAAGTTGATGGACACAGCTCCAAGTGTTGTGCACGATGGCGGATGGACTCATTCGGGTCTTCCTCAATGCTACATTCTACAGCAGCAATAGCTTCTTCAGTACGCACTGTATGACGTCTCAAAGGATGTGTGTTGTCATTCAGAGTAAATGTTGACCGAAAACATTTCATTGTTGAGCGAATTATTTGCTCTGATGGATGATTATGTCGATCATAAAATGGACGTAGTGTGCGATAAGTTTCACGAACCAAACCATGATTTTCAAAATAAATCTGCACAATTTGCAAGCGTTGTTCAGGCGTCAGTCTATTCATTATAAAATGGCAAACCAAACTGAACATAAATTACAAAAAAGTTTTAAAAATAGCCGCCATGGAAATCAGTACTGCCAACTTAAAGTTCTATACCTCTAAAAAAAACACCCGTTACTTTGTTTCTTACAAGTACTTTCGTGGTGCGCTCTGCTTCTTCAGGTGATACGATATAGGTTCTAGAACTGTTTATGAAGATTGCATCTTCCTTTGTCAAAGGTTTGAATCAAATTAACAATATATGATATATCTTATTACCTGATGAAGCGGTGCCCACCGCGAAAGTACTAGTAAGAAACAAAGTATAAGAAGCAATATCTCCCGTACAGCATGGTTTCATGCCTGGACGCTCCACAGTTACAAATCTGTTAAAATTCACGCAGGATGTCTCATATATGCTGGATAATAGATTGCGTACAGATGTAATATACTTAGATTTTAAAAAAGCCTTTGATAGAGTAAATCATGATATATTGTTAATGAAAATGGAAAAAATTGGCTTTACAAAAAATTTAATTTTGTTTTTTAATAGCTACTTGAAAAATAGATCGTTGTATGTGAGATTTAGAAATAATTGCTCTCGTAATTTTTCAAATAGCATGGGTGTACCACAGGGCAGTAAACTCGGGCCTCTTTTATTTTTATTATTAATTAACGATTTGCCACTAAGCGTTCATAATAGTGTATGTATTTTATTTGCTGATGATATGAAACTGTATAAACATATATATAATTTTGATGATTGTAAACTTCTTCAAAAAGACTTATATAATGCATATTTATGGTGTGAAAAAAATTATTTAGAGTTAAACATTAATAAATGTAAATATATGATATTTTCCAACCAAATTAATTTCCATATATTTGATTATTCTGTAAAAAATGAAAAGTTAGATTTAGTCCATGAGATCCGTGATTTAGGGGTGCTAATTGACAGTAAACTAACATTCAAGCAACACATCCATATGATTGTGAATAATGGTTATAGGTTACTCGGATTTATATTTAGAAATACAAAGCAGTTTGATGGAATTGAGGTCCCAATAAGGCTATTTGAAGCTCTAGTTAGAAGCAGGTTAGAATATGCGCTGCTATTGTGTGGAATCCCCATCATCGGAATTACATAGACTCGATTGAAAAAATTCAAAATAGATTATTGCGACTCCTGTATTACAAAAAATATGGTATGTCATGCCCTTTAGGGTTTTCTACGGAGACGATGAGAAGAATTTTTGACATACAATCCCTTGAAGTTAGACGAAATGTGATGTGTATGCAATTTTTATATAAAATATTAAATAATAAGGTTGACCTAGAGGATATTGTTAAAAACATTTTTTATTATGTACCTTTTGTTAGATCCAGGACTTTTAATCTGTTTTATTTGCCTAAGTGAACACTGTGCAATACAGTAATACGTTCTTAATACGGACGCTATCCTTTTTCAATAAATTTAATTTGGAACTCGATCCTTTTTTTGATAATTACAAACAATTCTCATCAAAATGTTATCAGGCGCTCTCCAACCAATAAATGATATAAATTCACAGAGCAGACTCACATCTTTTTCTTTCTTTCTTCCTTTCCTTCTTTCTTTTTTCTTCTTTCTATTGTTTCTCTTTCCTTTTCCTTTTATTAATTTATTAATAAAGAATATTATTTTTGATCATGTTTTGCTTAACTATTTTCGTGGGAATTTTTATTATTTTTTTTTCTTATTAATTTGTTATTATAGTAAGTAATTTTATTGAAACAATATTTTATTTTTTTTGAGAAAAAGAGACAAAAAGTGTTATAGCATGTATATTATGTAAATAAAATAGTTATAAGCAAATTTGTTTTGTAAATATGTAAAAATTTTTTATGTCAATAAGGCTTATATGGATAAGTTCTGTTAGCCTTTGTATTGTTGTAAATAAATAAATAAATAAATATAAGGTAAATGTTGTCGTTATAGGTCAACAGCTGAAACGCTGGTTTGAACCTCTAAAGAGCTTTACTAAGTAAAATGACAAGTGAAGTAGTTTACCATTCCACACTGAGTGGAAAAATATGCTTATCAACAACCTGGGCCCTCTGAAAAGCTTCTTTCTACTTTCCATGTTGCAAATGACACCTTCACTTCATTCACCACACTGTCTGGCTGTATAGTGAATATAAAGAGTTTAATATATTTTTACTTTCTCTTGCCTATATGAATATATAGGAAGGAAAGTATTGTTTTCATGTCGATTTTAAGAAATCGAGTTTTCACCGGATCTATACGTTTTCAGACCCCCTGAACCCAAAAAACATGTTTTTAGCGATTGGTCTGTGTGTGTGTCTGTGTGTGAACAGATATCTCAAGAACGGAACATCGTACGAACTTGAAACTTGAAACTTAAGTTAAGTACCACTACCAGACTCGACACGAACATTTTCATCAAAATCAGTCAACCGGAAGTGGTAGTTTATTCGTGTAATTTTTTCACTTTTTTGCGATTTTCTCAAGAACTGGTCCTACGATTTTTTTTAAAATCGCCTGGTTTACTCAATTTTTTATTCTCTACAAGATAGGGTAGGCGTCATGTTTGCTGAAATTCTGGGTGAGGCTGTTTTCACGTAAAAACGTTGTTTTTTTAAGATTACAGCTTTAATATGCATTTTAGCGCAAAACATTATATAATAAAAGTTGTAGAGAATTGAAAATTCTACAACTTTTATTTCAAACAATTTTTTGTATAACGCTTAGTTTAGCGGTAATTTGCGATTTTCTGTTTTTTTCTCACGAAAATGTGTGAAAACTTAATTTTTTTACGATTTCGGCCTTAGTATGCATTTTACAACAAAAGTGTATATAATTTAAGTTATAGAAAATTAAACGATCTACAACTTTTATTTAAAGCATTTTTCTCTACAGAGCCTAGTTTAGAGAGAAAGAGTGATTTTCCGTATTTCTAAGCCAAACTGAGGTTGATTTTCATTTTACATCATTCACTCATGATTAAAATAAGGTTATGTTTTTGAGGTTAGTTTTTTGTTTATTTCTAATATTTTATTATTAATGTTAGGTTTATTGTTAATTATTTGCATTGGCAAGAGAAAGTTGTGTGAGTGTTTCACACCAGATTTTTATTTTATCAAACATCCTATGTAGGATTTTAAACAGCCGTTAAAATTGAAATATATATTTCTAACCAACAGAATACGGTAACATAAAACACTTACCAATGTTTATAGCGCTTTCGTTTATCTTGTACACATCTTCAGTACAAGATCTACTTCACCACGGTAGATAAGGAATACTCCTTATCTACCATGGTACAAGTAAGAAGTTTTAAATTTTGATGTAAAAGAATTTTAATTTACTGAAGATGTGTACAAGGTACACGAAAGCACTATGAACATTGGTAAGTGTTTTATGTTACCGTATTCTAGTGGAGAAATATATATTTCAATTTCAAAGAGTTTAATATCTTTGCAAGCCTGTGAAAATCACTGTTTTAGAACAAATCATTCCCAACGTACAAATTTTGGTCGGCCTGTGGTGTAATTATCAATGCAAATGACTTCTATTCCCAATTATTTTGGGGTCTCTTGTTCGATTCCTGGTCAGGTCTGCATGCACCCATACCCGCACTCTCTCGCTTTCCCCCCACTCTCTCTCTCTCTCTCGCACGCACGCCCGCGCACACACACACCAATCGCTAAAAACATGGTTTTTGGGGTTCAGGGGGCCTGAAAACGTGTAGATCTGGTGAAAACTCGATTTCGAAAAATTGACATGAAAAAAATACTTTCCTACCTATATATTCATATAAAGAAAAGAAACAAAGAACTTGTAGAAATGTGGGAAAACGAGCAACTCCCCTCAGTATGGAAAGTAGCAATCATTCATCCGATACACAAGAAAGGAGATAAAACTAATCCGGATAATTACAGGGGAATTTCTCTCCTCGACTGCACGTATAAAATTCTATCCAGAATCATCTACAATAGGATTAAAGATCAGCTGGATAAAGAGCTAGGGGAGTATCAAGGAGGGTTTAGACCATGGAGAGGCTGTCCTGACCAAATTTTAACCCTGAAATTGATAATAGATTACTTTAGAATTAGAGATAAACAGCTAGTCATGACCTTTATTGACTTCAAAAAGGCTTATGATTGTATACACAGGGAATCCCTACTGAAAATATTGAGGAACTTTGGCTTACACCCTAAATTGGTTAAAATGATTGAATTAACCCTGACTGAAACAAAATCGAAAGTAAAATTCAGGAGTGAAATATCGGGGCCATTCGAAGTTAAAACAGGACTGAGGCAGGGGGATGGACTATCCCCACTTCTCTTCAACTGCGCATTGGAGTATATTATGCGCCAGTGGAACAAGCAAAATAAAGCTTATATCAAAGTTGGAAGAGAGATAAAAGTTAACTGCCTCGGTTTTGCCGACGATTTAGCACTATTATCCAAAAGCATAGAAGAAGCCAGGACACAGGTTGAAACTATAGAGAAATACGCTGGGAAAATAGGACTAAAAATATCTTATGAAAAAACAAAAATAATGGTTCGAGATCCCCTGTGTGTAGACAACGTCAGAATTAACAATCAAAACGTGGAATTAGTTAGAAGTTTCAAATACCTGGGTGAAACAATAACGCACAACATTAAAGAAAAAATTAACTGGAAGGAAAGAACAAATAAATTAATCAAATCCGCCATAACCACTAGGAATATTTACAATAAGAAATGTATGTCCATCAACACAAAATTAAGACACTACAATACCGTGATACTTCCTGAAGTCCTGTATGCAAGTGAAACCCTGTTTGGTCCAACAAGAATAGGCGAAAAGGACAAAATCGAGAAAGTGGAGAGGCAAATAGCAAGAAGGTGTATTGGAAAATGGTCCCTTCAAGATGGTAGTTTCTATATTGTACCAAACAAGGAAGTATATGAAACAATTGAGCCTTTAACCAGTATCATCAGGAAAAAAAGGATATCCTTCCTGGGACATATATTGAGAATGGAGGATACAAGATTACTAAGAAGGATGACTGAGTTTTTCTGGCAAAAGAAGATGACACCAAACTGGATAAAGGAAGTCAAAAAGGATATGGAGGAACTAAACATCACAATAGCTGACCTCAAAACTAAGTCAGGGAGCTACAGGACATTCAAACTGCGATCGGTTAAATTTAGGGAACAAATGAGGGTCAGGAAAGCCATGGTGATTTCGGACGCTGAGAGACTGAGAAGATCCGAAACATTGAAGAATTATTGGCGAAGAAGAGGAGAAGTACGGGAGCGACAACTGCGGGGGCGTTTTGGTGGAACATCTGAAAGAGCTAGACGTTGAAAGATTGAACTTAAGTGGTCCTTTGTGGCCGTAAAATAAAAAAAAAAAAAAAAAAAAAAAAAAGAAAAGAAAGTAAAATTAAAATCTTTGCATACAGACCATAATAAACATAAATACCTGAGAGCAGCATTGACAACGAACGTGGCTTTATAAGTGGTGATCAGTTTCCAAAGCCAACTACACATACTGCTGATTACATCTTCACAGTTTTGCTGAACACAAGCTTCAACCAACTGACAAAAACTGGAAATAATTCAACCATTTTATTAATTAATGTAGGCCTAACACACAAAATATAAATATGAAAGATTTAAACTGAATTTTTTTTAAAATAATATGTACAAATTAACCCAAAGGTTGTAAATTCACAATATGTTAAAATTGTTTTTTTTTTTAATGTGTCCTGGAGACTCCGAAAGAGTATAAGACAATGTCAGTTATAATACCTGAAATACATAAAAGAATAACACAATGTATCACTACCATCAAGAAAGAAATTCTTGTTTGCTATAAAAAGTTTCACCGATCAAGTAATTTTTCAGATTTTTTTTAAAGGAATGCAAATAAAATTATCACATTTTAAAAATTGAGGTAATTTATTCATGAATTTTCTCCCTGCATAAGTAGGTTTTTGTTCACACAATTTTGTGGAGTGATTAGCCACATAACAATCATTTCTGTTTCTCGTGTTATGATTAAGAACATTGAAATTCTGCATAAAATTATTTTGCCTGACACACATAATCACCTCATGTAAGTTAACAGGCTGTGTACAAAATGATATACAACACAATTTTTATAGATACTATGATTTAATGATATAAAAGGGTTATTTGGAAAGTAGCGGCCAAATCACTGCAGCTAATCAAATGCCACTCGATTATTGAAATGCACATGCACACCAACTTCTGGAATGCCATGCTCGTCACACAATGCCATTTTCATTCATATTGTTACACTATGCTGCTAATAGTGTTAGCTCAAAATTTTTAAAACAATTGTTCAGCCAGCTGGTTTTAAAATACGGTCAGTGATTCGGTTTTTGACAGCAAGGATTGTTTCAGCAGTGGAAATCCATCGACAGATCAGTGAAGCATATTGCTCCAATATGATGAGTGACAAAGTGGTAAGTGAGTAAGAGCTTTCAAGGACAGACAGGAAAATGTACATGATGAACCGTGATCAGGTCGACCATAAATGATCACACAAGATTTGGTAAATACCATGGACAAAAAGATTCATGAAGGCTGCCTCCAAGAGATTTGAGACTTGGGGCCGAGCAATTTTCACTTGTTTTCCCATTTCTCCTTTTTTCTGTTCACCAGGTGTTTTTTTGCTCTATATTTATTTAACTAAATAATTATATTTTTATTTCTAATTACCTATATTTTTATTAAATAAAAGATTTATTATTAAAAGATGTGGGTGGAAAGGAAAGAAGCAAGAATAAAACAACTTACATGCTTCGGGAATAAGAAGAACCGATTACTGAATGGACTGGCTCAGAAATGGACTATAGTGATCCTATGAGGTCGTAAAAGCGAAAAATAATGAACAAATTATTACTAATAATTACATAATATGAGAAACAAACCATTTAAAACATATTTCGTCAGAAAAATAAAAACTTTTGTCCATAGCTCTGATTTTTTCAAAAAGTATTTTGTTCTAAAACCAATAACAGTAATGACTCCCCCCCTCCCCAAAGTTTCTTCATTGGTACTATCTTTAATTGAAAAAAATTTATGTACTGAAGAAAATTTTGGTTTATAAATGTGTTTTCTTGGAACCTGCCCGAATGATGATGAACAACTTAACGAATATTTAGAAGAAGTTGCTGTAAAGATCTCAAATTGAAATTAATGTGACAAGTTAACATAACATAAGTAACATAACATAACATAAGCAAAAGTTAACGTAACATAAGTACATAACTAAAATTATGTTGAAAGTTGGTATCAATAAAATAATGAGCCTAGAAAGGAGAATAGTTTAGAAAATTTTAAGTTGTAAGAAGGAAGAAGATAATTAAGATAGACCCCATTCGATAAAACAGATGTATGACAAACTGAAAACATAATCCATGTAATGAGAAAAAGGAGACTTGTATTTTTTGGACATGTGACAAGATGAAACAATAGCAGATTGACAAAAGAAATTTTCAATAAAATAAAACATCTCAAAACTGAACCAGCATGGTTCACAGTTAACACTGAATGATGAAAAAAACCACACAGGAGACATACAAAATAGGGAAATTCTTAGAAAAAAGCCAGAAAGCAATCTTCAGGAGCAAGAATAAAAAAAGAAGAGACATATACCCCACAACATTGAACAACTAAGGAAAAAAGATCCAAAAGAACGAAAAGATTGTGGAAGAAAAGGAAACGTAAGCAAAATATGAAAAAGTAATTAAAATATTGATTTGGTGTGCTCTCTCTAAAAGGCTACTCAGAAAAATTAAAGTAACACGTGAGTCTAAATTTTTCATGGCATGGTTTTCATAACTCTGTTCGTTTCGTATTCTTAATAAAAAAAATCAGCATTAACATGAAGTATGTTACATATTATCACAACATTAAAATGATTGGTATAAAAAATGTTTTGTCCAAGACAAATTTGGTTAAAAAGTGTTTCCTGCATGCCATCAATTTACAACAAATTTTGACCAACAAAAATACCTTATTTTTCTTTTACTACGATAAAAATATGCTTTAAATCTATTTATAAGCCTTAACTATTTCATCAAGTAAAAAATTAAAGTACTTTAATCCTCTCACTTCAATTCTCCCTCAATTTCCTAACCCTCTCTTTCCTTCTAAACTAAAGATAATTGCAAGAGATTAAAATGTAATACCTTGCACAAACAGCAGTTTGCATGTCTTCCGTGAGAGGGTACAATTGTTTCCAAGTCGAAGACGCTGAAAGAACTCTTGCTTCGACCAATAAAGCAAGCGCTTGGATTAGAAATGATGAAGCAATAGCTCCACTTTTACCTTGACATTTAATTAACAGATTTTGAATTGGCTTGACAAGTTCCTTTCCATGCTTCTCTGGCCTGTAACAATAGAAAAATAACAGAAATAAAAAACAACTTACACAAGTTTTGAAGAACTGAAACGTAAAAGTTTGTAGTTTACACCAATATTTACCTCATTTTATTCTGCGGTGACCTATAATAGTCCTATATTTATAATATTGTTTGAAAATTTCCATATCGAGATTGGAAGACAAAAAGACCCGGTTTTTTTTTTTTGCTACTGCAAATACTTTCATGCATTTAGAGGCGTATAACTCAAGAAGTATTTGATCGAAAAAATTGAAATTTTAACACAACAAAGCGAATTATATTTTACCATGAATACATCAAAATCAGTCAACTGGAAGAAGTTTATTTAAGCAATTTTTCACTATTTTGCGATTTCCTCAAAAACAGCTCCAATGACTTTTTTAAAAATCACCTCATTCACTACATTTTTTATTCTCTACAAGACAGGGTAAGCACTATATCTGCTGAAATTCTCAAGAAGGCTATATCTGCTCTATAAGCACTATATCTGCTGAAATTCTCAAGAAGGCTATGCTGTTAAGGTAAAAGCATTTTTTTTAAAAGATTACAGCCTTAATACGCATTTCACATCAAAAGTGTATAGACCTACAATTAAAATCATGGAAAATTAGGAAACTACAACTTTTATTACAAAAGTCTTTTCTAGAACGCTTAGTTTAGCACAATTTAGTGATTTTCTGTATTTTTGTAAAAAATTGAATTTTTTAAGACAACAGCCTTATTTTTGTCATTTAACGACAAAAATGTGTATAATCATTGTTATATGGAATAAAATAAACCTACATTTATTTAAAGCATTTTTAAGTTCTACCGAGGTTAATTTTCATTGTGTCATTCACTTACGACTTAAAATTAGGTTATGGTTTTCATTTTACATTGTTTACTCACGATCAAACACAGGATACATTTCTTTACTTACATTGGCAACAGAAAGTCTTGTGTGTGTTTCACACCAGATTTATACAACTAAAAGTATACTTATAAAAACAGTTCAAGTACAATAAAAACACTTACATTTTTTCACAGATGAAACGAAAGCCAGCAGCACAAGCGATGTCCATTTGCGTTGAAAATTTTTGATCATCAAATTTCTCACGTTCCTCAGTCAATGTAGTCAACAAGAAAGGATAACAGCGTTCTTCGATATTCCATAATCTCAAGAAGAGATCAACGGCAAGAATTTGCAGATGCGGTTCATTGCTTTTCTGAAGGGTTTTCAATGTAAATATAATAGATGATATATTACTCTGTAACAAAATACAAAAAAAATAACTACATAAAGTTGACTGATATTTTACAGTCCATTCGAAATAGCATGATAGGAAGTCTCTGACTGGAGGTAACTTTTCAAAATAAAAAGTCCCTTTTCAAAAATAAAATATCCCTTTTAACTATTCTTATAAAATATAATATAAAATCTTTATTTTGAATTTTTGAAAATCGTATGGAATTATTCATTTTACTGGCATTTGTTATTGTTCCATTCAGTAACCCATTTATTTAATACAGAAGGCATAATTAATTAATAAATTTAATTTCAATTTACTGTGTGTTATTGGGAAAATCATTATTTTTCCTTTTCCACTATTAATTTATCTTTTAAAATGCTTTCATTCACTAACAGGGAATGTTAACACAAAGAAAAATCTCTTAGAGTGGTAGCACTGATGCATGAACACATACAAAATTCCCTCTGTTCTTTATTCCATTTAAGTAATACTGACATGATAATTCGAATGAACTGTACACTTTTGTAACTTTACATTTTTTTAAAAATCCCTAATGTTTGTACACACAAACTGTTCTATTTAAGAACAATAAGCAACCCCATGATCCAATGAGATGAGGAAGATTTGTATAACGTGTAAATGAGGTGTGGTCTTGTACAGACCCAAGCCGACCATTCCTAAGAGTGTGGAATTTGAACCCCAACCATCAAAGTACACTGGTAATCACTCCCTAGTATCAAATCCGTACAAAAGTCTCTACTAACTGCCTTAACTAGGATTTAAACCACGGAACCTTTGTCTCCAAAAATCAGTCGTTAAACAGCTGACTTAAACAACGACTTTACACCTAGACCATCCCAGTGGGTAAACTTTAGATTTAACTTCATTTTTTTTAAAGAAATCAATACCTAATGGCAATACATTCTTTTAGTAAAAATCTGGTGTGAAACACTCACGCAACTTTCTCTTGCCAATGCAAATAATTTACAATATAATTTAACATTAGTAATAAAATATTAGAAATAAACAGAAAACTAACCTCAATAAACATAACCTTATTTTAATCATGAGTGAAACACTCAAAATGAAAATCAACCTCAATCTGGCTTAAAAATACGGAAAATCACTATTTCACGCTAAACTAGGCTCTGTAGAGAAAAATACGTTAAATAAAAGTTGTAGATCTTTAAATTTCCTATAAATTTGGTTATATCCACTTTTGTCGTAAAATGCATACTAAGGCCAAAATCTTAAAAAAATCAATTTTTCACACGTTTTCGTGAGAAAAAATCAGAAAATCGCTAATTACTGCTAAACTAAGCGTCATACAAAAAAATGTTTGAAACAGAAGTTGTAGGTTTATAAATTCTCTACAACTTTTATTATATAAGTTTTTGCGCTAAAATTTATATTAAAGCCGTAATCTTAAAAAAACCACGTTTTTACGTGAAAACAGCCTCACCGAGAATTTCAGCAAACATGGCGCCTACCCTACCTTGTAGAGAATAAAAAATTGAGTAAAATAGGCGATTTTAAAAAAAATCGTAGGACCAGTTTTTGAGAAAATCGCAAAAAAGTGAAAAATTATACGAATAAACTACTACTTCCGGTTGACCGATTTTGATGAAAATGTTCGTGTCGCGTCCGGTAGTGGTATGTAACTTAAGTTTCAAGTTTCAAGTTCGTACGATGTTCCGTTCTTGAGATATTCTGTTCACACACACACACACACACACACAGACCAATCGCTAAAAACATGTTTTTTGGGTTCAGGGGGTCTGAAAACGTATAGATCCGGTGAAAACTCGATTTCGAAAAATCGACATGAAAACAATACTTCCTTCCTATATATTCATATAGGCAAGAGAAAGTAAAAATATAATAGTACTATTTTTGTGAAAAATTAACATCACATGAAAATACAGTAGTTATTGTACGAGATGTGGCTATTAAATAATAAGACTGAGGTAAAAAATTTAATTTTTATTTTATACATAACCACTTATTGTCACCTTCAATATACACTCCTTCTCTATCCCTACAACACTCCATGCGAATTTTCCATTGTTGGAAACAGTGCTGGAAGGCATCTTTTGCCAGCTCCTTCAGGAGATATGCCGCTCAAAAATGTTTGAAATGAAGCTCGCAAAAATGTTCGTACTGACACTTTGTACACGATTGGAAATGACCCAAATTTTTTGGAAATGATAATAACATGTGATGAAACGTGGTTTTTTACTAATGATCTGGAAATGAAGCACCAATCCATGCACTGGAAGAGCCGAACTTCACCGAGACCCAAAAAAGCTCGAATGAGCAAGTCAAAATTTAAAGCAATTGTTAAGGCACATCGCACCCCCGTTAAGTAATTCGTATTTCCCCGCTTTTGTTATCGTCGTTAAATACACTGATTTTGTATTAATAACCTTATTCCCGCCTCTTCCTGCATATTTGTCTTGATTTCCGTGATGATCTCAGTTCATGACGTAATCCTTCTCCCTCTACTCACATTCCTATCTTCCCGGTTAGCACACTCACTGATTGGATTCTGCAGCATGTAGACTGTTCGTGCGACCGCTCCGCCGGCCATCCTATGGCGTCGCTTCTGCAATTGTCGATATTCTTCGTTCGTTTCGGATGTACCATACATCATTTTCAAGTGTGTTTTTACTTATGTGTGTAATTTGTAATCATTTACAATTGTTCTTGTTTTCGTATCAAACATTAAAGTTACAGTGTGAGTCGAACCCCGGACACGTGTCGCGTGGACGCCGTTCATACACTTCAGGCTATTCAACAGGTAAGCGAATTAGTCTATTTTGTTGTACGCTTTCTAATTTTGTGTTTGTGCTAATCAGTGATGTCCTGCTGTTCCCGCAGTTACTTATCGTTTTACCTTTGTCTCCCTCAGTGTATTTTCCATCGTCGTATCTTGCTTATTCAGTCGTTTCGCCGTTGGTTTCTGGCGCCATTAAATGAAACTAGGTCCTCCGGAATTAGTCGTTTATACTTCAGTTTACATTAATCTGCCATGTGTCGTGCATAGTGGGTTGATGTCCTACAGTTACAAGTCGGCTTACCGCATCATTCGTTTAATCCAATTTATTTTGGGTTATTTTCAAATCTCCTGCCATCAAGGCGCTAACATTTTGGTCCTCCGGGCCGGATTCATCAGTACCTATTTGGAAATACATTCTGTTACAGTCAGTCGATTTCAATCGTTCAGTGTTCTATTCAGTCGTTGTTGCTATTGTATTACTGTTTTTGTGCCTTACGTCGATTTTACAATTTCGTTAATACCAAAATTAACATTTTGGTCCGATCCGGGCAGGATATTTATCAGTGCATATTTGGAAATACAATCTATTGTCTTAATTCTTGCAATCGTCAACAATTTCAGTATTTTGTTTAATTCGTTGTTGCATGGTGTTACATACATTCATCGTGTCATTTACTGTGTTTCGTGTCTTACATGTGTTCAATATATTAATAAAAACATTAATAAAAATATTAATATTAAAAACAATTTCATTTATTCAGTTAAAAAATACGGGGTTAAGTTGCATAACAAATGCAATGTATTATCAGTCTTGTGACGCTTTCATTCAATACAACAAGTTCCAACCAACGCTTTGCTGACGTCACAGTAAATCGGTTAGTGCTGTATCTTTCGACACGGCCAGAATTTGGCCAGAGTCGCCATTGTTTCTCCTTCGTTCTTGTTAACTGGTTCGCGCAGCTTACAGCGCATGCGTGCCCTCTCTCTCATTCGCTCTCTCTCGTGCTGTCCATCGATACTGGTAGCGCTGAGAGAGTCACTTCACTCGCATCGTCTGCAGCGTATACATCTCAGTTGCAACTAACCTAGATTCAATAAACAGCTGTGTTTTGTTTACATTCTATTATTTGTTTTCACTCGTTGTTTTCGTTCATTATTTTCAACATGGACGATTTACAATCTTTAATCAAAAAACGCAACGTTGTTAATAATCATCTTTCTCGTTTTAATAATTTTCTTCAATCTGACGTTGAAGTTAACCAAGTCAAATTACGACTTGACAAATTCTTAGATCTCTGGTGTGACTTTGAACAGATACAAACGAACATCGAATTACTTCAGCCCGAAACAGATTTCGAATCAGAACGCACTGCTTTCGAAACTCAGTATTTCCAGTTAATTGATCGTGCCCAGAAATTAATTGAATCTCTGGACAATACAATCGTTTTACCAAATCAAGTCAAGTCTTCTAATTCGCAATTAATACAATTACCTCGAATTCGCCTACCTTCATTTGACGGGGATGTTGCGAAATTCCAAAATTTCATCAGCTTGTTCAATGATCTAATTCACAATAATTCTGAGTTATCATTTGTTCAAAAACTTCATTATTTGAGGTGCTCATTAGTCGGTGAACCACTCCGTCTAATAGAACACCTGCCTCTCTCGCCTGAAAATTATACGTTAGCGTACAATTTAATTGTTGAGCGCTACTCCAACTCAAGGCGCATAGCAAATGTTCACTTAAATCAGATATTCAATTTCGTTAAATCTGACACTCCGTCCTATCAATCGTTAAAAGGTTTTCTTAATACCCATGAATCATCAATCGGAGCCTTACGTCTGCTAAATATAAATTTACTTGAATATTTACTTTTTGAGATAGCCTATTCTAATTTGGATCCTGTAACAAAGCAAGCGTTCGAGGATTCAAATCCTAATTCTACCGTGCCTACATACGAGGCCTTAATGTCATTCGTTACCGCTAAAATGCATGCTTTCGAACTATTAAATTCTTCACCGTCAACCGATAACGCTAGTTATTCGCACTCCAGCGATTCAAACCTCGATCAACCGGACTTAGCTAACCCGGTAACCGATAATTTCAATTCTGTACACAGTCATCGTAGTCCTATTTTGCCGTCTCCTAATTCTGATAATATACCTTCGTTTTTAGTCAAATCAAATTCACTCAAATGTCTGTCGTGCGAATCTCACTTTCATTCAATTCACAACTGTAGTGAATTTCTCGCGCAAAATGTAGATAATCGCTACAAAATTATTTCTCGCCTTAAACTGTGTTTTGCCTGCTTCGGTCGACACGATCGCCGCAATTGTAGCTCAAATAAACATTGTCGTATCTGCCAGTCAAAATCGCACAATACGTTGCTGCATATTGATCGCAGCCCTCAAAAATCTAATTCGTCCACCGCTTCTGTTGTTAATTCGCATAATTCGCCAACTGCTAGTCCGTATCATCCTGCCGTACATCCGGACACCGATTCACCGGCTACTGGATGCCTACTTGTAAATTCTTCGCCGCCGATTCAAGCTAATACTATCGCAACTCCGCCAATTAATTCTTGTACTACCTGCTGTGCTGATAAGCCGGTAGTTACTTCAAATTCGTCGTCCTCGTCCATTATTGTTAACCAACCTGCCGATTATTCACTTTCATGTCGACTTAACGGTCAAACTGCGCTGCTAGGTACTGCTATCGTTCATGCTGTCGATTCATCCGGCAAAATCGTTCCGCTTCGCGCTGTGATCGACAATGGATCTCAGTCCAGCATCTTAACCTACAACGCCGCTCGTTCACTGCAACTCGACATCGTTCCTACTTCTAAACGCCTGCAAGGCATTTCAGCCGAAGTCACCTCAGTTAAAGGTATTACAAATTTTACAATTCTGTCGCCGCAAAATTCTAACTTTCGCCTTCCGCTTCAGGCTACTGTTATTAACAAAATATCAGACCGCCTACCTGCTTCTCGAGTTCATAAGTCAGTCGGTGAACAGTTTTCACAACATCTGCTAGCTGATTTTCGCTTTCGCAGTCCAAATTCAGTAGACCTACTGCTTGGTGCTGACTACTTTTCCGAAATTCTCGATTTTAGTAAAACGCCTTTAATTAAAGGTACTCCATCCGCTTTATCAACCGTATTTGGTTATGTAGTATTCGGAAAATTGCCCGAACTACAACCACTTAGTTCTGCTTCAAATAACGATTCGCTCTTAACATCTGTTTTCGCTAACAACGCTCAAGTCTCGTCGCCTGCTACTGATGTTAATCTCACATCGCCTGCTGTTCAAAATCACTCGTCAAATAAAAATTCATCTTCACTTCAAATTATCGTCGCTGACCAACAAACTATCGTTCCTGCTAAGTCATCAATCAACCTCGATGTCACCTCAAACCCTGTAATCAGTGAATCTATCGCTTCTATCGTCCAGCCGCCTAGCTGCCTACTCGCTTCGCCTGTATTCAACAATAATTCGAATCACGCCGCTGTTTCAACTAATCGCCCTTCTGCTTCAACTAATCGTCTTCACCATACTTCTGTCTCTTCGCCTTCAAATCGTTTCACCGCTTCGTCCGAGATCATCGCTGTTGATCCTCGTCTCGCTTCGTCTACTGACTCCGCCAGTATCTCGACCGATCTTGCTGCTGGTACTACGCCAATTCGTCGCTTCAACTCTGCGCCTCGCTTCAAGTCAACGCCTCGATTCAAGTCTGTACTGAAGGCCTCCACCGAGTCGTCTTCAGTCAATTCTTCGCCAAACCGCTTCGCATCTCGCTGCATCATCGCTAATTCGCCAATAAAACCTACTACGTTCGCCTCAGTCGATTCTACGGCTAACCAACTCATCTCAAATCATCGCTTCTCGTCGTCTCTCGCAAACACTCTCGATCAACCGCTGCAAATCGCTTCGCCAAAGGGCAACCGGCCCTCCTCAGTCGTTTCATGTTCTGCTAGCTCTCTTCGCACGCCTTTAGCCCCTCTTGGCGGGCGGGGCCCCAATCGTCGTACACATTATTCACAACCGGTGAATAATTGTAATCTCAACTCTCTTCGCTCGTTCAATGCTTGGTGTGATCTTCGCAACTCTCGCTCGTCGTCTCAACCTCAATCACGGATTCACTCACAACTGGTTAGTGAAGTTCGCCGTACCGCAACTCTCGATTCTCGCCAACATTGTTCGCCTGCTCGTCAATTCGTTTCGCAACCCGCTTATCAGTTAGCTCTGCCTTTGGGCAACTAACTTCTCCGCCGTTCTCACCTCGTTTCACTCTCAACTCATCTCCATTCGTTTTGTTCTTCGTTCATTTTTTTTGTTCTTCGCTTGTTTTCTTCATTCGCCGTCTTCTCTCTTCGTTTTTTCTTCTGCGTCGCTTCTGGTTGTCAACCCTTGTTGGCAATCACCTCAAGATCGTTCCGTTACTCGTTGGCTTCCGCGCAAGCCGTGGAAGATGTTCCGTTCGTCGTTGGCCGGGCAAACCCGTGCGTTTGTCACGCCACCTCAAGATGCTCCGTTCTTCGCTTCATTCGATTCTTCTTCGTCGTCTTCTTTGCTTCGTACTCTTCGTTTGCTACGTTTTCCGCTCCCTGTTGTTTCAGGGCGGGCGGCTTCATTCTTCGTCTTCTTCCTGCGTTTTCCGCTCCCTGTTGTTTCAGGGCGGGCGGCTTCGTTCTTCGATCTTCTCTGCTAGTTTTGTTTCTGTAAATCGCTTTCATCGATTTAGGCGGGCGGTATGTTAAGGCACATCGCACCCCCGTTAAGTAATTCGTATTTCCCCGCTTTTGTTATCGTCGTTAAATACACTGATTTTGTATTAATAACCTTATTCCCGCCTCTTCCTGCATATTTGTCTTGATTTCCGTGATGATCTCAGTTCATGACGTAATCCTTCTCCCTCTACTCACATTCCTATCTTCCCGGTTAGCACACTCACTGATTGGATTCTGCAGCATGTAGACTGTTCGTGCGACCGCTCCGCCGGCCATCCTATGGCGTCGCTTCTGCAATTGTCGATATTCTTCGTTCGTTTCGGATGTACCATACATCATTTTCAAGTGTGTTTTTACTTATGTGTGTAATTTGTAATCATTTACAATTGTTCTTGTTTTCGTATCAAACATTAAAGTTACAGTGTGAGTCGAACCCCGGACACGTGTCGCGTGGACGCCGTTCATACACTTCAGGCTATTCAACAGGTAAGCGAATTAGTCTATTTTGTTGTACGCTTTCTAATTTTGTGTTTGTGCTAATCAGTGATGTCCTGCTGTTCCCGCAGTTACTTATCGTTTTACCTTTGTCTCCCTCAGTGTATTTTCCATCGTCGTATCTTGCTTATTCAGTCGTTTCGCCGTTGGTTTCTGGCGCCATTAAATGAAACTAGGTCCTCCGGAATTAGTCGTTTATACTTCAGTTTACATTAATCTGCCATGTGTCGTGCATAGTGGGTTGATGTCCTACAGTTACAAGTCGGCTTACCGCATCATTCGTTTAATCCAATTTATTTTGGGTTATTTTCAAATCTCCTGCCATCAAGGCGCTAACAGCAATGATGAATGTTTTTTTGATATCCATAGGATTGTGTACCTTCACTGAGTTCCTGAAGGTCAAACAATTAATCAATATTACTACCTTGAGGTACTTTCAAAACTACGTCAAAGAGTAAGGAAAAAACGCCCTGAAATGTGGAAGGACAAATCATATGTCAGAACATCCACCTTATTCACCAGATCTTGCACCATATGACTTCTACCTGTTTTTTAAGGTGAAATCTGCATTAAAAGGGACAATATTTGAGTCTGTGGAAGCTGTAAAAGAGAAAGCGGCACGTGTTCTGAAGGAGCTGACAGAAGATGACTTCCAGCACTGTTTCCAACCATGGAAAATTCGCATGGAGGTTTGTAGGGATAGAAAAGAAGTGTATATTGAAGGTAACAATAAGTGATTATGTATAAAATAAAAATAAAATTTTTTACAACGTCAGTCTCATTATTTAATAGCCACACCTCGTATACAGTGACATCAGATACAATGACCTATCACTTAGAGCGATCAATATTTGACGGAAAGGCTGGTCCGCTATCACGTGCACTTTAAAATAACATCGTTTATAGTGACATCGGTTGAAATCACATACCGGTTTTAGTGAAAACTGGATTTTAAACTATGCCAGTTACCTGTAAAAAATATGTGTCAGCATGTTACTCATTGTTTGTCTTCTTTTAACATGTTTTTTTTCTTAAAAGCGTAAGTTTTAACGTGCATATAAAGTAGTTCGTGTCGGAAGTATGAAACTAATACGCCAATATTTTCTTTCTGTGTCTTAAAACAGCACTGAACTACAAGTTTAGTTCATAAAACCTCTGAGGCTAGCGAATAAGTAATTGCTAGTTTAATTAAAATCCGTTTCAATAGCATAATGGAACATATAGGGTGATTCAAAAAGAGCGCCGGTTTTGATATCTCAAATTAAGAGATTTATTTTATTGAAAACTGAAAATAAATACATCAACAAGTTCATCTTTCCTTCCGATTTTATGTATGAAAAATGATGTCATGCATATGTCCTCCTCTACTGCGCTGGCACGCATTAACTCTGTCCATGAAATTGGATATTACTGCACGACAAGTTTCGACTTCCATTTGCCCGATAACCCGTCGAATTTCCTCCTTCAAGTCATTGATGTTTCGGGGTTTATTGGCATACACCAATGACTTCAGATGACCCCAAAGATAAAAGTCACGAGGCGTCAAGTCACACGACCTTGGTGGCCATTGATGGTCGGAATTACGAGAAATGATGCGATCCTGGAACCGTTCACGGAGCAACAACATTGTTTCTTGTGCAGCGTGATAGGTGGCACCATCCTGCTGAAACCACAACTCGTCAATGTCCATTCCATCCAAATGATGCCACAAAAACTCCCTAATCATCGTACAGTATCGGTCTCCATTTACTGTCACGGCTTGTCCTTCTTGATTTTCAAAAAGTAAGGGCCGATGACACTGCCCGACCAAAAGCCGCACCAAACTGTCACTCGCTGTGCATACAAGAGAAACTACAACTGAATCGTCAATCGGAATGTTCTCCAAAATAGAAATGAGGTCAAACAATGTTGCCAACCGATAAACAAAAATTTACCAGCCGTTTAAAAACCGGCGCTCTTTTTGAATCACCCTTTACATGAATGACAATCAATACAAACCTTATCAACAGCAGTACTGGTAAGAGCTCTCAATAACGCTAACTGGCCATCAGGTTCTTTTTCTCTTCCAAGTTGATATAGTATTAAGGTAAGGTTATGAGATGCAAAACAAGGAGGAGCATTTTTGATGACATCGATCGCCTTCAATTTCACATCGATTTCATTTCGGCCTATCATCAGTGCACCGATCAATAAATAAACTTTATTTATCATGTCAGTCGGAACGTTTGATAACCACGTAAGTGACGCATCAACTTCCGTTCTTAATGATTCACATAGCCTGGAAAAGAATAAAAATGTAAATTTACAGTAAATTAACCCTTTCCACTCGTATTATGTTTGCACTGTGATTCCCCTCCACTTGTATTTATTTTATGATTTGTTGAAATCCTTTTACATTAACCATACGCATAATGTGTTGTTGTTAGTTTTAAGAGCGTGCTATACTTTTTATGTTTGTTATTACTTTAATGTTATGATACATAAAAAATGCTTTTTCTCACCTAAAAACTTCTAAAATTAACCTGCAAAACATACACTGCTGTTGTAAAAACTAAAATAAAATTAACTGTATAACTAGAAAAAATTGATACCTAAAACCTAATAGAAACAAGCAAAATAATCCGAATATTATTTTTGTGTGAATTAGTTACCTAAAAACATTAAACTGATCTTAAAGTGACACAAAATACCGCAAACTAAATGACCCATGTTCACAATTAGGTTAGTTTGTTTACTAGTTTGGTATGGCGACATCGATTCAATTAATTCCGTTTATATCGATAATCGGTTTAGTCAACTATCGAAAACTACAAGAATTAATTTTTAAAACATCCCGTAGAGGCCAGCACATTACAACAGCTTTGTTAAACGCGTATTTTCATACAAAATCAGCTGTGAAAACGAAGTCGGATGGTGTCCGACATACGAGTGGAACGGTAATACTATCGTGTTTGATCAGATCCGACACACGAGTGGAAAGGATTAATAAAGCAGCAGCTAATAAGGTGAAGTAGGTGAAGAGCCTCTTCACCTATTTTCTGGATAGCATCGAGATTTATTTCTCTCACAAAATAAGTATACTTTCTGTTATAATTATTTCAACTTCGTACCATGTTCTGTTCTTGAGATATTTTGTTCACACACATACACACACACACACACACACACACACACACACACACACACACACACACACACACACACACACACACACACACACGCACACACGCACACGCACATACGCACACGCGCGCGCGCGCGCGCACACACGCACACACACCAATCGCTTGTCGCACCAGCTGTAGTAGTCCAATCGGTAAAGTCATCATAGGACCGGCCGGAGCAGCAGGGCATCCGGCGGGCATAGTTCAAAAGGAAAAAAAATGGTTGGGGAAGCCTTCGTTGCTGCCTCAAGAGGAGCAGCCGCTGGCAAGCGAAAAGAGGGTCGTCTGTACCACTGCCTAAACAAATAGGAGCAGTCGCCAATGCAGCGAGCACCGTTTACCGCTGCCTCAAGAGGAGCAGTGACTGGTGAAGCGAAGGAAACAGGAAGCGAAATGAGCGTGTGGAGCAAGAAATACTCAATGTTGAGTGGTACATCCTTCTCCGTATCAACCTTCTCGAATGATTGGATCGATACTGACTGTTCACCTTCTCGACTTCTCCTATTTCTCTCGATTAGGCTGAGTCCTGTAGTTGGTGTTAGGTACCCACCATTGTACTAGATGCTGTGAGAGGTTTGCTCGCTACGCTATCTACTGGCAGCAGCAACTACGTCACAGCGCCAACAGCGGGCAAAACACGAACAACGGACTGGTGTAAAAATAGTACAGTATCACACTAAAAACATGCATTTTGGGCTCGGGGGTCAGAAAACGTGTATATCCGGTGAAAACTCGATTTCTTAAAATCGACATGAAAACAATACTTTCCTTCCAACATATTCATAAACCCAAGAAAAAGTAATATATATGAAATGATCTCACCTGGCTAACTGGATGGCAAAACTGATCTCCCAATTAGAACTAACAATATAAGTTAAGAAAGGATTTTTAACAAGATTTTTCGTAGTATTAGACGAACTCATCGCAGTTTGAGCGACCGCTAAAATATTCTGGACGGATCGATGCGCTGGTGCTAGAATTGGTGAAACACAATTCAACCAAGGCAACGAAGCAGTTACCAGCATCCAAATGCTATCTGCATTGCACTGCCCTTTGCTCACAAGCCATTCACCTGAAATTTTAAAAAAAAACTTTTAAAAATATTCTTTTAATAAAAAATTTCATAGTAAGTGGTGAATTTTATACATATGAACTAGTTATAATTATTTAAGTTATTCGTTAACATCATATTATGAGGAACCACGGTAGATATGAACTGTTGCAGCGCATCCTGCAGGGTAGATTGGATGGTGGAAGACGGCCAGGCCGAAGAAGAATATCCTGGCTTGCTAACCTGAGAGACTGGTATGGACAGAGCTCAGCCCAACTTTTCCGCATTGCAGAGGACAGGACCAAGATAGCTATGATGGTAGCCAACGTTCGAATCGGACAGGCACGTTAAGAAGAAGAAGTTAACATCATAGCAGTAGAATCCATATAAATATTTGTTTTTTGTAATAACGGGTGTTCAGTATTACAATAAGTTCAAATACCCCGCGCCGTCGAATATTCTAGAATATGATCTTCCCGCTCGATTAAATCCCTAATATTGATTCTGCATTGATTACCACACTAATTAGCTCAGCGCATGTGCGATTCTTGCTCACGTGGCCCGTTCTCCGCCAATAGCAAAATTCAACTAATTTCTTGCTCTCACTTCGCCATTGCTCCTTCCTTCCCGATTCTCTCTCACTGTAAGTCAAACTCTCGAACGTGCCGGTCGTGTAGCGTACCACGGTCTCAACGGACGCCGTCACGAGGCGTCAGTAACGCATAACGCCATTCGCATCTCTCAAGTGTTGTCGCCGTATAAGTATGCCTTTACGGCCCCGGTTAACGTGCAATTCGAAGCAACGGGCTTATTGCAATTAGCTATTCAACTTCATTTAACGGGCGTACATTCAATTAACGAACTTAGCAATTCATGTGTGAACTTGTAGCGATATCCTACATTTTCCTAATGTGCCTTCCTAAACTCTATCAATGTTAAAACTGTTCGAACGATCTCAGTGTTAAAGTGATTTGTGTAAACTCTTATGTGTGACTATTCAAACAGGCTTGCAGCCATATTAAGTGTCAATTTCATCAGTGTGTGTAATAACGAACCGCCGCAGCAATCTACGCACTCAAAACTCGTAAGTACCAAGTTAATACATGATAGAGTTATCTTCCTTCTTATATTTTGTGTGTTCAAACATCCTTACCATTGTACCTATAAATAACGAGCTAAGCTATACGCCTAATGTGCGCGTCGAAGCCACATCGCGTCTTTATGTGTACAAGCTGTATTTGATCCAGCTAATTAACGTAATCAACCCCAAGGGATACAGGAGTTGTACTACCATTCAGCTGCTGTATCCCACAACGGGTGTTTCAAAAAGGACGCACTTCGAAGTTTGAGAACGCTAATTTATTACATTAAGTAATTACAAATTACACAAATTATACGGTATGAAATTATTACGTTTATAACATTCAGATTACCTTTAAAACTTCACAAAAAATGTTCAAAATGACTTCCTCCGCTTGTAATGCAAGTTCGGACACGTTTCATAACATTTGCAGCCACTTTTCGTAGTGTTTGCTCATTAATGTTTGTAATCTCACTTTCAATATTAGCCTTCAATTCTTCAATTGTATGAGGATTGTTTTTAGAAACCTTACTCTTTAAATTCCCCCAAAGAAAAAAATTCGCAGGAGTAAAATCTGGGGATCTTGGTGGCCACAATCCTTTTGATATCACACGATGGACAAAAAATTCTCGTAACATATTCAGCGTTTCAGTAGAAGTATGGCACGTTGCGTTATCCTGCTGAAACCAACAATCTCGATCGTGTAATTCTAAATATGCTATAAATTGTTCAATTTAGCTGCGGTACACCACACCATCTACAGATGTGTCAAAAAATAAAGGCCCAACAATACGACGCCGGGAGGTCGCACACCAAACACCAATTTTACGTGCGTGTAGTGGACGTTCATGAAATGTGTGAGGATTATGAGCGCTCCATATTCGGCAGTTTTGGCTGTTGATGAAACCATCCAAGTGGAACCATGCTTCGTCACTGAAATAAACACGATCCAATATTTCAACACCGTTGTCATTAACAAGAGAACGTATCCAACGACAATACTGTATACATTTCCCATGCTCAACTTCTTTCAGTTCATGAACGACACCGATGCGGTAAGGATGCTGATTTAATTTTTTTGTAGCCCTTAAAGTGGAAGATAGTGATAATCCAGCCTGTGAAGAAAACTTTCTAAGTGATTTGCCAGGTGAGGTAGTCAAACATTGTTTCACATCGTCCAAAACTTCTTCGTTAACACTGATGGTCGACCTGTGCTTTTCCGATCCTGTACACTGCCAGTCTTACGAAATTTATTAATCAGACGCGATATTGTGGTGTTATTAGGTACTTCAGAATTGGGAAATTTTAACTGGAACTCGTCTTTCACTCGTTCGTAAGATTTATATGCGCAATAACTTTCAATAATAAAAACACGTTCATTCTTTGAAAAAACCATGTTTGAACTTATACAGACACTACAGACACAAATGAATACTGGGATAGTACTAGTACATGTCAGTTATACACAATGGGTGAACAATGAGTACGGTAGTGCCAACTGTTATTTGGGGGAAAAAAATATTCCCTTTGCAGAAAATATTAACCTTTAAACTTCGAAGTGCATCTTTTTTGAAACACCTGTTATAAAAAACTTTGTAATTTACCTTATACTGCTTTTAAAAATTCTTCTACGAGTACTTCGTGGTGCACACCGCTTCTTCAGGTAATGATAATAAAAATTCTAAAATATTATGAAGATTGCATCTACCTTTGTCAATGGTTAGAATCAAACTGAATACAAAATGGAAAAATCTACTGCTATTGCTATCTGTGTCATAAATTAGAACTAAATTTATTATATATAATTTATGATAGATTTTAACCAACTATCATTGTCAAACTGCAACCTGTTCATTTATCAAATAATTATTATTAATACTTTTTTAAATATGCATTTTTTCTAAAGTTTGATTGTTATATTTATTATCATTTATTTCCAGACTTAGAAAATGTAATTGTACCTGTGTATGTCCCACTAAATACTTTGTAGAATGAACAAAAATCTTAAATTCTTCGTGTCAGTAAGTCCTTATTTTTTTCATGTATAAATAGTCTTTGGAAAATAAATTATGATTATTATTAGAGAAAATAGCACACAGGAAAAACCTATAAAAACTCACAAAAATCCAATATCTGATGAAGAAAAACAGCAGGACAGACAGTGACTGATTGTGATAACAAAATCAGGACAACAGTATGCGCTGAATTATCAGGTGAATCAAGAAGTTCTTTTAACATATTTAGAACCAAAGACGGATCGTAAGCGGCTTGTAACGAGTCATAAACTATCGACGCCAAAATTGGAACTAACGCAGTTCTCAGCTGTTCATCACCTCTTGAGATATGATATAAGATCGATAAATCATTGATGATTTCCAACGGACATCTAAATTTACTGTCAAACTGAAAACAACACGAAAATTAAATTAAAAACAAATATTGCAACATTACGTCTTAACAATGTTTAACTGAAATCAATAAAATTATAATTAAAAACAAAATCTGTAGTGAAACACTCCAGGTCACAAAACTTTCTCTTGCCAATGTGTTTTTCTCTTCTTATGGGGCCAATTTTAGATCACTTGAGTTGACTTTAGATATTTTTGAAAGCTCTTTTTGCAACCCACATTCTCAGCATTCACTCAATGTAGGCGTTTCACCTTTCTTCTGTCCATTGGTGTTTTTGGTTTTGCTCTTTATGGAAACCCTTAAGGTCCATAATTAGTTGTCTGAATTTGGTTCGGTTCATTAAATTTTCTCGGTTCATTGCAGTTTTCTCAAAAAATTTTCCGACTTCTATAAAACCACGTATCCTCATTCTCCTACACCGAAAAGAGTTTGGAGTGATGAAAACTGGCAAATGCTTCTACCGAGGATGATCGGTAAGGTCTAGATTTCCAAGGTACGACCTCCAGAGGTAAGCCTATGACTAACAACTGTTGTGCTAGAGCGAGGTCGCTCTAGCCAACTATTTTTACTCTTCAGATGACTTTAAACCTTGTCGTTGGTGGAGGGGCTAGCGTGTTCCTATGACCCTGCGAGCTATGCCGGCGGTAGTGTAACTACTGGTAGGGCCACCCAAGCCAGACAGGTCAAAGGGTAGGAGCCAGACTAAGAAGTACTCCAACCCAGCGTGTTGGGCTAATCCCCCATACGTTGGTTAAAAACAGATTCAAAGCACAACACAAAGCCTCGGAACAGGACTGGATAATCGGAATAATAAACGGAAATGCTGTAATACTAGATTTGGGACATGGAATGGTGATAATGATTATACATGGAGCGGTTGGGGGAGGCTCGAGGAAGGGACTGGCGGCAGATGAGGAATATGATGATGGACCGAGGTGTCTGGAGAGGATGGATCGAGGCAATGGCACACCCTACGCTGAGAGGCAGAAGGGGAAGATAAAGAAGAAGAAGAAGAAGATGACTTTAAACCGCATGATAGAATATCTCTTGCCAATGTAAATAGTAAAAAACATAAAATTTATGTTTAATCACGAGTGATTGCCGCTAAATTAGAATCAACCTCTGTTGGACTTTGATTTTGATTAGCAAAATATGAGAAATCACTAATTGACCGTTAAACTAAAAAGAGACAGAAACTGATTTCCAGTAATCTTGAAAATTACTTGCATTTGAGTCTCTCAACGATTTGACCAAGATTTTCCAAGAAATATCAAGGACAAGGTTTTCATTAAATAGAAAGTAATTTTATTTTAAATACTTATAACTAAAAATTATTTAAACATTAGTAAACTTTTTTTAAACCTTTATGAAAATCTATTAGCTAATTAACAATATAATGTTACGGGTATTACGGTGCCATTATGAGTTAGTTTCATTGGTACAGGTGCCGCAAAAAAAATACCGTAACGCACCACTGGCGTAGAAAATGTTTCACAGAACACATTCATCACTATAAAATGTTCATTAAACAACAGCAACGCATTTTTAGGAAACAATAGCTTTAGTGTGGAATATGGAGGAAAGGGTTAAAAATAAAAGAAACGGAAGAATATCACAACTTACATATCTTGTTGAAATAATTTGAAAGATGAGTTCTTTATCTTTATTGACCGCTTTTTCCACTAACAATTTCCAAGTTTGGTGTCGACATGATTCAGGAAAAGCATCAGCCCAATCTTTTAAAATGAATTTAAATATCGGTTTCAGAAGTTCTAATGAATGATCAGCTACACTAAAGAAAGATAAAAAATAAATACAAGTATTAAATATTCACTTGCTTTTACACAGAGACTTTACCTTGATACTGCAACCAAGAATTACTATCAATAACCACAATGAATGTAATGTTTTTAAAAGTAAAATCAGGTGTGAAACACTCACGCATCTTTCTCCTGCCATGTAAAAAATAAAAACAATAACCTACGTTTAACACGAGTAAATAATGAACAATTAAACATAACCTAATGGGTGATTCAAAAAGAGCGCCGGTTTTTAAACGGCTGGTAAATTTTTGTTTATCGGTTGGCAACATTGTTAGACCTCATTTCTATTTCGGAGAACATTCCGATTGACGATTCACTTGTAGTTTCTCTTGTTCGCAGTGTAGTACTCTCGCAGTCTGTGTCTAACCATGGAGAAGTTTACTATTGCACAACGAGTGTTAATCATCAAAACATTTTACCAGAGTGGAGAGAGTTATGCGGCTACTGTCAGGCGACTTCGCGGTACTCTAGGACGTAATGAAGCACCGAATGAATCAACGGTTCGCAGGCTCATGAAAAAGTTTTTTGAGACGGGTTCAACAGTCGACCTTAAAAGTTCTGGACGTCGTCGTTCTGGCCGAACTGAGCAGAACGTTGCGTTGGTTTGTGACAGTGTGGCTGTTAGCCCAGCAAAATCAATACGTCGCCGTTCTCAACAATTGGGTTTACGATGTTCTTCCGTACGGAGAATTCTTCGGTACGATCTCCAATACCACCCGGATAAAATTCAGTTGCTGCACGAGAAACAATGTTGTTGCTCCGTGAACGGTTCCAGGATCGCATCATTTCTCGTAATTCCGACCATCAATGGCCACCAAGGTCGTGTGACTTGACGCCTTGTAACTTTCATCTTTGGGGTCATCTGAAGTCATTGGTGTATGCCAATAAACCCCGAAACATCAATGACTTGAAGGAGGAAATTCGACGGGTTATCGGGCAAATGGAAGTCGAAACTTGTCGTGCAGTAATATCCAATTTCATGGACAGAGTTGAAGCGTGCCAGCGCAGTAGAGGAGGACACATGCATGACATCATTTTTCATACATGAAATCGGAAGGTAAGATGAACTTGTTGATGTATTTATTTTCAGTTTTTCAATAAAATAAATCTCTTAATTTGATATATCAAAACCGGCGCTCTTTTTGAATCACCCTATAGTTTTAATCACACAGAGTGAATGACGCTAATATGCTTTTCACGGTTGATGAGCTGTGCTGTCTGCTCAACACTTTTAGACCAATCAGAACGTTTGCCAGCGTTGTCGTCATACTGTACCTGACAAACATACATGCGCATGCGTATAAGAGCTCGCAATGAGTTACAATCGCTGCACAGAACTCACAATGAGTTGCGCTATACATGTCTGTGTGGCAGAAATGCGTACTACGCAAGCACCGCCCACGACAATGCTATTCCGGTTACTTTTGGGTACCCCCTCGTATAATAAATGTTTGAACTACACACCTTCTAATTTATTTCATTGTTTTATATTAAGGCAAAAAAGCCACTTTCTTATCCCAACCACAAAAAAGTGGTTGTAATTTCAGTGTTGGAATTTAATTACAACGTTGGAATTAATTTTGCTTTTATAATTACAGTGTTGGAAAAAAGTGTTGGAATTTCAGTTGTTAATGCGTTATCGAGTTGGCTGGAATTAACCATCTGGCGCAATAAGAAGGAATATTTCATGCGCTTTGAAGATGGTGAGTCTGTTGAATCTTTAAAGGTAATTAATGAAAACACAAATAAAAGAGGAACTAGAGTAACGTTTATGCCATCAATGGCGACTTTTAGTAGTATTGATTTTAGTTACTCCACTCTTGAGAGTCGTATCACATTTTTTCCCCTCTTACTATATACATACCGGATTTCTCACAGGTTTTTCCGGAAAAAATGAAAATTTTTTTAAGTACTCGTAAATTTTTTATGCAACGACAATAAATGATGAAATGAAAATTGCTGCTGCAGATGCAATAGCAAAGCTTGCTCGCGAGCCAGTGCCGCACGAGATATCTGCAGCCTAGCAGCAGGGATAGGACATGGAAATGTTGTCAAAATTTTAGTAAAAGAAGGAAATGCTGAAATAGATGTCTTTGATGCACGAAATCAGACACCAATGCACTATGCAGTTAATAATAAAAAGTTGGAGATAGTAAAGTTACTGCTGAAGCTTGGAGCAGATGGTGACACAACTTTTTTGTGTTGTCCCAATGTGATCTAATTTTTCTAAAATATAAACATTTGGATAGGAGATAAAAAAATGGCAACAAGCTGTTCAACAGAGCAATCCGTACAATAAATTTGTTTTACTTAGACGTAACAAAACAAAATTGAACTTACATTTTGTTATTATGGTAGCATATAGATGCCATCTGATTTAACCAATTTCTCCATGAACTTGGACTTTGAATAAGTAACTTACAGACAGGATGTTGTTTATGAGAAGGCAAAGGGTTCTTGTAAGCATTACCTCCACTTATCTGAGCTCTCAAATCTAAAACCAGTAAACTTAGTATTGCTGATGATATTCCTCGTACATTTCTAGACAAAGAAAATAAATAAAATCATTAAAAGTTCTTTTTTTGTATTAATATCCATAAAATTGCGAGCCTGGATCTAGTTAGACAGTAATGTAGTGGCACTGTATTTGGCAGAGTGGGAACAAACGTTTTATCTTTTATTATTATCTTATTATTACAAAAATTATAAACTTAATTGTTCTTGCTTCAGGATTGTAAGCAAAATTTTGAAAAACTTGTAAACATTATTGATTTTTTTTTAACTATGTTTTCTAAGGTCTTTCTTTCGACAATGACAGTCGATTTACCGGGTTGTTCAACAAAAACACTGAATTCAATCATATTTACGACTGAAAATACATTTAATACACTGTAAAATAACAAATTAAATTTTTAATTTTTTTAACGAAAGACTGTATTAAACAATTAGGCTTATAAAATAAACAAATTTTTAAAATGAAAATGACTTATACAAGACAGCTCACAAACATTACGAAACGTTGTGCATGTCACCCTTGCATTGAACTGCAAATGAAGCAATTCCAATACCATGGGCAGGATGGGTGGAATGGCAATGCTGTAAGGCAGGGCAGGTTGAATGGCAACACTGTAAGGCAGGATGGGTGGAGGTACAAGACAGCTTGGTTTACTAAGAAGCTCGCAATTTCATGGTTAATAGTATAGTAGATTATGCCACGCAGTTAATTTAACCCTTTGATTAGTGGAGTTGTGTATATATGACAACACTCACATGCTGGCTATAGCTTACTGTAGTACAAACTTATTTTCAAACTTTATGGGAAAAGTATGCCCATAACAGGCAGGTGGAGTGAATTATTTGCACTTGATCTACTAGTTTCAGTGCTACAATACGAGGGGGTACCCAAAAGTATCCGGAATAGCTCTGCTGTGGGCGGAGCTTGTGCAGTACAAATTCCCGCCACTAGGCTGCTTGTAGCGCTACTCATTGCCAGTTCAATGCCATTTTGTTCGTTGATCTAGCTTGTTCTGTTCTCGTGCAGTGATTGTTCTCGCTAGTGCTGTTTTGTGCTCGTGTCGTTTTTCATGATGGCAAGTTTTAGTGAACAACGTGCGGCTGTGAAATTTTGCTTCTTGCTCGGTAAAAACGCCGCGGAAACAGTTGTAATGTTGAACACAGCTTACAAAGACGACGCTATTGGAAAAACCCAAGTGTACGAGTGGTTTTTGCGCTTTAAAAATGGCGACATGTCGATTGAGAACAAACCTCGTTCTGGACGACCGTCGACTTCCCGAACAGACGAAAATGTTGTGAAAGTGAAAGAAATTGTACGAACAGACCGACGACAGACCATTGACCAAATATCACAGGTTAGTGGGTTATCTTGGAGCTCAGTCCAACGCATTTTAACAGAAGACTTGACAATGAAAAGAGTCGCTGCCAAGTTTGTGCCTCGGGTTCTGACAGACACTCAAAAGGAACGTCGAATTGAAACGTGTACTGATTTGAAACAACAGCTTGAAACTGATCCAGATTTCATGTCAAAGATCATTACGGGTGACGAGTCTTGGTGCTATGGGTACGACCCAGAAACCAAACAACAATCCAGTCAATGGAAGACTTCATTATCACCCTGACCAAAAAAAAAGTCGTCAAGTCAGATCGAACATCAAAACAATGCTGATTTGTTTTTTTGATGTGAGGGGAATTGTCCATTCAGAGTTCGTTCCACCAGGCCAGACGGTAAATCAAGCTTTTTATCTTGAAGTGTTAAGAAGACTACGAAACAGCATTCGTCGTAAAAGACCTAATTTGTGGCAGACAGGGGACTGGTTTTTCCACCACGACAACGCGCCAGCACACACGGCAATCTTGGTTACCCAGTTTTTGGCGAAAAACGGCATGGTTTTGCTACCACACGCACCGTACTCACCCGATCTGGCTCCGTGTGATTTTTTCTTGTTCCCACGCATGAAAAGGGGCATGAAAGGTCTCCGATTTAACAACGTTGATGATGTCAAGAAAAAAACGACGGATGAGCTGGCAGCCATCACTGAAGAGGAGTACAAAAAATGTTTTGAACAGTGGAAGCACCGGTGGGACAAATGTATTAGTTGTAATGGAGAGTATTTTGAAGGGGATAAGGTTCTTTTGTAAAAAAATTAAAAATAAATAGTTTTAAAAAATAATTCCGGTTTCTTTTGGGTACCCCCTCGTATATAGTTCAGTTACTTATCATATGGTCACCCAATTATATGACAAAAGCATTAAACAACAAAAGAGGTAGAGGTGTAAAATAGACTAGTCACAGTTATCTCCTCTCAGAGTAATGGATTTCATCAATATACAGCCACACCTAGTGGTGAATGATGTGATGTGTCATTTGCAGGTTGGAAAGTAGATGCTTTTCAGAGGACCTGGCATGCTGATAAAAATACTTTTCCACTCAGTGAGGAAGGCAATGGTGAACTACCTCACTCCTCGTTTTACTTAGTAAACCCTCTACAGGCCCAAACCAGCCTTTCGATCGTTGACCTAAAATACATGCATCTTTATCGCAGAAAATTACAGTATTTTTGCCAATTTATAACAATTAATGTATTGTTCTAATGTCTGTTTTTAACACAGTAATTCTTTGAAGCTTCTTGTGAGTGGGTAAACGTTTGACCATGCGGTATTTACCATTGGATGTTCTCGGGTTCATGTTCAAGAGGACATCCTGAACCTGCAGGGCCGGGATACCCTATCCCAGGCATCTGGGCAATGGATTTGTTTCTGCAGGGGTGATATGTGGTACTGGTGTCTTGCGAGAGCCCACGGCGGATACTAATCAAATCTGACAAGAAGTGCCTTGTCGACATGAGTGCTAAAGGAACCAGGGTGCCCATCAGCACTCAGGCTAGCCGATGCTTGGTTATTATGATGTTCTCTTAGTGGCGGCAGTTTCAACTGTCACTGATAAGTTAGCATGATTGGTGTAGGGGATGGTTAGGGGTTTCAGCAGGGCATTTATGTTGCATGCATGAGCCCTTAGGTGCGAGGGGGTTCGCTCCTACTCACCTCCAGCCTGATAGTCTGGGTTTGAACTCGACATTTGTGTGGTGTGGCCTGTAATGGGGGTCAATACACAATTTGGTCACATAGTCTAATGTGACAGTGGGCGCCATTGCACAGCAGTCATGTCCCGACCGGTTTAATATTTAATTCTTCCTTAAATGGGTTCTAGCAGTTGGGATTCTTTGCAACAACCATTTTCTGTATCCTTGATTACGCACAGAGTAAAGCGGAACGTTTGTTTATATTTGTGAATAAGTGGAATAAATTTTACTTACTGTTCACACACTAGACTGCTTTGAAATATGACTAACGCGTATTTTAACGACATCAAATCACACTGGACCAACGAGGCGATACCTTGACAAGCAGTTAAACTTATTAAAGAATTTTCATTAACAAACAACTGTTTCAATTCCCTTAACTCATCCAGTTTTTCCATAATTAAAATTTCCTCCTGCAACAAAACAAGATAAGAGCATTCATTCAAAATTATTGGTAACATTTTTTTAAGTAATTTTTTAAACCACATACAGTACTACCTCATCTATCTGGACTAATTGGAATAGAAAGTGATCCAGAAAATAAAAAAACATCCAAACAAACTGGAAACAATGAGGCGTACATAGTGTGAATTACCTTTTCATCGACATACAGGTATTTCTTGGACAAAAGGCTATAAAAGAGTAACAATCTGGTGTGAAACACTCACATGACTTTCTCTTGTCAATGTAGATAATGAGCAATGTAAACTACGTTAATTCATGAGTAAACAATGTAAAATGAAAAACATAACTTAATTTTAACCATAAGTGAATGACACAAAATGAAAATCAACCTCTAGAACTTAAAAATACGGAAAATCAGAAATCGCCTTTAAACTAGGCTCTCTAGTGGGAAAATATTCAAAATAAAATTTGTAGGTTTTTAAATGTTCTACAACTTTGGTTATATATAATTTAACCCTAGAATGAATATTAAGGCCACAATGTTAAAAAAAAAAATCACTTTTTTCTATGAGAGAACAGCCTCCCCAAAAATTTTAGCAGACATTGCACTTACCCTATCTTTAGAAAATGTAAAAATGACGTGATTTAAAAAAAATTGTAGCTGAGCTGTTTTTGAAAAATTGCAAAACAATAAAAAATTACTACTTCCGGTAGACCGATTTTGATGAAAATGTTAACGTCGGGTCCTTTAGTGGACCTAACTCAAGTTTCAACTTTGTATGATGTTTCATTCTTGAGATAATTTTACAGACAGACCAATCACTAAAAACATGTTTTTTTTTTTTTTTGGATTCAGGGGGTCTGAAATTGAGTTATTTGCCTTGTGAAAACTAAGACTTCAACAAATTGACATGAAAATAATACTTTCCTTCCTATTATTCTTATTGGGCAAGAAAAAGTAAACATATGTTAATGTTAAAAGAAAAATATTAAGGGAGATAGCTTATTTTCAGAAAAGTCCTCTAGAAGCTGAAATTAAACTAGGCAAAGAAACACCTTTAACAATTAGAAGGAACCAAAATACACACTTACATCTGCATTTGAAATCTTCTTGTCTTTTAACTTCACTTTTAAAACATCCACAAGTTTTGAAACAGTCTAAAACAAAAAAATAACTTATTGATAAAAGTTGAATATTAAAATGGACTCTCGTATTATTGACGCAATTATCTCTGATGTCTACAACTCTTAAGCCGCTCGCTCATTGGTCGACGCAGAAACGGTGACTCACCGGTACAACATTTGTTAGAACTATGTTGTATTGTGGGAGGCGAAGCAAGTCAGTGATCGGCTGGCTTGCATGTGCCGAAGCATCACGTCCAAGAGAGCACACCTGCTCCCTTACTTTTTGTAGCAGTTTTTCGTGCCCGTGCCTCTGGAAACTCCTCGGCTTTTTATGGCTCTTTTTCAGCCACGCATTGGTCTCGCCGAGGTGAGCTGAGATGCTGGGCTTCAGTCTGTCTATCCCTATCCTTGTCCTCGGCATCTAGCACTTTTTCTATCCGTGCTAGAGGCAACTTCTCCTACTTTAGCTTTTGCCCAACCCAAGTGGTGTTAGTCGTACCGTGCCCAAGGGTGGATGGCACTGGGGCTTTTAATCAGTGTCTTAACGGTGCCTGTAGGATACCTGGCTCCTCCTACAGTATGTTGCCTTACCTCTGTACGCGGGGCTATGCAGGGGCGGACCTATTATCTCCCTAGCTGCAAGTGGGGACCAGATGGTACCCATTTCATTTGAAATTATGAAAAACAGCTATGGATGCTGTGACTCTGGAAGGAGTGGATTTAAACTACTCCCCTGAGTTAGAGTATCTGGGGGCTGTCATGGATGGTGGCCTAACCTGGTAAGGCCACAGGTCCAGGACTGTGGAGAAGGCTATAAAGGCCTTATGGATATGTGAGAGTCTGCTGGGAGGACTCCGGGGCTTGGGCCTCGTATGGTGGAATGGGCTTATGTGGGCATCATTCTGCCAATGGTCACGTACGAAGTTGCTGTATGGTGGCCAACAACAGATCTAGGACGGCGCAGGATCGGCTGAGGAGCTATAGAGACTGGCCTGCCTAGGGATATGTGGTGCAATGTGCACTGGTCCAACGGCCGCTATGGAGGCGATGGTTGATTTGCCTCCTTTTCATGTGCAAGTGAGGGGAGAGGCGATTGGAACTGCCTTGAGGCTGGAGGACAGGATCGGGGTCCCATCAGTGGAGATGGGCCACACTGAGATCTTCAAGGTTTGAAGGGATGGGTGTGGTATGTGGTCCTTGGGACCGTATGAGCAGATCATACAAATTCTCCGACACACTGAGGATGAAAATTTTTGATCGTCAGGAGTGGGCGGAGGGTAGGCCGGTGAGGCCGGAAGGGGCTACCTTTTGGTATATTGAAGGCCCTGTGATGAGTGGAAGAGCGGGATTGGGGGCCTGGGGGTCTGGGGGAATGACTTCCCTGGCCCTTGGGTGTAACATGACCGTCTTCCAAGATGAAATATGGGCCATTGAGGTCTGTGCGGAGAGGCGTATTGTAAGGCGCCTCAGTGGGTCGCACATTTATATTTTTGCAGTTGCATTGTGGGTGGCTGCAAAGGTATAGCACTGTTGGGTGGGGATGTGTTAACACCTGCTCAGGTAAGTGCACTAAATCCTAGGCAGACCCTGCGCTTTATCGAAGGTGCGGGCCTTGCATAAACTAGGAATGGGGGCAATCACAAAAGATCTTTTAGGTCGCAGTGAGGAGGGGCTGGAGAAGCCCGAACGCCCTTGTTATAATGAAATGAAATGAAAAATGTTGTATTGTGATGGGGTCGTTCATGATGCAGCATATTTACGGCATTCGAATGGCAATTTACTCAGTCGTGAATCACCACTTGAGCAGCCTGCACATATATCATCCTCTTGTGACAAAGAAAATATTGAAATATACATGTTTTTACGATAACTCAGAAGAAAACGGGAACGTTATTGGAGGCACTCCAATACATTAAAAAAAATATTAATTGCCGTTTAACTGTAGTGGCAAAGGAATTAACTGAGACTGATGAAAAATTTAAATCTATTAATAGAATAATGAAGACTACGTTTCAGGAACTACTGCAGTTAATGCGCTGATAAGATAATATTTCACCAATTTAAAATTATAAAGACATTCATGTCTCTTCACTTCCAGTTTGTTCTTCGAGCTGTATGAGGGCGAGTGTTGTCATGCACAAACACAACACCACGTGTCACAAGGCCACGACGCTTGTTTTGGATCGCTCTTCTTAATCTGTTTAGTTTCACAGTAGACAGCAGAAGTGATGGTCGTTTCACGTTCCATAAAATCAACGAGTAAGATGAGTAAGGTGTTGTGTTTGTGCATGACAACGCTCGCCCTCATACAGCTCGAAGAACAAATGAACTTTTAGCCAAATTTAAATGGGACATTTTCCATCATACCCCATACAGCCCGAACTTGGCTCCTAGTGACTTTCACCTGTTCCCGAACATGAAGTGGTGGCTTGCATCTCAGCGGTTCGCCAATGACGAAGAGCTTCAAAACGCCGTGAATGGTTGGCTACATTCACAGGCGGCAGATTTTTATGCAGAGGGTATTTCAAAGACTGTTCCAAGGTACGACAAGTGCTTGAATCTGTTTGTCGACTATGTCGAAAAATAGAGAAAAAACTGTAGTTTTAATATGTATATAATAAAGTTTTTGTATCTTCACTCGTTTACTTTTTATTTCAAAATGGAGGTTATTTTCTGGATAACCCTCATACCTTGTTGTGGCTGGACGATAACATTGCTACTTTAGCAACAGATCATAGACAGCTGTTATCAAGCAAGCTGTCATTTTCTGTAACACGTTATCAAAAAACCCCTTTATTTCCTATAGAAGTCAATGAAGACCTCCACAATAAATGAGCTAAAAGTTAAAGTTTCTGAAAAAACCTACACTTATGGTACCACTTAACACTTACGTAGTCCAACACTTTTAGTAAATAAATAAATACTCACATTAAAAATCTTCACATTGTTCTTTTCGTCTGGTTTAATTGAGTCCATTCTCAGTCACTGTATTGTTACAAATCTGAACTTCAAATAATACTTTATTTCATTCTTCTTGAGAATCTGGACATGATAAAAATCTACATTTACAAATATTGTTAAGCTGCATCGTAAAATAAACTTCATTCAATTAAAAATCGTTTTTAATATTAGGTATAATAAATAATATGCTAATATGAACACAAAGAGAAGAATCATAAAATAAATGGTACATATTCTGCAATATCAAAGTAAAAGCATGTTCAGTTAAAATGAACAAACTCACCTAAAAATAATTCCTTTCATAAAACGATGCGTCTCATGACTGGTGGCAATTTCTGAAAAGGCTTACCTTTGACTTTTATCAAATAGAGACTTCAGTATCTATTCTTTAAGAAGAATCCAATAACAGTATTTTTTGTTTCCAAACTCTGACTATGATTTCTTGACTTCCGGTTTTAGGCCACTTCCGGTTGAAACCGGAACTTTGAACCTAATTAAGGCCCACTAACTTTTTGTGTAGATTACAAATGCAAAAACTGTTTGTAGCTATCTCTTGTAGTACAGAATGCCAGTTCTGGCAAAACCTTGAACTTTGGACCCTGAGCACGAGCTGGTCACGTGATAAAAAAAAGTTTATATGTATAAAATTTTTTAAAGTAAGAGAAGATTCACCTTCAACTGGTAGAGTGGTGTAGACGGTAGATAGTCGAGTGAAAGAAAGGTTGACAGGTAGAGCTGACGATATAACAGCAGTTGCTACTGGTGGTATGATTCGATGAAAAACCGCGGGTTTTTATACAGATGATTTCCCTATGCTAATACGATAGAAACGCCGATTCTGCAGTTTAATACATTACCCGAATGTATGACATCAAATTGCATCATCCTAAAAAATTAAAAGAAGAGAGAGTTGCAAATAAACAGATTTCATCATCCTAATTAGCAGTCGGCGCGTGTAAAGACAAAAACAAATGACGTCAATGCAAATAAACAAAAGTATAGGGTCTACCAAAACGATTTTTTTTTATCACGTAATCAGCTCGTGCTCCAAAGTTCAAGGTTGTGCCAGAACCGGCATTTCCAAACTACTCTTGTAGTTCCTGACATCTGGGTTTGACACACAGCCATACAAAGTAAAACAGATGGAAATTTAAAAATTTGTCACCAATAAAAGAGCTAAAATAACTATGCTGATCAGAAGTTACAAGGCTATTGTTTATTGTTCCCATTAACTTTGAATTCGGGTAACATTTTAAGAGTTAAAACACTCACAGTAACAAAAATTCTGATATGGAAAGAGTTTTTAAAATTCAGAAAAAGCTATTACAGTAGTTGTATGGTGGGAGCTAACCATCTCACTTCATGCAGCCTATTGTTTAAGGAGCTTAAAGTGCAAATTTTTTTCCCAATGCGTCCTGGAGATTCCAGGAAGAGTATAAGACATGTCAGTTATAACATCTGAAATCTGAAATACATATAAGAATCACACAATGTATCATTACTATCAAGAAAAAAATTCTTGAACGCTATAAAAAGTTTCACTGATCAAATAATTTTTCAGATTTTTTTTAAAGGAATGCAAATCATGACAACATTTTAAAAATTGGGGTAATTTATTCATGAATTTTCTCTCTGCATAAGCAGGTTTTGTTCAAACAATTCTGTGGAGTAATTAACTGCATAATAATCATTTCTGTTTCCCATGTTATGATTGTGAACATTGAAATTCTTCAAAAAATTATTTTGCCTAATATACATAATCACCCCAAAAATGTAGAGAGAGGGAACTGTAAGCAATTTAAGCTCCTTAAATGGTGGCCTGCATGATGTTAGCTGGTTAGCTCCCACCATACATACACCTAATAGCTTTATTTTGAATTTTAAAAACCCTGTTCTTATTACCCATGCTAGATTACCCCATACTAAGATACCATAACGGAAATGAGACAGAATGAGGCCATGATAAATACCCAAAACAGACAGGTGGCATGTTAAATTATTTGCATTCAATCTGCTAATTCCAGGGCTACAGAAATAGTTCTCTTTCTAATAACATGGTCTCCCAATTAAATGACTGAAGCATTTAAGAACAGAAGAGGTAGAGGTATAAAAGACTAATCACAGTTATCTCCTCTGAGAGTAATGAATTTCATCATTATACAGTCAGACCCCGTCGTGAATGAAGTAAAGGTGTAATTTGGAGGGTGGAAAAGATACTTTTCAGAGGGACTGGCATGCTGATAATCATACTTTTCTATTCAGTGAGAGAAGAAATGGTAAACCACCTCACTTCTCTTTTTACTTAGTAAAGAAGAGGTTCAAACCAGCCTTTCAACTGATGACTATTTAAAGAGCTGCAATTGCTCACGGTTCCTTCTTTGTACATTTTTGAAGTGATAATGTACGTAAAGAAAAATACCTTTTTACAGAATTTAGATGTTCACAACCACTACACAAGAAACAGAATCAATTATTATGTTGCTAATCACAACACTAAATTGTTTGAACAAAAACCAACTTATGCAGGTAGAAAATACATCAATAAATTGCCTCAAGGTTTAAAAAGTTGTGACAATTTAAGTCATTTTAAAAAAAAGCTAAAACAATATTTGATTGATGAAACATTTTACAGTGTGCACGAATTCCTTTCTAAATAGTTTTGGTATTTAACTTTAATTAAACAAATATTGTGTACAATTTGATACAAAGGGGTTCTTGACAAGCCTGCTGAGTTAAGCAGTGGTAGGGGGAAATTATTGGTAAGTGATGAATTTATCATTGTGTTTGATTTATTTTTATTATTTATTGTGTGTGATATTTAATTCAATAGGGTTCATGACAAGCCTACTGAAGTAAGCAGTAGCAAAAACAAATTTTGGTGGTAAGTAGTCAATTTATCACATTGGTGAGAAACTTTCAGTTCATCAATTTTACCTTGACATGTCCTATACCCCCTTTGGAGTCTCCAGGGTGCAAGTAGCAAAAAAAAAAAAAAAAAAAAAAAAAAAAAAAAATGACCTAAACAACTAGTTGCTTAGTATAGTTCCCCTACATTATATTTTTGAGATAATGATGTATGTTAGGTAAAATATCTTTATACAGAATCTAGATAATCTAAAATCTACACCCCATATACAGAATCTACACCACAACACAAAAAATAGAAATTATTACTATGTCACTAACCCAAGCACTAATTTTTTTGAACAAAAATGTACTTATGCAGGGAAAAAATAACCTAATAAGATACACCCAACAATCTAACAAAAATAAGTACACTGTCGTTACACATCGTAAACTACGAATTTTATAATACTGTGTACTTCTGTTATTTGGAGGTTAATGAACTTAAAAACTACCAAACCGACTTAAAAAAAAAATCGATTCTTACCGAAATATATATACATAAGACTCACACAATATATGTTTTGTATACTAATATAAATATATCAGTTTTGCTCTTAACCGTCCCAAAATTGGTTCAGCAGATGTCAGTAAAAACATTACTACGTAGAGATGGAATACATAACCTAATTTTTATACCCGGTTAAAGTCACCATAGGAAAATAATACATACCTTGCAAGGAAACACGCAGGCACAGCTTAAATTAAACAACTGTCATTAAATAGTTAAATACCTAAATAAGTTTACCTATTTTGACAACTTCGATTAACACTGTTTCTAACGTTTACAATACTGAGACCATAACCTCTTCTCACAAATATTACAAATTTATAATCAGTGCCTCTTATTTTGAACATATGACATCATATTAAAGAGCCTTTCGTTTCCATTTGATTTTTTACGAGTCAATGCGCTTATAGTATAGCCGTTTATCGTTATTCATAGAGAAGCGATCGATTTTTAAGTCTTAAAAATATTTCAATTAAAAATTAAAAAAAAATTACTTTTAGAAACACTCTTTATCCAGTTAACATGTAAATCACCAACTCGGTGAACGTAAAGCTTGAAAATGAAACTTTTGCACAGAGCAAACCTAGAACCTCAATGTATGATTAAAATAATAAGTTATTTTGTATTCAGGTGTTATGTATTAACTTATAAGTTCTTGGCAAGTCGTATACTTCCTCAGGAGGCAATTACAAAAAACACAAGATTCCATATCACTTGGCTTGGTAAGTTTGCAGTGTCATGGATTTCTTCAGGACTGATTTGGTCACGCTACTCTGGATGATTGAGAATGTTTGGTTAAGAGAAGAACAGTAGTTCGAGAGAAGCCTTCGCCTTCGATCAGTTTTTTTAATAAAACCATTCTTCTTCTTCGGGTGCCGTCTCCGAACGGAGATTGGCGATCATTATAGACCTTTTCGATCTTTAATACGACAACTCTAAACAAATCCACAGATGAGCAGTGGTACAGTATTCAGATGAACTAATGTCCCCTAGCCGTGGGAGTAAGAGAATGGATAACGCTCTCACTCGCACAAGCCATACGCGCCGTTCCAATAACATTGTCTTTAATTTTATTCTTTGTTGTGAGCAAGCGTTTATGCACGCAGTAAACTAACAAGCAAGATAACGACTGTAGAATATTTTCAGATTTGGATTACAACGGTAAAGACCTTTGAGCGCATGCGTAGTTATGCCACATATATCCCTCTCACTCGCTCGGCTATGGGACATTAGTTCGTCTGATACCTATACCAATAACGCAGTTTCTGAGCCGCGATATTTTCCTTTGCCCTACACTTCTCGACCTGCTACTTTGCTCTCCAAAATTAATTGCAGCAAACGGTATTTGTTCCCACGCACAACACGTCCTAAAAATTCAAGCTTGCGCCTCTTTATGGTATCCACAATCTCTCGCTTCTTGAGCGTCCGATGAAAGATCACCGCATTCGTACGGTATCCTTTCAGTCCACGATAGTTGCATCATACGTTGGTGTATCCATCGTTTTTGTACTCTGTCGTTTTTGTCTCGGTTTAGGTCCACGCCTCCATTCCACACAGAAGAACAGGGAAGCTATAACATTGCACAAATCTAATTCTGATCTCAATGTCTAGGTCTTAATTACTTAGTAATTGTTTCATTTTGATAAAGAACCTCCTTGCCATTTCTATCCGTGTCCATTTCTATTTTTTGAAGATCTGTGATGTTATCCGCCAATAACAATGATTCATCGGCATATTATCTGATGTTATTTTTATGGGAGTTCCGTTTATTATTATTCCAGCCGCTTCACCTACCAATGCTTTCTGAAAGACCGACTCAAAGTACAAGTTAAACAGCAAGGGTGACGTTATACAACCCTGTCTCACTCCTCTCCGAATCTCTACATCCTAGCAGCCGTCAAAACTATATGTATTAAAAAATTGTGATTTTAACCAGCGCGATCCATTCGAGATACAACAAATATTCTTTGCTTGTCAGATTAAGCTTAATCAAATAACAAAATGAAAAATAACTAATATTATAATAATGATATAGCCCTACTATTTCACTTGAAAATAAAATTTTGAAAAAATATTATTATTGACTAAATTCTTGTCGGAATGTATTTTTACCAAGTAGCACACTAAATTTTGTTTCCCAAACTGCTTTCTGTTGAATCATCTTCGTCGTTTCCGCCATTTATCATGTATTTTCACACAAATTGCCCACTTGCCACGTATTTTCTTTTTCTTCGTTTAAGTAGGCCTACATGTTTAACACAATTTTTCCAAGCGTCTGTATCTACTCTTTATTGAAACCTTTTAATAACAAATTGACACTTCACTTACCCAGCGTAGCCTTTGGCTTTTGCCCATATCGATTTCATGGGGTTAAAGTTACAGTGGTAAGAAGAAAGTCGTTATAGGTACTACAAAAATTTTTGATTTAGCGATTTCGTCTATTATAAAACAGGTCTATCATAAAACATCCCGTCTGTCGCCGGTTTGTTTTAACTGAAGGCGCTGGAGTGAAACATGATTACGCATCCTTTTTACTGACTTTCGACCCGTAGTCTGTTTATATCTGCTGCACGATTCTGTGAGATATACTGTACTGTAGTCTTATGTTAGCCTTTTGATCCCAAAAAGATTACGAATAATCTGCAGATCATATTTGTCAATCTGTTTGGTCTTAAGTATTTCAATGAGCCGGTCATGCTGGACTCTATCAAATGCTTTTATTACTTTCTCTTGCCTATATGAATATATAGGAAGGAAAGTATTGTTTTCATGTCGATTTTTCGATATCGAGTTTTCAACGGATCTATACGTTTTCAGACCCCCCGAACCCAAAAAACATGTTTTTAGCGATTGGTCTGTGTGTGTGTGTGTGAACAGAATATCTCAAGAACGAAACATCGTACGAACTTGAAACTTGAAACTTAAGTTACATACCACTACCGGACCCGACACGAACATTTTCATCAAAATCGGTCAACCGGAAGTAGTAGTTTATTCGTATAATTTTTCACTTTTTTGCGATTTTCTCAAAAACTGGTTCTTACGATTTTTTTAAAAATCGCCTGGTTTACTAAATTTGTTATTCTCTACAAGATAGGGTAGGCGCCATGTTTGCTGAAATTCTCGGTGAGGCTGTTTTCACGTAAAAACATTGTTTTTTCAAGATCACGACTTTATTATGCATTTACCGCAAAAATGTATATAATAAAAGTTGTAGAGAATTTAAAACCCTACAACTTTTATTTCAAACATTTTTTTGTATAACGCTTAGTTTACCGGTAATTACCAATTTTCTGTGTTTTTCTCACGAAAACGTGTGAAAAATCGATTTTTTAAGATTTCGGCCTTAGAATGCATTTTACGACAAAAAAGTATGTAATTAAATTTATAGAAAATTAAAAGATCTATAACTTTTATTGAAGCATTTTTCTCTACAGAGCCTAGTTTAGCGTGAAAGAGGGATTTTCCGTATTTTTAAGGCAAACTGAATCGATTTTCATTTTGCGTCATTCATTTTATGATTAAATAAAATATAATCATAATTAGGTTATATTTTTTGAGGTTAGTTTTTTGTTTATTTGTAATGTTTTATTACTAATGTTAGATTATATTGTTTAAATTATTTGCATTGGTAAGAGAAAGTTGTGTGAGTGTTTCACACCAGATTTTTTGTCTTAATTTATTTATTTTTTAAATAAATAATTTATTTAGTTTATCAAAGTAATTATTACTATAATTATTATTGGGAAGTAATTATTACTTTAATAAACTCGTATTATATATTTTTTTGTTTTATATTGTTTGTTTAATTTCGAGAAACTATAATATATTGCTTTTACTTCATTGTATTTAGGAACTATAAAAATTCTGTTTTATTCTGTAATAGGCCTATGTTGTCCTATGTTGACCTTAGGGCCTATGTAGGCCTATCGATAATTTTTGAAAAAAACTGTTATAGTTTTAATTTTTGTTGTAACAAACTTTGTTGTTGGTGTGACATTAGAACAATAAATAAAATATAATAAAATAAAATAGAAAACTGTGGTAAGACCGAACAAGTTCAGTCCAACGTTCGAGTTTTGCCATCGGGCCAGCCCAGTCAGTCAGCTGGTAGTAAGTCGCTATTATTTGTTAAGTAACACCGGTTGGGCCAGCGAATTTGTCCTACTGGGGGTCCCTGTTCAAACTCATGCCTTATACACGTCAAAAAAACACAGCAAAAGCAGCGATCAAATTGGGAAATTGTCAAAAATGTACAGTTCCCGATAACAAAAGCTAAAAAAAAAACGTTCGAGTTTCTTTTCTCGTGTTTCATATTAATAGCGCAAGAAGTCAAAAATTCTAAAGGTAACTATGGCAACTAATTGTTATTCATTTCAAAAACATATGATATAAATTTACCAAAACTGATAACCTAAAGACGTTTATTATAACAATGTTTTTAAAATAGTGACGTATATTGTTTGGATTGTGCAAAGCATTTAAAGAGCGGGAGGCACAAACTGATAAGAAACCTTATCGTCTAATATTTTAAACTATTTGTACAGTTTACTAATCAACTTTTGAAAGTAGAAACTATATTTTTTATTCAGTTTTTTTTAACATTCTTCACTGTTATAAAAATGCCAATCTTTTGTCTCGAAACTAATATACCTAGAGGTAAAATACGTAGCGACTTTGTTTTGACTTTGTTAAAAGTAGTTGCTCAAACGCTGGATAAATTAGAGGCAGTAAGTAAATTTTCAAAGTTTATAAAATATGATTAGTATGTATTATGTAAACATTTTTACAATTTCTTAGTCAAGAAATCTTTTGTGCATATATTCACCTCTAATAGTTGTCCTTTGCGAATATATTGTGACTAGTCTTAATTAACTACTTAAGGGTTTTTGCAACTATTCACAAAAACTATAAAAATTAGAACCTTAATTTTTTTTTTAAATTTAAACTTCAGACTTTTATTTAAGTTCCGCACGGGAGCTAATTTTTGAATAAAGTATTAAAAATTGTTTATTAATTTTTATAAAAGTACAAATAATTCAGAGTAAAAAAAAAATCGTAAAATATTTCCAATGGGCAATTCTTTAATAATCTTGCGTGCAGAACTAGCCCATAATGAGTAGAATGTGTCCTGAAAATTTCAAACAGATATATTTATTTGTTCCTGAGAAAACTTGCATAAACTTTCAAAAATCATGATTTTCCGCAAACTGACTGTAAATAGTAACTTATACTTTTTTAATAACGTCCAGCGCTCTGAGATGGTTGGTCTGGATCCTCTTCTTGAAGAAATAAATCTTCAAGTTTTTTTTTTAACTTCTCTTCTCCCGTATTTGTTTTTCAAATTCAGACTTTTTCTTTTATCACCTTCTTTTTGTCCTGAATGCAGTCGTTCCATTGCATGAAGCATGTTCTTTCCAGGTTTCAGCCCCACTTCTTTGTACAATGATAATATAATGTTTACTTTTGTAAAAATTGCACTACCACCATAAATAATATATCAAAACACTCAGAATCTAGTTTCATAAAATGAAAAAAAAAATGTGAAAAAATTATTTATTCCCAGTTACGGTCCCCTTAATTGATGTAACTGCTCTAAGAACGTAACAACTAGTCGTTCTTATTTTTTATTTTATTTTATTTATTTATTTAACGTCGCATCAACTACAAGGTCATTAATGACGACGTTGGGGTGTAACTGTGTGTAATGAGGATGAAATGATTTTTTGTAATGTATGAAAATATGCCGTGCCTGAGTGAGATTCGAACCCAGGACCGCATGATGAGAGGCGAGCACGTTACCAACTGCGTCAATGAGGCCGGCTCTTATTTTTTGTTTAGTGTATTCTAATTCACTAAGTATTTATAACTTATTAATACAGTGATTGTATTTTAATCTTTACAACACTTAAAAATATAAATATACAAAAATAATCTAGTGTGAAACACTAACTAGAATTTTTTTTTGCCAATGTAAAAATGATGGAAAGTAAAACGTATATTTAATAACTACTACAGGTGGTAGTTATTGTGTATCAATTCTCTTTTTGAGTTTAATTTATAGAGAAGGGTCGCTGGACACTTCTCTACTTGTGGTAGCGCGCTAGCCTACAAGGCGGAGGTCGCGGGATTGATTCCCGGTTAGGGGCCTGGTAATTTTTACAAGTTAAACCTAGTACTAATTTAAAACTTTGTACAAGTTAAAACTTTAAGTAAGGCAGATGAAGTGTTAAATTATTTGCACTCAATCTGCTAGTTCCAGGGCTACAAAAAATAGTTCTGTTGCTTATCACATGGTTAGCCAATTATATGACTGAATCATTTAAGAACAGAAGAGGTAGAGGTGTAAAAGACAATGGTCACAGTTATCTCCTCCGAGAGAAATGAATTTCTCTATAATACAGCTAGACCTTGCGGTGAATGAAGTGAAGGTGCCGCTTACAGGGTGGAAAGTAGATGCTTTTCAGAGCACCTGACATGCTGATAAGCATACTTTTCCATTTGTGAGGAAGGTAATTTTTAAGCACCTCACTTCTCGTTTTACTTAGTAAAAACTCTTGTCTAGAGATTCAAACCAGTCCTTCAACTGATGACCTAAATAACAATTTAATACAAGGCAAGAGAAAGTAAAATGACATATGCTTATTGTTCTATAATGAATGGAGAGTGGTAGGTTTGAAAAATTAAATTTTGATTCTGTTTTATTTAATTTACATTTATTAACCTAGAAGATGAAACTATGCCTCAGAATCAAAATTTACAAACATCTTGCAAGAAGAAAATTTACACATCTTTTTGGAATCGATAAAAGTTCTATTTTAATAAAAACAATTCCTTCTAGCTCTTTTACAAATGGATTTCAAATTTTAATTTTATTCAAAAATGTTTACTTTATTACAGAAATGTGCTGTAAATGTAGTACCAGATCAGATTATATCTTTCGGAGGTTCTTGTGAACCTTGTGCGATTGGATATTTAAAAAGTATCGGAGGTATAGGACCAGAAGAAAATAAGAGGATATCTTTCTGTTTGTTTGAATATATTTCCAGAGAACTTCCAATTCCAAAAGAAAGGTAAATTATTTAATTATTATTTTTATTCCTAATTTGTGTACGTTGCAATCTGTTCAATTTAGAACAATAAGCAACCCCATGACCCAATGAGATGAGGATGATGTGTATGACGTGTAAATGAGGTGTAGTCTTGTACAGACCCAGGCCGACCATTCCTGAGAGAGTATGGTTAATTAAACCCCAACCATCAAAGTACACCGGTAACCACTGTCTAGTATTCAAATCCGTATAAAAGTAACTACCTTTACTAGGATTTGAACCAGGAACCTTCGTCTCGGAAAATCAGCTGTTAAACAGCTGATTACCCACCGGGTTGGTCTAGAGGTAAATTATTTAATGACACATTTTTTTTTCTTTCAACGTATAATTTCATCTGGAGTAGTAAACAAACCAACATGACATGGGTGATCTTGTTTAAAATTTTAAAATTTAAAATTTTTTAAATTTAAAAGTTTAAAATTTTTTTAAACTTTGTTGTAGCTACAGTGTTGTTTTGAGTAATTTGAAGTTTTGAGTTTTTTAGTTTATTCTAAATTTTAGTTATATTAAAATGCTGAGACCAAACAAAATATTTTAAAAAATCTGGTGTGAGACACTCACAAACTTTCTCTTGCCAATGCAAATAATTAACAATAAACCTAACACTAAAAATAAACAAAAATTAATGACCAATATAACCTAACATTAGTAATAAAACATTAGAAATAAACAAAAAACTAACCTTAAAAAACATAACCTTATTTTAATCATGAGTGAAAGACGCAAAATGAAAATCAACCTGTTAGTCTTAAAAATAAGGAAAATCACTCTATTACGCTAAACTGGGCTCTGTAGAGAAAAATGCTCTAAATAAAAGTTGTAGATCTTTTTATTTCCTATAAATTTGATTATATACACGTTTGTCGTAAAATCCATACTAAGGCTGAAATCTTTAAAAAAATCGATTTGCACATGTTTTCATGAGAAAAAAACAGAAAATCGCTATTTACCGCTAAACTAAGCGTTATACAAATAAATGTTTGAAGTAAAAGTTGTAAGATTTTAAATTCTCTACAACTTTTATTTTATACATTTTTGCGCTTAAATGCATTTTAAAACCGTAATCTCAAAAAAACAATTTTTTACTTGAAAACAGCTTCACCAAGAATTTCAGCAAATATGGCGCCTACCCTACCTTGTAGAGCATAAAAAAATTAGTAAACCAGGCGATTTTAAAAAACATCGTAGGACCAGTTTTTGAGAAAATCACAAGAAAGTGAAAAATCACACAAATAAACTAGTACTTTCGGTTGACCGAAAGTACTGTTTTGATGAAAATGTTCGTGTCGGGTCTAGTAGTGGTGTCTAACGTAAGTTTCAAGTTCGTACGATGTTCTTGAGATATTCTGTTCTCACACATACGCAGATCAATCGCCAAAAACATGTTTTTTGGGTTCACGGGGTCTGAAAACTTGTAGGTCCAGTGAAAACTCAATTTCGATAAAACCGACATGAAAACAATACCTATTTTCCTTCCTTTATACTCATATAGGCAAGAGAAAGTAAAAATGAATTAATAATAAATGAAATAGATAATCATAACCTACGTCCCAAAGAAAACTGTCATCAAAAAAACAAAAAAAAAATGAAAATTATTTTATTGCATATTAAAAAAGTAAATATTGCAGAGTAGTATCTTCTGTGAAAGAGTATGAAAGTGGTTAATTCAATTTTTTAAGTGCCAGAGGGACCCACCGGTTTAGTCTATTTTTAGAGGTAAAGTCATCACTGTGAGTCAGCTGTTCGACAGCTGATTTTTGGAGATGAAGTTTCCTGGCTCAATCCTAGTAAAGGTATATGTATCAGATGAATTAAAGTCCCATAGCCGAGCGAGTGAGAGGGAGATATGTGGTATAACAATTGAGATATGTGCTGCAATTGTGTGGAATCCCCATCATCTGAATTACATAGACTCGATTGAAAAAATTCAAAATAGATTATTGCGTCTCCTGTATTACAAAAAATATGGTATGTCATATCCTTTAGGGTTTTCTACGGAGACGATGAGAAGAATTTTTGACATAAAATCCCTTGAAGTCAGACGAAATGTGATGTGTATGCAATTTTTATATAAAATATTAAATAATAAGGTTGATCTAGAGGATATTGTTAAAAACATTTTTTATTATGTACCTTTTGTTAGATCCAGGACTTTTAATCTGTTTTATTTGCCTAAAGTGAACACTGTGCAATACAGTAATACGTTCTTAATACGGACGTTATCCTTTTTTAATAAATTTAAATTGGAACTCGATCCTTTTTTTGATAATTACGAACAGTTTTCATCAAAATGTTATCAGGCGCTCACCAACCAATAAATGACATAAATTCACAGAGCAGACTCACATCTTTTTCTTTCTATCTTCCTTTCCTTCTTTCTTTTTTCTATTGTTTCTTTTTCCTTTTCCTTTTATTAATTTATAAATGAATAATATTATTTTTGGTCAAGTTTTGCTAAACTATTTTTTGTGGGAATTTTTTGTTTTTTTTTCTTATTAATTTATTATTGTAGAAAGTAATTTTATTGAAACATTATTTTATTTTTATGAGAAAAGGAGACAAAAAGTGTATTAGCATGTATATATTGTAAATAAAATAGTTATAAGCAATAAGTCTTATATCAATAAGGCTTATATGGATAAGTTCTGTTAGCCTTTATATTATTGTAAATAAATAAATAAATAACTACGCATGCGCTCAAAGGTCTTTAACATTATAATTCAAATCTGAAAACATACTACAGTCGTTATCTTGCTTGTTAGTTTACTGCATGCATAAACGCTTGCTCACAACAATGAGTAAAATTATACGACAATGTTATTGGAACAGCACGTATGCCTTGTGCAACTGAGAGCGTTATGCATTCTCTCACTCCCACGGCTAGGGCACATTAGTTCATCTGAATACTGTACTTTTATACGGATTTGAATACTAGACTGTGATTACCAGAGTACTTTGATAGTTAGAGTTCAATTAACCATACTTCTCAGGGAATGGTTGGCCTGGGTCTGTGTCAGACTACACCTCATTTACACGTCGTACACATCATCCTCATCTCATTGGACCATGGGGGTTGCTTATTTTTCTAAATTGAATAGATTACAATGTATACACTAAGGAATGATATTAAACAAAACATAAAAATAAGGGCCAGAGGGCACTTGACATTCAATTTCAAAAAATCGTCATGAAAACAATACCTACTTTTCTTCCCTGTGTTCATGTAGGGCAAAAGAAAAGTAAGAAAGGAAAGCACTATTTTTGACTTAACAGTTTCTGGAAAAGAGTTCATTAATTGTACCGGGTGATTTTTTAGTCCTGTTACCCAATTGTTAATGTCTGGTAATTTTTTTCTAAGAAAGGGATATTTTGTTTTGTGACACAAAGTTGGTAGCCCTACTCAACCGGTATAGATACGACAGTTTGAGTTGATTCTCCTTGAGTTGCGTAAAATTTTGTGCTGTTTCCAGTTGTGTTATGAACAGAATGTCTTTTACCCTAGAACAACGGGTTTTCATTCTTGAACAATATTTTGGTACAAAATCGTATGCGAGTGTAAAAGAATCATTTCAAATTAAATTTTTTGGTGTTCCTCCACTCTATTCTAGTCAATTTCTAGGCTAACTAACTGATTTTTAGAGGCAGGTATTGTTTGCAGCAGAAAACGTAGTGGTCGACCAACTCTCTTGACAGTTGACGTTAAGAGAATATGAAAACAAGATTGCTCAATTCTCCATGGAAAAGTTTACAAAAACTTTCCTCACATGTTGATCTGTCATGTTCGAGTGCTCAGAAAGCTGCTAAAAAATTGAAATTGTATCCGTATCACATACGATTAGTTCTAGAGCTTCAGCCTCCAGATTTAAACAAGAGATTGTTTTAGGATAAAAGACATTCTGTTCGTAGCACGACCGGAAATGGCACAAAATTTTACACAGCTCAAGGAGAATCAACTCACACTGCCATATCCATACTGGTTGAGTAGGGCTACCAACTTAGTATCACAAAACAAAATTTATTTTTTTTAGAAAAATATTACCAGACATTAACAATTGGGTAACAGGACTAAAAAATCACTCTGTACTTTCAGTTAACTTTCTTAAGCATATTAGTTTGTTATAATTTAGGCAGATGTGATAAATAATTGGAAAAAATTGTATAATAAACGATTAATAATTTTTATGTACAGCTGATAAAACTGAAATGTCTTTTTAATCTTTTGATTTGTTTGTTTAACCAGTTGTTAGTATAGTATATCACAAAGCTGTTCAAATAAGCTACAGTCTATTTAATTATTTTGACAGTGAATTCATTAACTTCTAGGCCTAATTAATTTAAAATGTTAAAATTATCTCATTGCAAAACTATTTTCAATTTTATCTTATTGGTAGGCCTAGAATAAAAGATTTTTAATATTAGGCCTTTAACATCATAATTCTTTATCATCAATTATGTTTAAATTAGTTTCTAAACAATTGACTTTCATTATCTTTACAATTTTTTTAATTGTCTGTACAATTTTTTTCATTATCTTAATTATTAATTTTATTTAAAATCTTTAATCTTTATTTTGAATGTTGGCTCAGATGTCTTACTTGAAAACATACACATTTGTAAAATTATTTGTGTAAAATACTTCATTAAATGATTTACTTTTATTTGATTCTGTGTATATAAAAAATTATCTTTTTTAAATAAAATTTTAAGTTGCAATTTTGTTTTTGTGTTAATTGTTAGAATAGTGTACCATTATAAAATCTGTATGGTAACATACAGATAAAACAAATTAAAACTTAAAAAAAAAACAATATTGTTCCAAAGACGTGACTTCGGTCGAATAATTGGAAGGAATGGAAAATTCATGCAATGTAGAATAAAAACAAAAATAACATATTCATTTTACAATACATAAACATTTTAATTACTTAAATAATTGATGAGCACAAGATATAAAAATACTAACAATTAAAACTTTATATTATTTTTTTATAAAAACCTGATATTTAACATTGATGTTCCCGCAGCTCACAATATAAATTATTAACATACCGTTTTTGTTTATTAACTTTAAAATAAATAACAAAACAATAATTATGACTACTACACGCCAAACTATCTATTGAGACGAACTCTGATCTATTCCAATTAAATTAACGAACTCCCCGAAAAATTACAACTGCCCACTATAAATAAACTCGGTACCACCCCCTCTAAGTATGACGTTGGACCAATGAGAACGCTTCTTTTAAGTTTCGAAGGTCTCAATTTCCGTTAAAAATTATAAGACACGTGTAAGCAATTACTACATACAATACAAATTAATATTATGGTGTAGTGATTGCTTACTTAAACATCGACACATTAATTTTACTTTTAATGGGTTATTTAGACAAATAACGAACTTCTCCCCACACAAACATTTACCAAATTTTTGCCGACACAAACATACATAAAAATGTATCACTATTATGTCGGGAATATTAATATATATTTATGAGCTAGCGGTTACATTCAATTGATTGTTTTCTTTATTTTTATAACGATTACTTTTAACGGATGTTTAAATAAACTATTTCCTTTGCTAATATAAAATACATTTATTTATCAGCAACATAATTAATTAATGACTAATTATGTGCGATACAAATACCCCCTATAAAATTTCGAAACAAAAGAGAAACGCAAAATATCCCCAAACATATATAAAATTAACAGAATCCCGAAATTTAAATAATTTTACGCGTTTTGAATTTTTTACAGAAATTTTATAAATCTGAAACAAACGAGAAAATAGTTTATTTTTAGTAATTGACGAGAAAGCTGTACAATGCAATGATTTGTTACTATACTAAATATCTAACTACGAAAATTTTTATATTAGTAATTTACTTTACATTTTATTTTTACTATATCTACGATGGTTCACCCTATAAAATTTAAAAATTAAAATTATTTAATACAATTTCCTAGTAAATAAAAAAAATTAAAAAACTTTTGGAACACCCAGTAACATAACATTTTTAATAATATAGAACACTTTGAAAATTACCTGTACAAAAACATGAAACAACTCCGCTGAAACTTTAAAATCAAATAACATAGACCATACCATTAATTTTCACAAAAAAAAATAATTAAAAAACATAATAGGCCATTATTTTCTAAAAACAAAAGTTTATTTTTTATTGTTTTGCAACTTATATCACAAATTTTTAGTTGGTTATTAAATTAAATTTTATATAGTAGCACTGCTAAACACATCACAAAAACGAGATGTCGATCGTAGACTTCGTTCAGTTTCCACAGAAATACCCACTCAAATTTTCAGTGTGAAATTTTACAACATTTGTATAAAGTTGTCATATATATTTAATATTTATTCAATTATTTATTTACTCGTCGATTTAAGCTTTCTCGCATTTTATTTATTATATTCCACAACATTTTCTTCTTCGTTTTCTTCGTTTGTTTACATTTATTTATTTTATAAATTATTAATTTAATCGGTTTTTTTTTTATACAACCTTTTTTTTTTGAAACATATTTTGTCACAAATTATGAGCTTTTTCGCTAATACATAACTTTGCTTTATTTTCAATCAATAATTGTTTAATATTTGTATTTTATATTTCTTATGTTGTTGTTGTTGTTGTATAAACTAATAATTCAACACTGACTCTAAGTGGAGTATTGTAGATAACTAACTTTTTTATAACACTTGGACATATAGTAACTGTAAAATATTATTTTTCCATATTTTTTATCACATACGGTTGTTTTATAATACACTGCACACAAAACAAAATCTAATATTTATTCGAATGTTTAAGTTGCAAAACGAATATCAAGAGTATTTAAAAAATATATACGTAACCTATTTCCAAACAAAATTTTTAAAAGAATAATTATTACAATTACTGCAAATATAACAGTTAGATGTTTTGTGTTCTCTAATATTGATAAATAAATAGTTTTTATAACAGTCTATATTTTGAAAAATTTTAATATGTTTATAATTATTATTATAAGGAAACCATTTTACATTTAGTTAATTATATTACAATAACAAATATTTTTTAATGTTTACTAACTACAAGATGTTATTTCGTTTTAAAATTACTGAATTTATTAAGATTTATGTTAAGAAATGGGTGAACCATTTTTTTATAATGTGGATACCGTTTTTCTAACATTACAAAAGAATATATTTTTAAAAATGTTTACTATTCTCCCCTAATTTATTACAATGATAATATTTTTAACCTTGACCTAAAATACTCACTATTTTAAAATAAATGGAACAACTAACATGTGTTTAAAGTCAGGTATAAAACCTTTTACACAAAGACTTGTTTATAGTAGAAACCCTCCCCGTTTTACAACACTCGATTCTCATATAATTCCGGTCATTGACTTTTGTAAATACATACAGAACTTTATATTTACATGTAAACTTTTTACAAAATGTTTTAGATTTCACTGATATATGATTTTTTATTACAACTAAATACACTATTTTTATTTTAACCTTACCTAATGTATCATCGATGTGTCTACTTAACCTTTTTACCCACTCTTCTTCCCCTATTTTCGACTCTAAATCTTTTATTTCGTTGTATATTTTTATTTCACGTTGTCGGTTATCTATAAATTTGACTAGATTTTTACTATTAGTATTAATTTTTATAGTATTGTGTTTAATGTTTTGGTTGTGTTTAAACGTGACATTTGGTTCGTTTTCGTTGTTTGTACGTTCCCGGATATTTTTTATTTCAAGTTCAGATCGTCGAATGGATACACTAAGGATATTTTGTGATCGTAAATCATTAATTTCTTTTTTGTTATTTTTAACTTTTTCTTTAAATTTTTTGTTTATAACAGAGATTTTATTTTCAATGCGGTTGTTGAAACTACGTTCTAACTTTTCCTGACCCCCTTCAACCTTCTTTATTTGTTCACCTAATCTTTCTATTTCAGACCCAAAATCATTACCTAAACTATTCACGTCTTCTTGGATTTTTGTTATATCCTCTCCTTGTTTTTTAGTTATTTTATTTATCTCGACCTTGTACACTTTAAACTTATCCTGACTTATTTTCCCCTCGTTTTCTAACATATTCATCCTATTACCTAAAACACTGTTTTCCGGTTCACATTCCTTAATTAAGCAATCTATCTTATTGTCTAAATTTTTAAAAAGTTGTTTATTTTCCAAATGCCATGTTTCAATATTTTGGCCTAATTTATTTTCTAACTGTTTAAAATTTTTATTATTTTGTTCGAGTTTATTTTCTATATTTTTAAAATTTTCGTTCAACATTTTAAATAATTCGTCCATCCTATCATTATTGTCATTACTGTTTGTATACATATTATTTACATTTTCACTACTTAAATTTGTTTGAACATTATTATCAACACAATTATTTACATTTATGTTATCAGAAATTTGGTCAGAAATTACATTACTATCTGGCTCACTGTGTATATCATAACCCCCTTCTAGCTCAAATGTAATATCTCCCACTACATCTTCCGTACTAATATTATCAGAATCCCCTTCAAATAAATTCGACTGTTCAGAACTACCATTTTCTACAATTAAGTTGGACATGTTACTATTTTTAATAATATTTTTTGTAGCACTTCTCGTCATTACTTTATTTATTACTTCTACATTACTTGAACCCTCCATTTTCTCAATTATTCCCCACCAGGGATGCCATTTGTACCATTATAAAATCTGTATGGTAACATACAGATAAAACAAATTAAAACTTAAAAAAAAAACAATATTGTTCCAAAGACGTGACTTCGGTCGAATAATTGGAAGGAATGGAAAATTCATGCAATGTAGAATAAAAACAAAAATAACATATTCATTTTACAATACATAAACATTTTAATTACTTAAATAATTGATGAGCACAAGATATAAAAATACTAACAATTAAAACTTTATATTATTTTTTTATAAAAACCTGATATTTAACATTGATGTTCCCGCAGCTCACAATATAAATTATTAACATACCGTTTTTGTTTATTAACTTTAAAATAAATAACAAAACAATAATTATGACTACTACACGCCAAACTATCTATTGAGACGAACTCTGATCTATTCCAATTAAATTAACGAACTCCCCGAAAAATTACAACTGCCCACTATAAATAAACTCGGTACCACCCCCTCTAAGTATGACGTTGGACCAATGAGAACGCTTCTTTTAAGTTTCGAAGGTCTCATTTTCCGTTAAAAATTATAAGACACGTGTAAGCAATTACTACATACAATACAAATTAATATTATGGTGTAGTGATTGCTTACTTAAACATCGACACATTAATTTTACTTTTAATGGGTTATTTAGACAAATAACGAACTTCTCCCCACACAAACATTTACCAAATTTTTGCCGACACAAACATACATAAAAATGTATCACTATTATGTCGGGAATATTAATATATATTTATGAGCTAGCGGTTACATTCAATTGATTGTTTTCTTTATTTTTATAACGATTACTTTTAACGGATGTTTAAATAAACTATTTCCTTTGCTAATATAAAATACATTTATTTATCAGCAACATAATTAATTAATGACTAATTATGTGCGATACAATAGTGTAGCGTGTTATCTGACCTAATTTGGAAGTAATTCAGGTCGCTTAATGGAAAATCCATATTGTAATGGTTTAAAATTGAATTGATATCTACATTAATATATTTTAAAAGTTCAGTTTATGTTATGAAATATCATTACAACTGATCACTTTTAACGTTATGACAGTCTTTTCATAGAATAAAATTACCCTTACATTTTTTAAGAAATAGTTTCCTCTCTTGGTCTATTGTCTGTAAATGCTGAAAATGCAATAAACAAAGAGAAAACAAACCAAATAGCACTGCCAACTAAATTAGTTTTTTTACAGTGGTCTCTTTACCAGTACTTTGAATTCTTATATTAAAGATTACTGCCCTTAACAGACAGGTGGAGTGTCAATTTATTTACACTCAATCTGTCCATTGCAGGGCTAAAATAAATAGTTCTGTTTCTTATCACATGGTCAGCCAATTTATTAAATGACTGAATCATTTAAGAACAGAAGAGGTAGAGGTGCAAAAGACACTAATCAGAGTTGTCTCCTCTGAAAGTAATGAATTTCATTATACAGCCAGATCCTGTGGTGAATGAAGTGAAGGTGTCATTTGCAGAGTGGAAAATCTGTGCTTTTCAGAGGGCCTGGCATGCTGATAAGCGTAATTTTTCACTCAGTGAGGAAGGCAATGGTAAACCACCACACTCCTTGTTTTACTTAGTAAAACCTCTAGAGGTTCAAACCAGCCTTTCGGCTGATGACCTAAACAACACAACAATTATTAATTCTTAATTAAATAGCTATATTTGAAAAATAGTTATTTGATGTTGAAATTGAAAGAGATGTTATCTTTGTGTGTGTGTGCATGCATGCGTGTGTGTATCTATTTACCATTAATAGAATTTCTTTATATTTTCCTCATACAGGGCAGATTTTACACCACGTTAGGTGACTGTAGCCCAGTGGTTCCCAACTTGGGGGCAATCGCCCCCTGGTGGGCGATTTGGGTTTGCAGGGGGGCAATAAATTTGTGGGGGGCGATGAGTATAAGACAAAAAAAATTTGGTGTGAAACACTCACACAACTTTCTCTTGCCAATGCAAATAATTAATAATAAACCTAACATTATTAATAAAATATTAGAAATAAACAAAAACTAACCTCAAAAACTTAACCTTATTTTAATCATGAGTGAATGACGCAAAATGAAAATCGAACTCAATTTGGCTTAAAAAAAAACGGAAAATCACACTTTCACGCTAAACTAGGCTCTGTAGAGAAAAATGCTTTAAATAAAAGTTGTAGCTCTTTTAATTTCCTATAAATTTTATTATATACACTTGTGTCATAAAATGAATACTAAGGCCGAAATCTTTCAAAAAACAATTTTTCACACGTTTTTGTGAGAAAAAAACAGAAAATCGCTAATTACCGCTAAACTAAGCGTTATACAAAAAAATGTTTGAAATAAAAGTTGTAGAATTATACATTCTCTACAACTTTTATTATATAACGTTTTGCGCTAAAATGCATATTAAAGCCGCAATCTTAAAAAGAAAATGTTTTTACGTAAAAACAGCCTCACGCAGAATTTCAGCAAACATGGCGCCTACCCTATCTTGTAGAGCATAAAAAATGTAGTAAACCAGGTGATTTTAGAAAAAATCGTAGGACCAGTTTTAGAGAAAATCGCAAAAAAGTGAAAAATTATACGAATAAACTACTACTTCCGGTTGACCGATTTTGATGAAAATGTTCGTGTCGGGTCCGGTAGTGGTATGTAACTTAAGTTTCAAGTTTCAAGTTCGTACGATGTTCCGTTCTTGAGATATTCTGTTCACACACACACACACACACACACACACACACACCCGCACGCGCGCGCGCACGCACGCACGCACACACACACACACACACACCAATCGCTAAAAACATGTTTTTTGGATTCAGGGGGTCTGAAAACGTATAGATCCGGTGAAAACTCGATTTCGAAAAATCGACATGAAAACAATACTTTCCTTCCTATATATTCATATAGGCAAGAGAAAGTAAAAATAAAACTGTACTACAGGGTAGAATCTTTACTGTCGCTGATACATGTTTTTTTACAAACAAATAGTTTAGTTTTTACAAACAAATAAACTAAACTGTTTGTTGACATTTTTTATGGTCGAGCTCCTACACATGAGATGAAAAATTCTGGACACAACTGCTTTGGTTGATTATTTGTTGTGAACAATAATAAATCTTTTTTACAGAATAACATACTTTATTATTTATCAGCATATTACTTCAAATTAAATTAGGTATACGGTGCTAAGAGAAGGGGGCAATAGGTGTAAGTCATCCTTCACAAAGGGACGTTGCCTCATAAAAGGTTGGGAACCACTGCTGTAGACGTTTCTGGAAGCTCTTTTGCAGCCCAGATTCTCAGATTCACTCACTGTAGGCTTTTCACTTTTCTTCTGTCGCCCTCCGGTTTCTCTTTTTGCTCTTAAAACCCTTAGTTTGTAATTAGTTGTCTGTATTTTGTTAATTTCATTAAATTTTCTCTATATTTTCTGTTTTACTCAAATTTTTTGTAACCTCTTTAAACCATTTGTACTCACACCTTTGGTCTATTGTTTGGTGCTACTATAGTATGTGGCCTACCGCGTTATGTTTAGTGAATTTTTATTAAACGCTTTTATTTAACTTACTCTTGGATCCATAAAATCTTGCAACTTAAAATTTTAATACTTCTACCGTATCAATATGAATCAAACTTTGCACACTTGTTTATCTTCGATGACAATACGCTGTCATAAAAAAAAATTTACAAAAAAAAATTTTTTTTTTTTAACTTACTCTTGGATCCATCAAATCTTGCAACTTAAAATTTTAATACTTCTACTGTATCAATATGAATGAAACTTTGCACACTTGTTTATCTTCGATGACAATACGCTGTCATAAAAAAAAATTTACAAAAAAATTTTTTTTTAACGCTTTTATTATTACAAAATAACTTACTCTTGGATCCATCAAATCTTGCAACTTAAAATTTTAATACTTCTACCGTATCAATATGAATCAAACTTTGCACACTTGTTTATCTTCGATGACAATAGGTGTTTGTAAAAAAAAATTACAAAAAAATTTCAAAAAAATTACAAAAATATTTTTTAAAAAATTTAAAAACCGCTTTTATTTAACAATTACTTAAAAAAAGTAACTAAAAATAAAAAAATAAAAAAAATTTACAAAAAAAAATTTCAAAAAAAATCACAGAAAAAAAATTATAAAAAAAATAAAAAAAAATTTTTAAGAAACGCTATTATTTAACAATGATTCAAATAAAAAATGAACTAAAAATAAAAAATAAAAAAAATTACAGACATTACTGTTACAAATAAAAGCGTGGCGCATTTTTATACAACGAATATTTTACAATAAAAATGCGCCACGCTTTTATTTGTAACTGTAATGTCTGTAATTTTTTTTGTATTTTTTTTATTTTTTCTTTTTAGTTCATTTTTTATTTGAATCATTGTTAAATAATAGCGTTTCTTAAAAAAATTTTTTTTATTTTTTTTAATTTTTTTTATAATTTTTTTTCTGAGATTTTTTTTGTAATTTTTTTTGTAAATTTTTTTTCTTTTTTTCTTTTTAGTTATTTATTTGTTGATGTGGTAGCACTGTACACTAGCACTTTTCACAATATATGCTTTTACAATAAAAGGATAATTTAAAGAAAATAGGATAACACAAGAACAATAAAAAGGATAATAATACAATTTACAATAGCAAATAATAATGCAGAAAGGATGTTAAATATTATAAATAGGTACAAATAGTTTACATTTAAGTATGTATTTCAGTTATTTTTATGTAAAGTCTGTCGATCTATAATACACTGCCTCAAAAAAGCCACAGCTGTTTCTTCATTAGCAATTACATTTCTATAAAAATCTTTTACAGAACATTTTACTTCTAGTTAACACATAATCTTAATGAAAAATATGTGAATCTTCACTTGCGAAAAGTGCTAGTGGACAGTGCTACCACTTCAACAAATACAAATTTCACTAAACATAAGGTGGTAGGCTGCATACTATAGTAGCACTTATTGTTTAGTGTCTTAAAAATTTGTTTTATCAACCGGTTGTCATCCATTCTATAGGTACTGGTGTTCTTAAAAATTTTAATCTTTTTCTAACCGTTTCTATTAATCGTTCATTTTCCTTGTGCACTTCTTCTTGACCTCATAACCTGTATTGACCATCTGCTATCTTCGGACCCATTATCTTGCAGAGGATTTTTGTTTCCAAATTCAGACTTTGGTTTCTTGTCTTCCAGTCGAAACTGGAACTTCATACCCAATCCAGCCACTCTAACTTTTTGTGTAGATTACAAATTCCGAAAACCGTTGGTTACTATCTCTTGTAATTTCTGACTTTGATTCCTTGACTTCTGGTTCTGAGCCACTTCTGTCAAAACGAGAACTTCAAACCCAATATAGGCTTATACACACTGAAGTCACGAGATACCCTTTTGTATATGTATGGGCTATGAGGAAGGGAAGTGGAATATTTGCAGTGCTGCCAGCCTCAACAGTAAGACACTACTCGTACATTTCATTTCATATAATGAATTAATACAATAATTTCACTAACCTTCTTTTTAAACTGCGTCACCTTTATTTCAATTTTCACTTACACGTGTTTCGGTGGATCCACCATCATCAGAGTAAATAACATATAATTGAAACTAAAAACATTATTTATTAAAAATCTATAGAAAATGATACATCTTCAGTCACTTGAATAAAATTTTATTCAAGTGACTGAAGATGTATCATCTTCTATAGATTTTTAATAAATAATGTTTTTAGTTTCAATTATATGTTATTTACTCTGATGATGGTGAATAAAATTTTATTCAAGTGACTGAAGATGTATCATCTTCTATAGATTTTTAATAAATAATGTTTTTAGTTTCAATTATATGTTATTTACTCTGATGATGGTGGATCCACCGAAACACGTGTAAGTGAAAATTGAAATAAAGGTGACGCAGTTTAAAAAGAAGGTTAGTGAAATTATTGTATTAATTCATTATATGAAATAGAAATATTTAAAACTGCAGGATGCATTATAAAGATTTATTTTCGTACATTTCACTATCTGTGGTTTATTCCGAGAAAATGTTTTCTTCATAAATCTTATAAGAAATAAATATGACCTGTAATATTGCCTATAGCTTAATTAGTTACATGACTAGAAATGTTTGATTTACTGTAATTACGAATGAATCGCCTTCTTTACTATTGCTGTCATTGGCGTTTTCATTATCAGTCTCTCTAGTATCTACCTAACCGTTTTCCTTTTTTTACCAGGTGTCAACAAAACTGTTTAAAAAAAGCTTCTTCATGTCTTAAATTTCCTTCTTTATTTTTTGAATTGTGGAAAGAGAAACATCACAGTAGTTAGCCGCTTGCTCACCGCTTTTGTTAAGAGGCACGGGTAGGCATTTTTGGTGCCATTTTTGTTTAGCTTCAACTTCACAACATTTTATTACATTGTGTTCAGCACTGTGAATAGTTCGACCACGATTTGGAGAAACTGACATTTGTGTTTACAGTAACAAACAGTTATATTCGTACAGTTAACCTACAAAAGGTTCCGCGATATACTGTATTTGCTCTGGGTATAGTATAAGGTTATGTTTGTCGTACTGAAATTAAAGTAGTCGCGCATTTTTTTTTCATCCAGGAGACTCCAAAGGGAGTATAGGACATGTCAAGATAAAACTGATAAACTGAAAGTTTATCACCAATGATAAATTCATCACTTACAGAGGCGGATCTAGGGGGGGGGCTATTGGGGCTATCGCCCCCCCCAAAGCCCGGCTTTTTTTTTTTTTTGCTAAAAATTTTTTATAATTATTACCGATAATATAGTTTTTCAACTTTTTTTACTCGATTGAGTCAAATGGATTTTACGGATACAAACTAAAAAACTTAAGTTTCGAATTTGCTAACTTGGGTTCATTTACTCCTCTATTCAAACTAATTCTTAAGAATCTTATAGAATTCTATTTGAACAAAAAGAACAATGAAATACAGGATAATAACTTGTAATATAATGTTTTTTTAATATAATGTGTGTTCACATGTTCGTATGAATTCAGTGTACATCCCGCTAGAGGCGCTGTTGTGATTGGAAGTATACGAGAGTTTACAACTTTGTTATTGTTGCTACATTATTTCAGTTTTGTTTACGACACTTTGTTGAGATTAAAAGTGAAATTAAATTGTTTTTTGTCTAATCGTAAAATTTGTATACTTAAATTTTGTTGAAATTTAAGCGTAGTAAAAGGTATTATTTAATGCTTTTTTTCGTGTGATATTTTAGTAATATAGCGAGAAGGCTTAATTTCATTGTTTAAAAAGGCTCGCTAGTGTAGTGAGGGGCAGGGGCAAAATCTGTATTAAAATTTGATTTATAGGCTTTTATTGTTTCAATATTGAATAATTTAGTATTTGTTTTGCAATCTAATTCTTTAAAAATCTAAATATTTGTTAAAAAAGTAAAACTGTAAAGTGATTTTGTAAAATAAACGTGTAAAAAAATTAAAACAATAAACTAAGATTTAAAAAATACATGAAAAATTATTTCGCAGAAGTAAAAAAATTGGGGGGGGGTCAAGTCTCAATAGCCCCCCCCAAATTTGGCTTCTAGATCCGCCCTTGATCACTTACCACCAAAAATTTGTTTTTTCTACTGCTTACTTCAGTAGGCTTGTCATGAACCCATTGAATGAAATATCACACAAAATGAAAAATCAAACACAATGATAAATTCATCACTTACCAATAATTTTTTCCTGCTACTGCTTAACTCAGTAGGCTTGTGATGAACCCCTTTGTATCAAATAGTAAACAATATTTGTTTAATTAGAAGTTAAATACTTTTCAACCAAAACTATTTAAAAAGGAATTCGTGCACACTGTAAAATGTTTCATCAATCAAATATTGTTTTAGCTTTTTTTTAAAATGACTTAAATTGTCACAACTTTTAAACCTTGAGGCAATTTATTGATGTATTTTCTACCTGCATAAGTTGGTTTTTGTTCAAACAATTTAGTGTTGCGATTAGCAACATAATAATAGATACTATTATTATTTTATTAAACATCCTATGTAGGATTTTTAAACAGCCGAATTATTTAAAATTGAAATATATATTTTTCTAACCACCAGAACACGGTAACATAAAACACTTACCAATGTTTATAGTGCTTTCGTGTATCTTGTACACAGCTTCAGTAAATTAAAATTTATATCAAGTCAAAATTTAAAACTTCCTGCTACCATGGTAGATAAGGAAATCATTGATTTCCTTATTAATTTGATCAATTAATTATTGATCAACTAATTTGATCAATTGATTTCCTTATCTACCATGGTAGGAGCAGGAAGTTTTAAATTTTGACTTTATATAAATTTTAATTTACTGAAGATGTGTACAAGATACACGAAAGCGCTATAAACATTGGTAAGTGTTTTATGTTTCCGTATTCTGGTGGTTAGAAAAATATATATTTCAATAATAGATAAATGCGCACTGATGCTTATCCCCCTTTGCCCCTCCTCGCAAACAAGAGCAAACTCGTTACTCAAGTGACTATACTAATGTTTTGTGTAGATTACAAATCCGAAAACCATTGGTTGCTGTTTGTTGTCAATTGTGACATGTGGGTGTGATGGACGGATGGACAAAGGAAAATGATAGATGACAATTTTAAAAATTGCCACCAATAAAACTCTTGGGTCTTTTCTGTTTTCTCTATGCCTTTATCAAATCCGAATTCCCTAAAGGTTACAAAATTTTCCCTTTCCTGCATCTCGCGCGCCAATCTGACTAGTAATATTCCTGCGTAGTGTCAACTTCACTACGATTTCACAGTTAGTTACATAGTCTGCTATGAATTTTGTAGACTTATTTAAAAGCCTAATACTCGGACAGAGGAAGATGCTGCAGAGTTCCTTCAGGAAACGGGTTACTACATAATCCCAGAAGATGTGACAACTAACAAAGTATGCGTGAAACACTCATACGACTTTCTCTTCCCAATGTAAATAATTAAAAAATATAACGTAATAGCATAATGTAATTAGTAACAGCAAAAAAATTCAGTTAAAAATATAACTTAATAGTATTTTATTTTTAATTTTTATCAAACATCCTATGTAGGATTTTAAACAGCCATATTATTTAAAATTGAAATATATTTCTAACCACCAGAATACGGTAACATAAAACACTTACCAATGTTTATAGCGCTTTCGTGTATCTTGTACACATCTTCAGTAAATTAAAATTCATTAAAATTTTTCTACGTCAAAATTTAAAACTTCCTACTCCTACCATGGTAGATAAGGAATTATCTATCTATCCATGGTAGGAGTAGGAAGTTTTAAATTTTTAAGTAGAAAATTTTTAATGAATTATTAATTTACTGAAGATGTGTACAAGATACACAAAAGCGCTATAAACATTGGTAAGTGTTTTATTTTACTGTATTCTGGTGGTTAGAAATATATTTCAACTTAATAGTAATGTAGTAATAGCAAAATAAAACAATCAAAATATGAAATAAAACAACACAAGGTGCAACAGAACTGCATATTGGGACTGGGAAGGATGTGTGTACGCATGCGTGAATGTGTCTGTCTCAGTAAGAGTATTCAGAAAGGCAGGGAATGGACGAAATGAACAAGTGTGCAACCCTTTAGGGAATTAGGATTTGATAGTGGCATACAGAAAATGGAAAAGACCCAAACTCTTTTGTTAACAAACATTTTTGTTTATTGTTTCAGAATGTACATACACTACATTAATATAGCGGCAACTGATCTGGGACATCAAGGCACCACAGTCCAAGTAATTCGTGATCAAGAAGCAGAAAAATAATTTTTTTTTGGGTTACAATAATGTAAATTATCTCCATTTATTTTTACTCTTGATTATCATAAAATGAGGTTTTTAATTTACTTTTCCTTTTTTTTAAATTATTGTAATATTCTATGTAACAACATTTTTGGTTTATGAACGCAATTTTTAAAAATTCAAAATGAAAAATTTATGGAGTAAATTATAATTATAAAAATGAATAGTTAAATCGGTTGATTAATAAAATTTAAACACATTCAATGTTGGTAAATTTAATTGATCTGTAAGATTAATAGTGTAATTAATAAATAATATAAAAATAAATTGTAATAAATTTATATATTTTTATTTATTTGGTAGCTGCCTGTCCCAACTTCTCCTATGTATAATTTTGTTTTATTTCAGTAATTTTTAAATTAGGGTTATAAATAAACCAAAAATAAAGTTGTCTGATAAAATAACTATTGGTTTGAAATATATAAAAATTGAAAGGTTTAAGGGTTGAATATCCTTTCCCTTAGGGGTACATTTTTTAATCATTAAGGGGTAATTTGTTTAGGTGCATTGTAGGTAACATCTTCGAGTTTCAGCCGTCTAGTTTATCTGTAACTGAGTTAAAAACATTGATTTAAGGGTTGAACTCCCTTTATAACCCTTAACGAGTAAGTAATTTTGAAATTATTGTTGAGGTGTATTTTTAGCATCACTATACGTAACATTTCCACTGAGTTTCAGCCATGTAACTCGTCTGGAGTTTAGTAAATAAAAAATATTGGTTTATGAGTTTGACACAGTTTTCAACCTTCTGGGGTATATTTTGGAAAATGTTAAGCGGTAACTTTTTAGTTACACTATAAATAATATCACAAAAATTCAGCCATCTTAACTTATCTGGGTTTTATCTGCGGTCTTGGGTTTGAATCCCATTCAGGCACGGCATATTTTCATACGTTACAAAAAAATCATTTCATCCTTCACCATCTGCATTAGCAGTAATTGCAGAACAGTCAGACGTTAAACAAAAAAAAAAAAAAAAAAACTTATCTGGAACTTGGTAAACAATAAACGTTGGTTTAACAGTTTTTTTTTTGTTTTTATATTCCTAATTTGTGTACGTTGCAATCTGTTCAATTTAGAACAATAAGCAACCCCATGACCCAATGAGATGAGGATGATGTGGATGATGTGTATGACGTGTAAATGAGGTGTAGTCTTGTACAGACCCAGGTCGACCACTCCTGAGAGAGTATGGTTAATTGAACCCCAACCATCAAAGTACACCGGCAACCACTGTCTAGTATTCAAATTCGTATAAAAGTAACTACCTTCACTAGGATTTGAACCATGAAGCTTCATCTCCGAAAATCAGATGTTAAACAGCTGATTTTGGCAACGACTTTACCTCTAGACCAACCTGGTGGGTTGGTTTAACAGTTGAACACCATTTTTATTCCCTTAGGGTTACATTTTGGAAACGGTGGGATAATTTTTGTAGTTGAACTATGAGTAACATCTTCACCAAATTTAGCCGCCTGGCTTGACTGGAACTTATTGGAAACTGTCAATTTAAGGATTGAAGACCCTTTTCAGCCCTTTAACAGTGGAATGTCAAAATCCCTTATGTTTAACTTTTTTATTTACCTTAAAGGGAATATTCCCTCCAAATTTCAGCTTTTTCTAGCTGTTATTTAAGTAAGAGAATTAGAGATGAGTGAGTGAGTCAGTCAGTGAGGGCTTTCCCATTTATACATAGATTTTTATTTCATGAAGTAAAGTTCAGTACTAACACGTTTTACTGGACAAATTGGAATCAGAAGCGATTCAGAAAATTAGAATCCAGTTAAACAGGATAAAAGGAAATTTACAAAAAGAAAATTTGGTGTGAAACTCGCACAACTTTCTCTTGCTAATGCAAATAATGACCAATATAACCTAACATTAGTAATAAAACATTAGAAATAAACAAAAAACTAACCTCAAAAAACATAACCTAATTTTAATCATGAGTGAAAGACCCAAAATGAAAATCGACCTCAGTTTGGCTTAAAAATACGGAAAATCACTGTTTCACGCTAAACTGGGCTCTATAGAGGAAAATGCTATAAATAAAAGTTGTAGATCCTTTAATTTCCTATAAATTTGATTATGTACACTTTTGTCGTAAAATGCATACTAAGGCCGAAATCTTAAAAAAATCTATTTTTACAAGTTTTCGTGAGAAAAAACAGAAAATCGATAATTACCGCTAAAATAAGGGTAATAAAAAAAATGTATGAAATAAAAGTTGTAGGATTTTTAATTTTCTACAACTTTAATTGCATAAATTTTTGCGCTAAATGCATAATAAAGCCGCAATCATAAAAAACAACTTTTTACTTGAAAACCGCCTCGCCAAGAATTTCAGCAAACATGATGCCTACCCTATCTTGTAGAGCATAAAAAAATTTGTAAAACAGGCGATTTTTAAAAAACCATCATAGGACTAGTTTTTGAGAAAATCGCAAAAAAGTGAAAAATTACACGAATGAACTACCACTACTTCTGGTTGACTGATTTTGTTGCAAATGTTTGTGTCAGGTCTCGGTAGTGGTATCAAGTTTCAAGTTCGTACGATGTTCCGTTCTTGAGATATTCTGTTCACACACGCACGCACGCACACACACACACACACACACCAATCTCAAAAAACATGTTTTTTGGGGTTCAGGGGGTCTGAAAACGTGTACATCCAGGGAAAACTCGTTTTCGAAAAATCGACAAGAAAACAATCTTTTCCTTCCTATATATTCATACAGCCAAGAGAGAGTAAAAAATTATAATTGGAAAACTTGAATCAGTCATTTCAGAAAGCCCACAAGTCAAAATTTTACCTTTTTTGGTGCATTTTAGTAGGTAGGCCTACTAACTGAATATAATTACACCAGCCCTACAGAAAAGTCACATAATTCTGGCATTCCTTAAGCAATATAATATAACACTAATAAAATGTTTATATTAAAGGCTTGCTCTCTTCCAATTAAAAAACGTAAAAAGATGATCTATTGAAAGCTCTTATTTTCTAGAGGAACAGGTTATACAAAGTTTACACAGAAATATTTTTTTTGAGGGAGATAACTACAGTTTGTGATGACGACGAAGAACGTAAATAGTCCTAAAAACCATCATTTCTCTTTTTCTTAAGAATTTTAATTTTTATTATTGCAAAACGTTACTTTAAGTCACTAATATAAACTAGTGAAATAAAAATAATGAATACTGTTATACAACACAAGTTTCTTCTGGTTTAACAATGTATTTTTACAGAAAACAATGCAAGCATTTTGCTCCAATTTCAGTAACACCTTAAGTCAAAATTTTCAATTTTATTTATTTTAAAAGTGGCTTATCTTAAAAAAGACAAAAGTATACATTTGGTATTAAAGGGGACAACCCTCTGAACAAATTACACTTTTTAATGAAACGTAGTAAATAATATGTTTTTAAATTTTTTTTTAAAAGTTAGTTTTTTACATAAGGGCTTTCTGAAATGACTGATTCATTTTTGGTTTCTTATAATTTTCTGTCTGCCCATAACAGACAGGTGGGGAGTGTCAAATTATTTACACCCAATCTGTTAGTTGCAGGGCTAAAATAAATAGTTATGTTTCTTATCGCATGGTCAGCCAATTAAATGACTGAATCGTTTAAGAACAGAAGAGGTAGAGGTGTAAAAGACACTAATCAGAGTTATCTCCTCTGAAAGTAATGAATTTCATTATACAGCCAGACCCTTTGATGAATGAAGTGAAGGTATCATTTGCAGAGTGGAAAATTTGTGCTTTTCAGAGGGCCCGGCATGCTGATAAGCGTACTTTTCCACTCAGTGAGGAAGGCAATGGTAAATCACCTTACTCCTCGTTTTACTTAGTAAAGCCTCTAGAGGTTCAAACCAGCTTTTCGGCTGATAACCTGAACAACATAATTTTCTGTACAGTAACACACTAGGTACAATATGTCAATGTTTGAATTTCATTACAAAGAAATTATTTATTTTTCTTTACTCTTGTATGGTGTTTATAAAAGTAACACTATCACACAATTGTTTCACAATCATAAGTTCAGCCAGTGTGGTGTTGGGCTGCTGCTCCAAGTATGCCATAATTATATCCCCAGTGTGACTCACCAAGAATTAGAATCATCTTTACTTACAATCTTTAAAAGATTAGGCTATACATAGCGTCTTATTAAAACTAGCTAGAGTAATGTAACTATATTGCTACAGTTAGTTTACAGTGTTTACAGTTCCAAAATCAATAGATTAATAAGCGTTGAAATATGTACCTATTTCTAATCCACCAGAATACGGTAACATTAAACAATTATCAATTGAAGTGCTTTCGTGTATCTTGTACAGATCGTCAGTAAAATAATTAATATGAGTAAAATTCTAGCCACCCAATCGGCCAGCCCGTTGGCGTAGTGGTTAACGCAACTGGATTCTACGCCGGGATCTCGGGTTCGATTCCCAGTCAGGTCTCGCATTTTTTTATCACTCATCTTCATCTATCATCCGTCTCAGCGTCTGCATCAGCAGAAATTGCAAAACAGTCAGGTGTAGAAAAAAATAGACAGCCATCAAAACGATACCTACAATATAACTGATTTGTTAGGTGATCTAAAGCAAGCTTTTCTTTGAGGACCAATTAATTTACATCTCAAGAGATTAAATTTTTTTAGCCCAATTTTTAAATGTTGAAGTAAACAGCCAAATTATAGAAGAAATTTATTATTCTGTATCTAAACTTTCTTCAAGAAGATAATATTTTATATATTGGCAAGTCTGGTATTTTTAATTTTTTGTTTTATCTTGTTGGTGAATTTAATAGAACAAATTGCGTATTACAAAGTGTTTAATTATATGATAACATTTAAATAATCCTATCCGATTATCAGATAAATTGTGAAGTAATTTGTAGCTGGTGCGACCAGTACATTGTCTAAAAGAATTTAACATTGGCATCGATACGGAGCGAAATTTTTGCAAATTCAACAGATATTTCGTTGGTACAACGAACGATTCAATCTCGAACATCTCATCACAGTCGTTTGACACTTGTGAAGGTCAACCGATTGCACAGTAGTTTTGTATTTATTAATAATTTTGGCTAATTTGCCGCTTTCATAAAATTTTTAGTGTAAATAATTGAAAATGCCAGTTTTTAAATTAGAAACTAACCTTCCAAAAAGTAAAATTCCTGATAAATTTCTCGAATCAACTACGAAAGTAATTGCTAAAGCCCTTGGAAAGCCTGAAAATGTAAGTATAAATACCGCATATACTTAACCTTAGTTTTAGTGTAAGAATATTTGAATTATTTTACTCATTTTTGTGATTTTAGTACACTAAAAGTGAAAATGTACACTTAACATATTTTTCCGGTATCCAAGTTGGTATCGTGTTGTTGTTGTTAGATACCGGCTTAAACGTGGTTTAAGTGGTTTTAACCTTCTCAAGAGAACTTCAATCCTGTTACTAATAGTACGCTTCTGTAGATATTTTAATAGAAAAATTCAGTTTGATAAATATATTTACTAATTTATAACTTTATTTTCTGTTTACTTTAAAATTTAGGCCGATAGTGATCTGTAAATCAAGCTAGATAATTTTTTTTTTATAATTCCTAATTTGTGTACGTTGCAATCTGTTCAATTTAGAACAATAAGCAACCCCATGACCCAATGAGATGAGGATGATGTGTATGACTTGTAAATGAGGTGTAGTCGTGTACAGACCCAGGCAGACCATTCCTGAGAGAGTATGGTTAATTAAACCCCAACCATCAAAGTACACCGGTAACCACTGTCTAGTATTCAAATCCATATAAAAGTAACTACCTTTACTAGGATTTGAACCAGGAACCTTCGTCTCCGAAAATCAGCTGTTGAACAGCTGATTTTGGCGACGACTACCTCTAGACCAACCTGGTGGGTCGAGCTAGATAATAAAGTGCATAGATGTGTTAAATCCACTGTGCAGATTGTTGAAAGTTGAATCTAGTCAGTTATATAAGTGCTTTGATAATTATTTACTGGAACTTTAATAGTCTTCTACACTACCGTTGTACAATCTCATATTTATTTTGTAGCTATATATTTTTTTCTGGTAAACTACTGAAGAATTAATGAATTAAACAAAAATATTTCCATAGAGAACATGTGAATTATAATACATATGAATTATTTTCATTTAATTTAACACAGTTTTGGATCGGTAGTGTTATTTATTAGAAATAAATAACGATGCTGTTTGCAAAATTACTCTCAGTGTACCTGTTTAGAAGAATTAAAATTTTTAATAGGTTTCTGTTTGAAACTACAAATTTCCGACTTTATTGTAATGAAATAGTTAAAATTTATTTTTTATTGAACTATTATTGAAATTTTCCCAGATAATTTTTGAGTGCAATACAGAGATGTTTACAGAAGTAATCTAAAATATATTAAGATACTTTAATATTTATTAAAGTAATGGTATTAGTCTATAATCAAAAGTTGTTTGAGGTTAATTCTCAATTATATCTAGAGATTTAAAAAAAAAATATGGTTTTTCTCAAACATGTTATGGTTATTTTGGTATGCAAGAATTACCAATAGGGAACTTATTGAACTGCTGGAGAACCTAGAGATCCACCTGGATAATGACTAACATGGTAACAATACATCTGGACCAAAAGAGAACAGCTGATATTAAAATTTGTATTGTATTCTTGGCAGACAATTAAGCATTTCGCTTGAAATGCGCCCGGTAAGAGTTTTCGCAGCCGGCGCAAGCGAACTGCTTATTTAGCGCTAACAACTTTGATCGAATTTCACATTTATCTTTATTCTTTTAATTATCGATCAAAACATGTTTCCAATGCTTTAGTATAACATTGTTTCACTTTAAACGACATTTAGTCTTCATTTCAGTATTAAAAACAAACTGCAAACATTTATTTTCAATAATTTTAATGCCGCGGGACCCGATTTAGTATGTTTTTTTATATCGGATCTCGGAAAATGTCCTCCTCCTCCGATTGACGTTAGGTGGCAGCACCGTATACATGTTACATGTTACGGTTCGGCTGCCCTGTCTTATATGCTATAATTTTGCTGTGAGTTGGCATGCTCGGCTAGCTCAGTCGGTAGAGCATTAGACTCTTAATCTCAGGGTCGTGGGTTCGAGCCCCACGTTGGGCGGTTAATTTTTTTCTTCATAAAATCAATTTTATACAAACAATTTATTTACAAAAAAGGTAAAACTATAATAAATTATTATTATTTTTATTATTATTTTTATTATTATTGTTATTATAAATAATAAATTATTTTTTAACGTCATACTTATCATCTCGCGTATTGTTATGATAGAACATAATTATCCTCACAAAATTACAATAAAATTGTAAACTGACCGGTAAGAGTTTTGCAGAAACGGTCGCATCAATAGTCAATTTATTTTTAGAAATTATATAATATATTCAACAAAACGTTATGATATCCTCTCAAAATTACAATAAAATTGTAAACTGACCGGTAAGAGTTTTGCAGAAACTGCGTTGTACTAACAATTCAAAGGTGTAACAAAAGGTTAAGGATATCTGGAGTAGGTAAGAGTTTGAAAATATGGCACAAACATCACAAAAACGTATAAATTAAAAATCTATATATAATTAAGTTTATATATAGATTGTTAATTTATACGTTTTTGTGATGTTTGTGCCATATTTTCAAACTCTTACCTACTCCAGATATCCTTAACCTTTTGTTACACCTTTGAATTGTTAGTACAACGCAGTTTCTGCAAAACTCTTACCGGTCAGTTTACAATTTTATTGTAATTTTGAGATTTTAACTACCATTGCAGAACTAATTATAAATTTACAAAGTAATTACCAAGCCATGAGTATACGAGGTGTGGCTATTAAATAACGAGACTGACGTTGTGAAAGATTTTATTTTTATTTTATACATAATCACTTATTGTCACCTTCAATATACACTCCTTCTCTATCCCTACAACGCTCCATGTAAATTTTCCATTGTTGGAAACAGTGCTGGAAGTCATCTTCTGTCAGCTCCTTCAGGGCACGTGCCGCTTTCTCTTTTACAGCTTTCACAGACTCAAATCTTGTCCCTTTTAATGCAGATTTCACCTTAGGGAACAGGTAGAAGTCACATGTTGCAAGATCTGGTGAATAAAGTGGATGTTCTAACACTGAGATGCTGTACTTGGCTAGGAACTTCTTGACAGATAATGCGGAATGAGCTGGCGCATTGTCTTGATGGAGAACCCATGATTTGTCCTTCCACATTTTGGGGCGTTTTTTTCCTTACTCTTTGACGTAATTTAGAAATTACCTTAAGGTAGTAATATTGATTAATTGTTTGACCTTCAGGAACCCAGTGAAGGTACACAATCCCATGGATATAAAAAAAAACAATCACCATTGCTTTAAATTTTGACTTGCTAATTTGAGCATTTTTGGGTCTCGGTGAAGTTCGGCTCTTCCAGTGCAAGGATTGGCGCTTTGTTTTCGGATCATAAGTAAAAAAACCACGTTTCATCACATGTTTATATCGTTTCCAAAAAATTTGGGTTATTTTCAATTGCATACAAAGTGTCAGTACAAACATTTTTGCGAGCTTCTTGTTGTTCAAACGTTAGAGTTTTAGGCACCATTTTAGCACACAGTTTTCAAATGTTAAAATTGTCATGTTATATTTGCCGTACACATTCTTTATCAATACCTACAGTTTCACCAATTGTGTGAATACTTAATTGATGGTCAGACCGAATCAAATTACCGATTTTTTCGACATTTTCATCTGTTTTTGACATTGAAGGGCGACCTGGCCGTGAATCATCGTCAACGTCTTCTCTGCCATCTTTAAAACACTTAAACCATTCAAAAACATGTGCTCACGATAAACATTCACTGCCATACACTTCTTTCAGTAAATTATAAGTTTCAGTAGCAGTTTTTCCAAGTTTAAAGTGAAATTTCACAATAATTCATTGCTCTACTATTACACTAACCATTTTATCATGGGAAACAAAAAAAAAACAATAACGCGAACGTATGCTCTGACTAAATTGTGTTGTGTACAGAAGCGAGACTAGCTGCATACTAAAGACAAAGGTTCACATTAAACAGCTGTTGATTAATGGCAGTTGGTGCATGCCTCCTTGATCCGCAGCGTCAGTCTCGTTAACTGATCTTATATCAAGAACACTGTCTTTTTCTACAAGTTTTGAGTTCTTCGGAGTGCAGCAGCCATCTTTCTTTGCCTGCTGTTTTTCACCAATCCTTGTATTCTGATTTACATATTGTTAACTTCACTGTCATTTGTATTTATATAAATGGGAAAGCCCTCGTTGACTGACTCATATTTTCATCACTAATCTTCTACTTGCAGAGTAGCTAGAAACCTGAAATGTGGAGGGATATTTCCTTTAGTGTTAGAAAAGGTAGACATGAACGATTTTAACATTCCACTGTTTAAGGGTTGAAAAGGGGTTCAACCCTTATTGTTTGGGTGTTCAAAAGTTATTTTCCATTTACTAAGTTCCTTTAAATGACAGCTAGATGGCTGAAACTTAGTGAAGATATTACTTACAGTTGAACTACAAAAATTATCTCTTAATCATTTCCAAAATGTACCCCTAAAGGGATTAAAATGCTGTTTGACCCTTAAACCAATATTTATTGTTTACTAATTTCCTGACAAGTTGGATGAATGTCAGTGATGTTATGTGTAGTGCATCTAAAAAAACTATCTCATAAAAATTTCCAAAATATACTCCTGGAAGGTTGAAAAGGATCTTCAACCCTGAAAACAATATTTTTTATTTATTAAGTTCCAGACAAGTTAGATGACTGAAACTTGACGGAGATGTTACATGTAGTGGCGCTAAAAATATTACACCTTAACAATTACAAATTGTACCTGTAATTAAAGCAATATTTTTTGTTTATTAATTTCTGGATGAAGTAGATGGGTGAAACTCGTTGGAGTGTTCAGATCGATACATCAGATTTTTCCACATCAGAAAATCTTATTTTTGATTTATTTATTACTCTAATTTAAAAATCCCTGAACGAAAACAAATTATGCCCAGTTGAAGCTGGAACGGGCAGAATTTTAATATAAAAAGTTTATATTATTCCAGTATAATTTTAGGTATATTAATACATACCTGTTCAACTAATTATGCTAACCATTCTTCAATAAATACCATGCTAGTGAATTTTATTTCAATAGATGACATTATTTCTTTAAATCCGTTTCATCAGAGTCGAGCCTCGTTTAGGCTGACAAGCTCCCAGGGCTTTAGAAATGGTTAAATTGTTTAATGTAGTTTATTTACCCGGTATTTTTGGTTATTTAGTATTTTTTTATGCATTGGTATGGATTTTTTTAAATATTTTTGTTTTCTTTATGTACCGATGTTTTATGTACGTTTTTCTTTCGGAACCGTTCTTTGTTTGCAAACTGAAGTTTTCACAATGACACTCTCTCTACCCAATTTCATGCTCGGTTCTCATCATGCGGTCTTTGGTTTGAATCCCATTCAGGCACGGCATATTTTCATACGTTAAAAAAAATCATTTGATCCTTCACAGTCTGCATTAGCAGTAATTGCAGAACGGTCGGACGTTAAACCAAAAAAAAAAAAAATCTACCCAATTAATTAAGGTACTTTTTTCTGTCTGTATAAGTTTATGATTAAGGTATAGTACATTAATTTATATTTGTGTAATTGTGATTTAGTTTGTAATAAATTACTGTTTATTTTATAAGTAATTTTTTTTTTTTTTTTTTTTGATTCATTTATTTAACGTCGCATCAACTGCTGTGGTCATTAGCGACGACGTTGGGGTGTAACTTTTGTATGATGGAGGATGAAATGATTTTTGTAACTTATAAAAATATACCGTGCCCGAGTGGGATTCGAACCCAGTAATATTGTTTCTTTCATTGGGCCACTTTGGCCTGTTGTAAACAATCTATTACATTTAACCCTTTCAATGCCCAAACAATTTTTAAAAGCTTGATCTTAAAGTGTCATATAATTTGTGTAAGGATGTACAAAAAGTGCCAACCCTTATTTTGACTAAACTTTCAAGCGTAAGCCTGCCATTGCCAATCAAACTTTCAACGTTACAGAAAAATAAAATTTCCTGTTAAAAATTAATTTATATTGTGTTCATAAATCGCTCTAACACTAGAAAACATTCAAAATTCAAAAAATTATTGGTTAGTAACATCGACAGCTTGGTCATTTGCGACTACTGTCAGTTTTGGTATTGTAACGGTGGTTTTAACGTTTCAAAATTTCCAGACACTAGCCGGGAATAGAACTCGGGACCTTTCGCTTTGTAGGCTAGCGCGCTAGGCAGTACGCCACGGAAGTGGTCTTAAAATACATTATTCCATTAATTTTTGTTTAAAAACAGTTATTTTTGTAAACGTTCGGTCATCCGGTCGTTGGCACTTTATACATAACTTATGGCCGTCCGATAAACCGGATGATGGAACAACGTAAGATATCGACGTCCTGTTTTTCGGACGTTGGCACTGAAAGGGATAAATAAATAAATAAATACATTGATACAGTAATTTTCTTTCTAGAACCCTCAGAAGTATTCATGTAACGGGTGATTCAAAAAGAGCGCCGGTTTTTAAACGGCTGGTAAATTTTTGTTTATCGGTTGGCAACATTGTTAGACCTCATTTCTATTTCGGAGAACATTCCGATTGACGATTCAGTTGTAGTTTCTCTTGTTCGCAGTGTAGTACTCTCGCAGTCTGTGTCTGACCATGGAGAAGTTTACTATTGCACAACGAGTGTTAATCGTCAAAACATTTTACCAGAGTGGAGAGAGTTATGCGGCTACTGTCAGGCGACTTCGCGGTACTCTAGGACGTAATGAAGCACCGAATGAATCAATAGTTCGCAGGCTCATGAAAAAGTTTTTTGAGACGGGTTCAACAGTCGACCTTAAAAGTTCTGGACGTCGTCGTTCTGGCCGAACTGAGCAGAACGTTGCGTTGGTTAGTGACAGTGTGGCTGTTAGCCCAGCAAAATCAATACGTCGCCGTTCTCAACAATTGGGCTTACGATGTTCTTCTGTACGGAGAATTCTTCGGTACGATCTCCAATATCACCCGTATAAAATTCAGTTGACGCAACATTTAAAAGTGGCAGACCACCAGAAGAGACGACAGTTTGTTGACTGGGTATTGAGAAAACGGCAGGATGATGACACCTTCGCAAACAAAATTGACGCCTTGTGACTTTTATCTTTGGGGTCATCTGAAGTCATTGGTGTATGCCAATAAACCCCGAAACATCAATGACTTGAAGGAGGAAATTCGACGGGTTATCGGGCAAATGGAAGTCGAAACTTGTCGTGCAGTAATATCCAATTTCATGGACAGAGTTGATGCGTGCCAGCGCAGTAGAGGAGGACACATGCATGACATAATTTTTCATACATGAAATCGGAAGGTAAGATGAACTTGTTGATGTATTTATTTTCAGTTTTTCAATAAAATAAATCTCTTAATTTGATATATCAAAACCGGCGCTCTTTTTGAATCGACCTATAGTATAATTTTATTGTTTTATTTTTCAGTATTGTGTAGTCCTTATTATACCAGATCAATTGCTATCATTTGGTGGTACAACTGAATTATGTGGTAATGCTTCCTTAATGAGTATCGGACAACTTGGAGTAGCTGAGAACAAAAAGATCGCTGCAGCGATATATGACCACATTGAAAAGAACTTAGGAATTCCTAAAGACAGGTGAATACATGTATAATTATTCTTCAATATTCTATCTCCTTTGGAAATGTTTGCTTTTGTTGATTATTTAGTGCTGTTTGTGGAATTTGTGGATGATTCACTGTGGTTATACATACAACTGACATTTTTACTTGGACAGTCCCTTTGTTAAATGATCCTTCTAATCAGTTTTTAGATGTTATCACACCAATTTTTACTTTCTCTTGCCTATATGAATATATAGAAAGGAGAGTATTGTTTTCATGTCGACTTTTTGAAATCGAGTTTTCACCGGATCTATACGTTTTCAGACCCCCTGAACCCATAAAACATGTTTTTAGCGATTGGTCTGTGTGTCTGTGTGTGTGTGTATACAAAATATCTCAAGAACAGAACATCGTACGAACTTGAAACTTGAAACTTAATTTACATACCCTTACCAGACCCGACACGAACATTTTCATCAAAATCGGTCAACCGGAAGTAGTAGTTTATTCGTATAATTTTTCACTTTTTTGCAATTTTCTCAAAAACTGGTCCTACGATTTTTTTAAAAATCGCCTGCTTTACTAAATTTTTTATTCCCTACAAGATAGAGTAGGCGTCATGTGTGCTGAAATTCTTGGTGAGGGTGTTTTTTTAAGATTACGGCTTTAATATGCATTTTAGCGCAAAACTTTATATAATAAAAATTGTAGAGAATTTAAAATCCTACAACTTTTATTTCAAACAATTGTTTGTATAATGCTTAGTTTAGTGGTAATTTGTGATTTTCTGTTTTTTTCTCACGAAAATTGTGAAAAATTGATTTTTTTAAGATTTTGGCCTTAGTATGCATTTTACGACAAAAGTTTATATAATTAAATTTATAGAAAATTAAAAGATCTACAACTTTTATTTAGAGCATTTTTCTCTACAGAGCCTAGTTTAGAGAGAAAGAATGATTTCCCGTATTTCTAAGCCGAACTGAGGTTGATTTTCATTTTGCGTCTTTCACTCATGATTAAAGTTAGGTTATCTTTATTAAGGTTAGTTTTTTGTTTATTTCTTATGTAAGGTTTATTGTTAATTATTTTCACTGGCAAGAGAAAGTTGTGCGAGTGTTTCACACCAGATTTTTTTTTTTACTGTACCTTTTTCCAAGATTGAGTTTACTTTTTACAGACACAGAGTTCAAAAATAAGTCTTTATAATGCATCCTGCAGCTTGAAATCAATTCAGTTTTGTTTAATAAAAATTTCAGTAACTTTTTCAGCTGCCTTGATCATTATTATTTACTTACATGTGTTTCGGTGTAGCCACCATCACCAGAGTACACAAAATATCATGTAAAACTTAAAAAATTTTATAAAACAAGTTTATAAATTTTTTTATAAAAAAAAAGGTTTTATTTTATAAATTGTTTTATATAGATGATTAACACGTTGACTGTCGCACTAAATTTTATGACACTTACAGCGGGGCCATCATACTTTTTTTTTATTTTTCACATTTTATTCCTTTTTTCTTATTTTACTTCATTTATTAATTAAAATAATAACAGCTATTTTTTTTTTGTAAAATTAAGTTGCGACGCACTTTTGGGTCACATGGCCTGCTGGAATGATTGTACATTTCAGAGCCATGTGACCCATTTTTGCGTCACAATAAAAAATGTAATAAACATAATTGTGTTTAGTTGCAAAGTATTCTAGACTATTTCTTTCAACCAAAATAAGCATAAGAAATAATAAAATGAAAAATAATAGCAACATTCTTGTAGAGGACAACAAGGAAAACTACCAGTATACGAAATATCCTATTATTTAAAAAATACCAACTATTTAAACAGTCTTAAGTGTATAATGTCACTCTCTGAAGCTGTAGCTTTTGAAACCAGAAAACACGGCTTAAAAATCAGTCATGTACTGTGGCTCATTTTTGATGCACGTGGCCCATTTTTAGTTTCTCTTGCCTATATGAATATATAGGAAGGAAAGTATTGTTTTCATGTCGATTTTTCGAAATCGAGTTTTCACCGGATCTATACGTTTTCAGACCCCCTGAACCCAAAAAACATGTTTTTAGCGATTGGTCTGTGTGTGTGTCTGTCTGTGTGTGAACAGAATATCTCAAGAACGGAACATCGTACGAACTTGAAACTTGAAACTTAAGTTACATACCACTACCGGACGCGACACGAACATTTTCATCAAAATCGGTCAACCGGAAGTAGTAGTTTATTCGTATAATTTTTCACTTTTTTGCGATTTTCTCAAAAACTAGTCCTACGATTTTTTTTAAAATCGCCTGGTTTACTACATTTTTTATGCTCTACAATATAGGGTAGGCGCCATGTTTGCTGAAATTCTGCGTGAGGCTGTTTTTACGTAAAAACATTTTCTTTTTAAGATTGCGGCTTTAATATGCATTTTAGCGCAAAATGTTATATAATAAAAGTTGTAGAGAATGTAAAATTCTACAACTTTTATTTCAAACATTTTTTTGTATAACGCTTAGTTTAGCGGTAATTTGCGATTTTCTGGTTTTTTCTCACGAAAACGTGAGAAAAATCGATTTTTTTAACATTTCGGTCTTAGTATGCATTTTACGACAAAAGTATGTATAATTAAATTTATAGAAAATTAAAAGATGTACAACTTTTGTTTAGAGCATTTTTCTCTACAGAGCCTAGTTTAGCGTGAAAGCGTGATTTTCCGTATTTTTAAGCCAAACTGAGTTCGATTGTCATTTTGCGTCATTCACTCATGATTAAAATAAGGTTATGTTTTTGAGGTTAGTTTTTGTTTATTTCTAATATTTTATTAATAAAGTTAGGTTTATTATTAATTATTTGCATTGGCAAGAGAAAGTTGTGTGAGTGTTTCACACCAGATTTTTAAAGACAACTGTGACACATATTTGGGTCACGTAGCAGTCAACGTGTTAAAGATGCAATATCTTCCGTATTGCTTGAGTCCCAGCTCTGTGTAGTTGAAAGGAATGCAGTGGGTTGTGATAGCAGTGGGAGAATGAATGAGTTAGTAGTGTTTCACAGCTGATCTGTAGTGGTAGCGTGTACTATAGGGTGATTCAAAAAGAGCGCCGGTTTTGATATGTCAAATTAAGAGATTTATTTTATTGAAAAACTGAAAATAAATACATCAACAAGTTCATCTTACCTTCCGATTTCATGTATGAAAAATGATGTCATGCATGTGTCCTCCTCTACTGCGCTGGCACGCATCAACTCTGTCCATGAAATTGGATATTACTGCACGACAAGTTTCGAATTCCATTTGCCCGATAACTCGTCGAATTTCCTCCTTCAAGTCATTGATGTTTCGGGGTTTATTGGCATACACCAATGACTTCAGATGACCCCAAAGATAAAAGTCACAAGGCGTCAAGTCACACGACCTTGGTGGCCATTGATGGTCGGAATTACGAGAAATCATGCGATCCTGGAACCGTTCACGGAGCAACAACACTGTTTCTAGTGCAGAAACTGAATTTTATACGGGTGATATTGGAGATCGTACCGAAGAATACTCCGTACAGAAGAACATCGTAAACCCAATTGTTGAGAACGGCGACGTATTGATTTTGCTGGGCTAACAGCCACACTGTCACGAACCAACGCAATGTTCTGCTCAGTTCGGCCAGAACGACGACGTCCAGAACTTTTAAGGTCGACTGTTGAACCCGTCTCAAAAAACTTTTTCTTGAGCCTGCGAACTGTTGATTCATTCGGTGCTTCATTACGTCCTAGAGTACCGCGAAGTCGCCTGACAGTAGCCGCATAACTCTCTCCACTCTGGTAAAATGTTTTGACGATTAACACTCGTTGTGCAATAGTAAACTTCTCCATGGTTAGACACAGACTGCGAGAGTACTACACTGCAAACAAGAGAAACTACAACTGAATCGTCAATCGGAATGTTCTCCGAAATAGAAATGAGGTCTAACAATGTTGCCAACCGATAAACAAAAATTTACCAGCAGTTTAAAAACCGGCGCTCTTTTTGAATCACCCGTTACATCATAAGGATCAAAGCAGCTGAAGCGGTTCATGAAATTTATATAACATAACTTAACTAGATAACACAATTGTTATAGAAAAATTAAAAAAGAATACAATTTAAAACTGCCCGTAAGAGACAGGTGGAGTGTCAAATTATTTACACTCAATCTATTCGTTGCAGGGCTAAAATAAATAGTTCTGTTTCTTATCACATTGTCAGCCAATTAAATGACTGAATCATTTAAGAACAGAAGAGGTAGATGTGTAAAAGACACTAATCAGAGTTATCTCCTCTGAAAGTAATGAATTTCATTATACACCCAGACCCTGTGATGAATGAAGTGAAGGTGTCATTTGCAGAGTGGAAAATTTGTGCTTTTCAGAGGGCCCGGCATGCTGATAAGTGTACTTTTCCACTCAGTGAGGAAGGTAATTGTAAACCACCTTACTCCTCGTTTTACTTAGTATAGCCTCTAGAGGTTCAAACCAGCTTTTCGGCTGATGACCTAAACAACAACAACACAATTTAAAAGTTTACGCGTAGTTATAGGCAGAATATTATTAAAATTTCTATTTTTTAGTGCTAGACGCTGATATACGAGGCGTATTTTTAAAGTAACTACCGTTTGAAAATAAAAAAAAAATAAAAGGAAATTTGCAAAAACTAATTTTATTTTCGGAATCTACATACTTTTATCTATTTTTCTACATAGTTTCCAAGTTTTTGTAAACCCTTATCATATCGCACAACTAAATTTTGGAAACCTTCTTCATAAAAACTTGCCGCCTGCTGTTATAACCAAAAATTCACGGCCGTTTTCAATTCGTCGTCATCGTCATAACGGCTGCCGCCCAAGTGATGTTTCAGATGACGGAAGAGATGAAAGTTGCTCAGCGCAAGGTCCGGGTTGTAGGGTGGGTGGTCCAAAACTTCCCAGCCAAAAGAGTCCAATGCAGCTCGGGTCTGAGCGGCAGTGTGAGGGCTTGCATTATCGTGCAGAAACAAAATTCCTTTTGTGAGCATGCCACGTCTCTTGTTTTGAATTGCTCTGCGCAGCTTCCTCAGGATTTGGCAGTAGGCTTCTGCATTTATTGTCGTTCCTCGTTCCATAAAGTCGACCAGCAAAACTCATGCCTATCCCAAAACACGGACGCCATGATCTTGCGCTGTGACAAAGTCTGTTAGGCTTTGACCTTTACGGGAGAGTGCGTGTGTCTCCATTCCATGCTTTGTTGTTTCGATTCGGGAGTGAAATGCGAAAGCCACGTTTCGTCTCCAGTTACGATCCGACTCAGGATGTCGTCACCATTTTCGTCATAACGTGTCAGAAAATTCAAGGAACTCTCGAGTCTTTTGTGTTTGTGCTCCTCCGTCAGGAGTTTAGAGACCCAACGCGAGCACAGTTTCTTAAAGTTTAATTTTTCATTAACAATTTTGTAAATCACAGACCTCGAAACGTCGGGAAATTCGTCATCTGAAACATCACTTGGGCGGCAACCGTTATGACGATGACGACGATTTGAAAACGGCCGTGAATTCTTGGTTATCACAGCAGGCGGCAAGTTTTTATGAAGAAGGTTTCCAAAATTTAGTTGTGCGATATGATAAGGGTTTACAAAAACTTGGAAACTATGTACAAAAATAGATAAACGTATGTAGATTCCGAAAATAAAATTAGTTTTTGCAAATTTCCTTTTATTTTTTTTTTATTTTCAAATGGTACTTACTTTAAAAATACGCCTCGTAGATAATCCATTGAGAAAAACTAACCACAAAAAGATAAGAAACTTTAATGGTATTCTGCCTGTAACTATTAAACTGTAAACTCTCAAACTTTATTTTTTTATAAAAATTTTGTTTCCATATTGTTATTGTAATCTTGGAAAAATGTAACAATAAAATAAATTGCACTTACCAAAATTTGTAGAAAATTTTCAAAAATTGCTGAGAATGACTGGAGAGTTGAATTAAGATATGGTTAACAGATAAGGTGTACAAAATATTAAAATTTCTTTCTCTCATATGACCACAGAGTCTGACTGTACAAGGAATATGTAACTGTGGGTTTGTTAACTTTGAAAATTTTGAGATGCTGGCCAGGAATTGAACCCGGGAGTTCCGCCCTGTTTATTAGTTAATTATAACATTTGGCAACACTGCGTGACGCTTGAGCCTTCCCCTCATCGATAGAACAAGTATTTCATCTGCTCCGCATTGTAGTTTTTAAGTAAACAAAACCATATTTAAAAAAATTCCTTTAACATCTACATCAAAATTTTACATTAATAATTTTCACAATTTGAGTACACATAAAATTATGAAAATAATGGTATAATTTGCAAGTTATTCGGATTTCGGGTTTCAAAGAAAAAGTTACTTTTGGAGAAGTAACGACAGCTTCTTAAAAAATTGAGTTTTGAATTAAGGATTTTGCAGAGCCCTTTACAAAAAAATGTTATACATTCTCCTGAATTGGCAAGAATCTGATTACTCATTCTGATTTTACACGACTTCAAAGTAGGGCTATGGGAAATTAGGCTAAAAAACGGGCATGGTTTAGTTTAAACCACAATAACACAACTTAAAACCATTTCAAAAAATTTAGCCTTTTGTCTTATCAACGCAGATTTAAACAAGCTAAGTTTTGATGTGAAGTACATTAATATCTTGATACTGTACTGTTTTTACGCCGGTCCGTAGTTTACATGTTGCCCACTGTCGGCGCTGTGATGGGGTTTCTGCTGCCAATAGATAGCGCAGCGGTCTCACCTCTCGCAGTACATGTACCAAGTGGCAAGATGGTATCTACCCACCGGCCGATGCAGTACCGACCAGGCAGTATCGAGTCTACATGATCGAAGATCGATACGGAGGAATTGCTAGCTCAACCTTGAGTCAGTCCTTTCTGTCATTTACACCTCCCTTTCCTACCCCTTGCTTCACCGGCAACTGCTCCTCTTCGGAGGCAGTGGTAAAAGGTGCTCGCTGCGTCGGTGACTGCTCCTATTTGATTAGGCAGTGGTACAGATGATCCCGCTTTGCTTCACCGGCGACTGCTCCTCTTTGGAGGCAGCGGTGAAAGGTGTTCGCTGTGTCGGCGACTGCTCCTTATCATTTAGGCAGCAGTAAAGACAACCTCCCCTTCGCTTCCCAGCAGCCGCTCCTCTTTGAAGTAGTGGCGAAGGTACTTTTTGAACTACGCCGCCGGTTGCCCGGCTGGTCCTATGAACTCTACAGACTGCGCTACTACAAGCCGGTGGCGACAATCTGATCAGCCTTTTTCCAACAATTTGCTTTCAAACTTGAGTCTTTGTAGTTTTGAAACGAATAATAGTGTCTTTTACCCTTGTACCTCTTCTGTTCTTAAATGCTTCAATCATATAATTGGGTGACCATGTGATAAGAGTGAGAACAATTTTTTTTTAGCCCGGGAACTAGCAGATCAAGTGCAAATAATTTAACACTCCACCTGCCTCTTATGGGCAAAATGTAAATTTTAATGGAAAATTAGTGTTAACTGATTGATACCTAAAACGAGTTTTAAAATTGTAATGGGACCCACCTGGTTGGTCCAGAGGTAATGTCGTCGCCAAAATCAGCCGTTTAACAGCTGATTTTCGGAGACGAAGGTTCCTGGTTCAAATCCTAGTTAAGGTAGTTACTTTTATACGGATTCGAATGCTAGACAGTGGTTACCGATGTACTTTGATGGTTGGGGTTCAATTAACCATACTCTCTCAGGAATGGTCGATTTGAGTCTGTACAAGATTACACCTCATTTACACGTCATACAAATCATCCTCATCTCATTGGGTCATGGGGTTGCTTATTGTTCTAAATTGAACAGATTGTAATGTACACAAGTTAGGGATTACAAAAAAAAAAAAAAATGTAATATTAAATAGAGTAGCGCGGTTTTCCTTGGACCTCTGCCATCTGCACTATCCTGATAGTCTCTAGCCTCCCTCTGTTATGTTATATAAAGTCAAATGTATTAACATGTAATTATTTATTTTTCCAGGTTTTATATATCATTCATAGACTCTAAACCTTCTGAAGTTGGATATAATGGTTCAACATTCCATGCTATATTTGGAGGAAACTAAGTTACATGTTTTGTTAATTATAAAGAACATTAAAAATAACAAAATAAGTGTTTTTAATTTGTGAATATTGTGTACATGATGGATATTACCATTTATATTTTTACAAGTTTTTAAATATTGTACTTCCAATCTATTAATAAAGATAATTTTATTTTAATACTGTATTGTGTTACCTTCTCAATTTCCCATTTCAGGTTGATATTACGATGTCATCTCTGTGAAATGCATTTTATAGTTTCTGCCAAGTATCTTCCTGCTTAGTACTGTTGGTATTGTTATCTTCTTCCGCCACTGTGCATGAAGGACTTATTGGCTTAATTACTGGTGGTTAATACGTACCATAACAGGCAGGTGGATTGTTATATTATTTGCACTCGATCTGCTAGTTGCAGGGCTACAAAAAGTAGTTGTGTTTCTTATCACATGATCACTTAATTACATCACTGAAGCATTTAACAACAGAAGAAGTACAGGTGTAAAAGATGCTAGTTATAGTTATCTTTGCTGAGAGTTATAAATTTCATTATTCAGCCAAACTCTGTGGTGAATGAAGTGAGGTGTCATTTGCAGGATGGAAAGTAGATGTTTTTCAGAGAGCCTGGCATGCTGATAAGCATACTTTTCCACTCAGTGAGGAACGCAATGTAAATCACCTCACTTGTTTTACTTAGTAAAGCCTATAGAGCAGGTAGTTCTTAACGGGTGTGGCGTGAGATTAGCTGGGTGTGCTGCAAATCTTTTGAGACTGATATTTGTAAAAATAAAGTAAAAATAATTTTACTCAATATTTTTTGTAAAAAAAGAACAAGAAGAGAATAATATCAAGAACTTAAACTTATTTTATAGGGGATTATTAGCTTATGCGCCTTACAACAAAGATTAGTTAGTTATTAATGAAGAACTTGAGCTTGTTGCTTCTAACATAAAAGTTCAATTCGTGGTGGAATTGAAGACAAACACACATTTCCTGTTCAACTGAGAGAAGTCTCTCTGTTTCTTGCCAGCTGCATTGGCATAGTTGGTAACGTGCTCGCCTCTCATCATGCGGTCTTGGGTTCGAATCCCATTCAGGCACGGCATATTTTCATACGTTACAAAAAATCATTTCATCCATTACCGTCTGCATTAGCAGTAATTGCAAAAGAGTCGGACGTTAAACCAAAAAAAAATCCGTTTCATGTTTTTTATGTTTGTTTGTATCGAAAAGCCTAACTCATACAAGTAGCTGGTTGAAAAGTGTAACAGGTGTAGTCACTTGGCTCACGAGTTTGCCCATGTTTGCAACGAGGGGTAAAGGGGGAACAGCATCAGTGTGCATGCACAACTGCTTTAATTTCAGTACGACAAACATAACAACTTATGCTATACCCAGAGCATAGCCTATACTTAGTAAATACCGTATAATATTTTATACAGTATATCGCGGAACCTTTTGTAGGTTAACGGTACGAATATAACTAACTGTTTGTTACCGAGAACAGAAATGTTAGTTTCTCGAAAATGTGGGCAGACTATTCACAATGCTGAACAAAGTCTAATACGCAGTGCAATAAAATGCTATGAAGTTGAAACTAAACAAAAATGCCTTTCACTGCCTGTTCAGTATTACAATAGATTCAAATACCGCGCGCCGTCGAATCTTCCAGAATAAATCTTCCCGCTCGATTAATTCAGTAATATTGATTCTGCATCGATTACATCACTAATTAGTTCTACGCATGTGTGCTCCTCGATCACGTGGCTCGCGCTCCGCCAATAGCAAAATTAGACCAATTTCCCGTGCTCACTCCGCCATTGTTCCTTTCGTCCCGATTCTCGTTCACTTCAAGTCAAACCAGCTAACCGTTCGGTCGTGGTTAAATGGACGTTCGCAGCCTCGAGTGCTGGCGTCACCTGCATTTAATGCGTTGGATCTTCCAACTTCATGTTGCCGATAATGTATTAATTACGGCCCCAAACAACGAAGCTATTCATTGTGAACGGGCTTACAATTACGTAACGAACTATTCATGGTCTTTATTCAGTTAATTACCGGACCTTGTGCAATTTGTGTTACCTCGTGTCTCGAACTTGTAAATCGTTATCCTAACTGCAATTATCCAAGTGTTAGCAGTGCTTTATGTTTACTCTTAACGTGCCTTTGTTTATTGTGTGAAATCTGTACAGATCTAATCGAACATTTAGTGTTTTCCTACAACGGCGTCAACGAATTGAAGCATCCTGGGAAATCTACGCACTCAAAATCGAGTAAGTACTGCTAAACTCATCATTAATTGCAGTGTTATTCCCTGTATATGTTCCTGTCTATCCTCCAAACTTCCCTACTCCTTAACGAGCAAAGCGTTACGCCTAATGTGCGCGTCGAAGTCACATCGCGCCTTTTGTTTCCCGGTTGTACTCGATCCAACCACCCTAACGAATCTAGCAGATGTAGGAATCATAATACCATTTGATTACCGCATCGAACACTGCCTCTTAACAAAAGCCATGAGCAAGTGACTAACTACTGTGATGTTTCTCTTCCCACAATTTGAAAAATAAAGAAGGAAATTTAAGACATGAAGAAGCTATTCTTTAACAGTTTTATTGACACCTGGTAAAAAAAGGAAACTGTTAGGTAGATACTAGTGAGACTGATAGTGAAGACGCCGGTGACAGCGATAGTAAACAAGGCGATTCATTCGTAGAAAATTTGTTCCAATGAAAAAAGGTTGCTGATAATTACAGTAAATTAATCATTTCTAGTGATGTAATTAAGCTATAGGAAGTATTACAGGTCAGATTTATTTCTTATAAGGTTTATGAAGAAAATTTTCTCAGATTAAACCACAGCTTACAAAATTTACGTAGAAACTGCACGATAGTGAAATGTACGAGTAGTGTCTCACTGTTGAGGTTGGCAGCACTGCATATTTACACTTTCCTTTCTCACAGCCCATCCATACTCAAAAGGCAATCTCGTGACTTCAGTGTCAATATTACAGGCTACTCTTTCAGTTTAACTTGTACGTTAGTGTGTCGCGGGAACTCTCTATAGTTCGTTTGTTTTAGGAAGAAGCTTGTAAGGGGAGGGTGAGTAGGTAGAGTAGGGATAGTTTCAAAGGGGAAAAGTGTTGTCTCCTTCTCACTTAATGATCATTCCCTCTCTTTCTAACCGTATACTATGTTACAACTACGAGGTGCTTCCCCCACCACTAAACAGAACAGCTCAGCGGCACACAGCGTTGGAGGGAAAGCTTCAAGCTAAAACAAATGACCTGTACATAGGACAGTGTGCCGTGACCAACAAAAGGTTGAGAACTACTGCTCTATAGGTTCAAACCAACCTTTTAGCTGTTGACCTAAACAACAATACATACTGTGTCTTTATTTTATACTGATCAAATCTGCAGTAAATATTAAAAACAGCTGTTTTTTCTTTTTTGGTATTTGCATTATTTTTTTTTTGTAATCCCAAATGTGTGTACGTTGCAATCTGTTCAATTGAGAACAATAAGCAACCCCATGACCCAATCAGATGAGGATGATGTGTATGACGTGTAAATGAGGTGTAGTCTTGTACAGACTCAGGTCGACCATTCCTGAGAGAGTATGGTTAATTGAACCCCAACCATCAAAGTACACCGGTAGCCACTGTCTAGCATTCAGATCCGTATAAAAGTAACTACCTTTACTAGGATTTGAACCAGGAACCTTCATCTCCGAAAATCAGCTGTTAAACAGCTGATTTTGGTGACGATTTTACCTCTAGACCAACACGGTGGGTTTGCATTATTTAATAAAACAAATTTTCACATTGCATGATGTTCGCCAAGTAATTGCAAGAAAAGCTCTTATATTACTCATACAAAAATAAAATCTATTTTCGTACAAAAAAAACAAGGATCTCTTACTTTCACAAAGTATTTTTGCTGCATACCACCTAAGCTGCACCGTTGCATATACCTGCTTACACCTGAAAAATATACAGAACATCATAAAGTGTAAAAATGCAGTTGTTTAGGTCATCAGCCAAAAGGCTGGTTTGAACCTGTAGAGGTTTTACTAAGTAAATCGAGGAGTGAGGTGGTTTACCATTGCCTTCCTCACTGAGTGGAAAAGTACACTTATCACCTTGCCAGGCCCTCTGAAAAGCATATATTTTCCACTCTGCAAAGGACACTTTCACTTCATTCACCACAGGGTCTGGCTGTATAATGAAATTCATTACTTTCAGAGGAGATAACTCTGATTATTGTCTTTTACACCTCTACCTCTTCTGTTCTTAAATGATTCAGTCATTTAATTGGCTGACCATGTGATAAGAAACAGAACTATTTATTTTAGCCCTGCAAGTAACAGATTGAGTGTAAATAATTTGGCACTCCACCTGTCTGTTATGTGCACAAAAAGCAGTACCAAATGGTTAATAATACATAGTTATACTTGGTAATAGTAGGCAAAATGTAGAAACAATAGTTAAATCAGTAATCAAATAATTGTGTGAGTTATTTTACAGGTCTAATGATCAGTTTTTTTACTTTTTTTTTGCTCGATATGAATTATAAGTAAGGAAAGTACTGTTTTCGCGTCTAATTTTCACCTGAAATACTTGTTTTCAGGTCTCCTAAACCCCAAAAAATATGGTTTTATCGATTGGTCTGTATGTGAACAAAATATCTCTAAAGAACAGAATAGTGTACGAAGTTAAAACTTAGGTCTTAAGTATTACAAGGAGACCTGATCTGAACATTGTCATCAATATCAGTCAACTGAAAGTAGTAGTTTATTTGAGCAATTTTTCACTCTTTTGTGATTTTCTCAAAAATGTCTCCTATGAATATTTTTAAAAATTACCTTATATACTATAATTTTTGTGCTCAACAAGATTGTGTAAGCAGAATTTCTGGTGAAATTCATGTAGGGCTGTGCTCTCATAAAAATTGGTTTGCTTAAGATTGTAGCTTTAATGCGCATTTTTTTTTGCTTTCGTGACTTCATAGGATCACTATAGTCCATTTCTGAGCCAGTCCATTCTGTAATTGGTTCTTCTTATTCCCGAAGCGTGTAAGTTGTTTTATTCTTGCTTCTTTCCTTTCCGCCCACATATTTTTGAGGGGTTCTGACCTGAGGCGCTGTCCTCGTCCAAATACACCCTGTTAGATTCCTTTCTTGTTTTAGGCTCAAATATTATCATATTAAATTTAATTAGCTCGTTGTATTTTCCAGATTTTGTTCTCAGATCCTCCCTTGAAAGCCTCAACTCTTCATGTCCTGTTGGACTTCCCGTTTTAAAGCATGTAGAAACAGTGAAGTTCCTGGGAGTATCTCTAACTAGATTTTTGTCTTTCAAGACAAAAATCAAGAAATTAAGTCAGAAATCAAGATAACAGTACCAATCAAATTTGTAGTAAAATATCATCGTGGGTATTTGTACTAAAACAAATTGCCAGATAGAATGATAAAAAATTACTAATGGCAGCTTATCATGGCCTCATTCTGTCTCATATTCGTTATGGCATCTTAGTATGGGGTAATTCAACCATGGGTAATATGAACAGGGTTTTTAAAATTCAAAAGAAAGCTACTAGGTGTATGGTGGGAGCTAACCAGCTAACCTCATGCAGGCCACTATTTAAGGAGCTTAAATTGCTTACAGTTCCCTCTCTACATTTTTGAGGTGATTATGCATGTTAGGCAAAATAATTTTATGCAGAATTTCAATGTTCACAATCATAACACGAGAAACAGAAATGATTATGTGGCTAATCACTCCACAAAATTGTTTGAACAAAAACCTACTTATGCAGGGGGAAAATTCATGAATAAATTGTTGTTTAGGTCATCAGCCAAAAGGCTGGTTTGAACCTCTAGAGGTTTTACTAAGTAAAACGATGAGTGAGGTGGTTTACCAAGCCTTCCTCACTGAGTGGAAAAGTACGCTTATCAGCATGCCGAGCCCTCTGAAAAGCACATATTTTCCACTCGGTAAATGACACCTTCACTTTATTCACCACAGGGTCTGGCTGTACAATAAAATTCATTACTTTCAGAGGAGATATCCCTGATTAGTGTCTTTTACACCTCTACCTCTTCTGTTCTTAAATGATTCAGGCATTTAATTGGCTGACCATGTGATAAGAAACAGAACTATTTATTTTAGCCCTGCAACGAACAGATTGAGTGTAAATAATTTGACCCTCCACCTGTCTGTTATGGGCAGATGAATAAATTACCCCAATTTTTAAAATGTTGTGATAATGTGCATTCCTTTAAAAAGAATTTGAAAAATTACTTGATCGATGAAACTTTTTATAGCATACAAGAATTTCTTTTTTGATAGTAGTGATACATTGTGTGATTCTTATATGTATTTCAGGTGTTATAACTGAGATGTCCTATACTCCTCCTGGAGTCTCCAGGGCAGAAAAAAAAATCCATTTCGGTTTTGTTTAATGTGGATTTATAACAAAAGTATACATTTTTTTATAAAACTGCATCCTGGAGACTCCAAAATATCTGAGGCTGTGAGAAAAACTCATGTTCACTCCCTAATGAAAGTAAAGTAGTGATGGACTCATTGAAGCATCCTTATCCAGCCCCAAGAAGGCCGCAACCGCCTACCAACCAAAAACTTGGCTGCTTGATTTGGCATCAGCAAAAAACCCTCCACCTCCCTCGGAATTGTTAATATAATACTATTAGGAAACCACTTGCTTACTTCAATAAGCTTGTCAACCAACCATTTATAACAAATATTACACAATTTGCCTCAATGTTTATTTACAAGTTATATAATTTTCAACCAAAACCTATTTAAAAAGGAATTCGTGTACACTAAAATGTTTCATAATCAAGTACTGTTTTAGCTTTTTTTAAACAATCTGTAATTTTCATAACTTTTTAAAGATTGTAGCAATTTATTGATGTACTAGCATGGCCCGTCGCGGCTTTGCACGCGAAAAATGGTGTAATCACTTTTTTACTTTCTCTTGCCAGCTATATGAATATATAGGAAGGAAAGTATTGTTTTCATGTCGATTTTTCGAAATCGAGTTTTCACCGGATCTATACGTTTTCAGACCCCCTGAACCCAAAAAACATGTTTTTAGCGATTGGTCTGTGTGTGTGTGTGTGTGTGTGTGTGTGTGTGTGAACAGAATATCTCAAGAACGGAACATCGTACGAACTTGAAACTTGAAACTTAAGTTACGTACCACTACCGGACGCGACACGAACATTTTCATCAAAATCGGTCAACCGGAAGTAGTAGTTTATTCGTATAATTTTTCACTTTTTTGCGATTTTCTCAAAAACTAGCCCTACGATTTTTTTAAAAATCGCCTGGTTTACTACATTTTTTATGCTCTACAAGATAGGGTAGGTGCAATGTTTGCTGAAATTCTGCGTGAGGCTGTTTTTACGTAAAAACATTTTCTTTTTAAGATTGCGGCTTTAATATGCATTTTAGCGCAAAACGTTATATAATAAAAGTTGTAGAGAATGTAAAATTCTACAAGTTTTATTTCAAACAATTTTTTGTATAACGCTTAGTTTAGCGGTAATTTGCGATTTTCTGTTTTTTTTCTCACGAACACGTGAGAAAAATCGATTTTTTTAACATTTCGGTCTTAGTATGCATTTTACGACAAAAGTGTATATAATTAAATTTATAGAAAATTAAAAGATCTACAACTTTTGTTTAGAGCATTTTTCTCTACAGAGCCTAGTTTAGCGTGAAAGCGTGATTTTCCGTATTTTTAAGCCAAACTGAGTTCGATTGTCATTTTGCGTCATTCACTCATGATTAAAATAAGGTTATGTTTTTGAGGTTAGTTTTTGTTCATTTCTAATGTTTTAATACTAATGTTAGGTTTATTGTTAATTATTTGCATTGGCAAGAGAAAGTTGTGTGAGTGTTTCACACCAGATTTTTTTAAATTTATGTAGCAGAAATTGTGTAGCTGCTAGATCGCCTGTATACTCCAATGTACACAATAAAATATCAAAGCAATTGATCACTCACCAATTAAAAGAAAATTAAAACAAGTTAAAGAAACATGGAACTTTACTTTTATAAAATACTCAACAATACAAAATCGTATCTAGACAATAAAATACAATAACATTATGATGTGCCGGCCGCATTGGCGCAGTTGGTAACGTGCTCGCCTTTCATCATGCGGTCCTGGGTTCGAATCCCACTCAGGCATGGCATATTTTCATACGTTACAAAAAATCATTTCATCCTACATCACATAAAGTTCCACCCCAACGTCGTCACTAATGACCGTTGCAGTTGATGCGACGTTAAACAAATAATAATAAAAAAAAAAAAAAAAAACATTATCATGTGATGTTGTCACCAGCTGATCCTTAGCACCATGTCGCTATTTGCTAAATCACATGACTTTATTTATGACAAATCTTTATTTGAATCACATGAGCTAGTTTAAAAGCAGCAGATTATCTAACCTCATAAAAACCTTAATGTAGGACATAAACATTATTTTCAACCCTTTAGGGCTAACTTTTTGAGGATTTCAATAGTCTAAAACCTGCACCGGCATCATATGTTATGGTTATGTTGTAACCAACATAAAAAAAACTGCATGAAAATTGGTTCAGTAATTTAGAAGATAAAGGGGAACATACACACACAAATACATCGAATTTTATATATATATAGATTTTCTACCTACATAGTCAAAGTTGTAGAAAATAGAAAATCGACTACCTTCATTTTAAAAAATTTTCTAGAGCACTTTGTTTAGCATCAATATTAATGATTTTCTAATGGAAATTGGTAAAAAATTATTATTTTTTAAGATTACAACCTAGTATGCATTTTATGACAAGAGTATAAATATGTAACTGAAGTATAGAAAATTAAAAAAACCTATAACTTTTATTTCAAATAGTTTTTTGAAGCTTTAGTTTAGCGTCAATTAGTGATTTTCAATTAGTGATATAGATCTCCGAGACATAAGAATAATATCGAACCTATACTATGGCCAAAAAGCAGCAATACGGATAGAAGACGTGACATCCGAGGAAATAGAAATACAGAGAGGTGTTAGACAGGGGTGCATACTTTCACCTATCCTATTTAATGTATACTTGGAAGATATAGTAAATAAGGCACTTACTGAGTTGGACACAGGCATTAAAATCAATGGCATGACGATAAATAATTTGAGATATGCTGATGATACAGTTCTTATAGCTGGAACACATGAAGACCTTCAGATGCTAATAAACAGAGTGGCCACAGTTAGTGAAGAGTACGGTCTTTCACTTAACATTAATAAAACAAAGTATATGTTAATAGCTAAAGCATATCAGAACGTTGGTAGGATATATGTAGGGAACCAATGCATTGAAAGAGTCCATGCTTACAAGTACCTAGGCACAACTGTTAATGAAAACAATGACAGCTCTCAGGAAATTCGCATCAGAATAGAACAGGCCAGAAAAACATTTATAAAGATGAAGAAACTGTTCTGCTGCCGAGATTTAAGCCTTGAATTAAAAACACGTCTCCTAAGATGCTATGTCCTATCCGTACTGTACTATGGGATGGAGGCTTGGACAATGAAGAGGATTGATGAAAGGAGACTGGATGCATTTGAAATGTGGCTGTACCGGCGAATTCTGAGGATTTCATGGGTGGAAAAGATGACGAATGTGGAGGTGTTGAGACGTATGCATAAAGAAAGAGAAGTACTATTAACAGTGAAGAAAATAAAATTATTGTATATGGGACATGTCATGAGGGGAGAAAAATATAAAATTTTACAAGTGATTGTCCAGGGGAAAATCCAAGGAAAGAGATCCTTGGGAAGAAGGCAAAAATCCTGGCTGAAAAACCTAAGAGATTGGTATGGTTGCAGCAACAACGAATTGTTTAGGGCTGTGACATCAAAGATAAAAATCGCTCTGATGATTGCCAACCTCCGAAGCGGAGATGGCACCTGAAGAAGAAGAAGAGTGATTTTCCATATTTTAAAAAGTAACAAAAATATAAAAGTAGATCTGTACAAATCTTGTTTATCTTGTAATTTTTACAAAAACGAAGAATGCATTCATTAAATGATTCCAATTTTGTTACAGTAGGTAGGTTTATAGGAGACATGTAAGTATGCAAATTTGTGTATACCATTGTCTTGATGAGAGTTTATTCTGAGCTTTATTCTAAATGGAATGTTTCAATTTAGTAGATGGAGTCGTGCACATGTAATAGTGCATCACCTAGAATTTAAATGTACAAATACTTTGTATTTAATAAGAATTAGCTTATCACTGAATGCGTGCTTTGTAGTACGGATTTGTAATAGCCTTACTCTTATGTTAGATAATATAAACTGCTTTAAAAGATATATTGCTTCTTTCTAGACTGAATTCATTGTACAACTATTTATTTGTACACTACCTTAATGAATTTGTTGGAGACATAATGCATGTAGGCTATACAGAAAATTGTTGGCCTAACATTACGAGGTGTGGCTATTAAATAATGAGACTGATGTTGTAAAAGATTTTATTTTTATTTCATACATAATCACTTATTGTCACCTTCAATATACACTCCTTTTCTTACCCTATAATGCTCCATGTGAATTTTTCATTGTTGGAAAGAGTGCTGAAAGTCATCTTCTGTCAGCTCCTTCAGGACCCGTGTCGCTTTCTCTTTTACAGCTTCCACAGAATCAAATCTTGTCCCTGTTAATGCAGATTTCACCTTAGGGAACAGGTAGAAATCACGTGGTGCAAGATCTGGTTAATAAGGTGGATGTTCTACCCCTGAGATGCTGTACTTGGCTAGGAACCTCTTGACAGATAACGTGGAATGAGCTGGCGCATTGTCTTGGTGGAGAAACCATAATTTGTCCTTCCACATTGTCCCTTCAGGGCGTCTTTTCCTTACTCTTTGACATAGTTTAGAAAGTACCTCAAAGTAGTAATATTGATTAATTGTTTGACCTTCACGAACCCAGTGAAGGTACACAATCCCATGGGTATCAAAAAATATAACAATCATTATTGCTTTCAATTTTTACTTGCTCATTCGAGCTTTTTTGGCTTTCGGAGAAGTTCGGCTCTTCTGGTGCATGGATTGGCGCTTTGTTTCCAGATCGTAAGTAAAAAAACCACGTTTCATCACATGTTATTATCTTCTACCTGTTCGCTAAGGTGAAATCTGCATTAAAAGGGACAAGATTTGAGTCTGTGGAAGCTGTAAAAGAGAAACCAGCATGTGTCCTGAAGGAGCTGACAGAAAATGACTTCCAGCACTGTTTCCAACAATGGAAAATTCGCATGGAGCGTTGTAGGGATACAGAAGGAGTGTATATTAAAGGTGACAATAAGTGATAACATATGTATAAAATAAAAATAAAATTTTTTATATCAGTCTCGTTATTTAATAGCTACACCTTGTATTTTCTGATGCATATTTATATAAATATATATTGTGACACTTACCTCTAATGTCCGTATTGGGATCTGGGTAAATAACAATTAAATGAAATTAATTTAAATAGTTATTTGTGTTAATAATAATTAACGCACTATAGTTTAAAATTACAAACAAATATCTATAAGCACTATAAATAATTACACTATTAATGCGATTAATTTACTTGTAATGAATAACCAACTAATTACAATAAATTAAAACTGTAAATTTAAGCAATTACTAGATAATTGTTTACTTACTTAAACTAAGTCCTTCTTGCACAATTAATAACGATTATAATATGTATCTACAATATGTGAATATACAATATAACTATGTTTTATTATTAGTAAATAATGTAAAATGAAATACATAATCTAATTTTAATTATAAGTGAATGATGCGAATTGAAAATCAACCTCTGTTTGTCTTAAAAATATGGAAAATCACTAATTGATACTAAAATAGGCTCTATTTCATATAATGAATTAATACAATAATTTCACTAACCTTCTTTTTAAACTGCGTCACCTTTATTTCAATTTTCACTTACACGTGTTTCGGTGGATCCACCATCATCAGAGTAAATAACATATAATTGAAACTAAAAACATTATTTATTAAAAATCTATAGAAGATGATACATCTTCAGTCACTTGTATAAAACAGTTTTATACAAGTGACTGAAGATGTATCATCTTCTATAGATTTTTAATAAATAATGTTTTTAGTTTCAATTATATGTTATTTACTCTGATGATGGTGGATCCACCGAAACACGTGTAAGTGAAAATTGAAATAAAGGTGACGCAGTTTAAAAAGAAGGTTAGTGAAATTATTGTATTAATTCATTATATGAAATAGAAATATTTAAAACTGCAGGATGCATTATAAAGATTTATTTTTGAAAATAGGCTCTGTAGAAGAAAATGCTTAAAATAAAAGTTGTAGATTTTTTAAATTTCCTGTAGACTAACTTTAATTATATATACTTTTGTCATAAAATGCATTCTAAGGTAGCAATATTAAAAAGTGTTAATTTTACCAATTTTTATAGAAAAAACCCAGAGAATCACAAAATGGCGTTAAAAACGTTGTACAAAAAAATGTTGTAAATAAAAGTTATAGGTTTTTTTTAAAAGTGCTACAACTTTTGCTATTACACTTTTGCCCTAAAGTGCATATTAAGGCCACAATCTGTAAAAAAAAAATCCTATGAGAGCACAGGCCCCTAAGAATTTCAGCAGGCGTGGCACTTACCCTATCTTGTGGAACACAAAAAATGTAGTACATGGAGTAATGAGTTTCAATTTCTTATGATTTTCCGTTTTTCAGTTTGTTCTTTTTTTACATACAGACAAACCCAAGGGGTAAAAACATGTTTTTGAAGTGAAAAAAATTCTTTAGGCACCTTGCACTCTTTCTGAACAGTGAATGAAACTGAACTGTAATGTGTCACTCACAGGAATAAAAGGTTATTTTTATTCAAATCCTTAATCTTCTTCTTAAAGTTCCATCTCCTATTGGAGGTTGGATATCATAATGGCTATGGTCAGTTTGCTGGCTGCTGCTCTGAATAGTTGCAATGAACTACAGTTGAACCATTCTCTAAGATTCCTCAGCCAGGAGATGCGTCTTCTTCCTACGCCTCTTCTTCCTCGGATCCTTCCCTGCATAATAATTCTCAGCAACTCATATTTTTCTCCTCTGGTTATGTGACCCAAATATTCTTAAATCCTTAAAAGAATTAAAAAGAATTAATAAAATAAATTAAAAAGAATAAAAAATCTTAAAAACCTTAAAAAGAATTGATTTAAATTAATTTTTAAATCCTTAATGGGAAACCTGAATTTCTTTATTTGATTTATTTATTTATTTGATTTTTTTATTTCTTTATTTGAGATTAGTTTAATATAATACGCGTTTGTTATTGTATATAAGCCTAATCAGTGAAATATTTAAAGTATGTAATGTAAATTTTTAAATACGAAACACACTTGACAGAGATTTTTTTAGGTATTTAAATCAATTTGAACCTAAAGTATTTATAACATATTTCAGTTTTCATTGACCTATTGTTTCATTCTTAGAATTTAATAAAAATGAAGAAATCCAATCAGAGCAAAATTTCACTAGGCCTAAATTATTAATTAATGTATGTAAATTATTAATTAGTCTAATTATTAATAATAATGTAAATTAATTAATGTACCACAAAATGATTAATTAAATATAAATGTATATTTTGTATTAAATATTACTTTATGAGTAAGTATAGAAATACAAATACATAATTTTATTTCATATAAGTTTTTACTTCTATCATGTGGTCATAAGCACGCGCGCGCGCGCATACACACACACACACACACACACACACACACACAATGTTTATTTTGAGGAAGGGGTTGCAATGCATTTGAAAACTATTGTATTTCCAGTGAAAATTTGAAGAAAAAATGAAGCTTTCCTTACCTATTTGTTTTCATACAGGGCACGAGAAAGTAAAAACAACTCTTAATTTAAAAAAAAAACATGGTAAGATGAAAAAATTGAAAAATAATCTGGTGTGAAACACACACACAACTTTCTCTTGCCAATGCAAATAATGAACAATATAACAATGTAACTTATTAGTAATAAAATATTAGAAATTAATAATAAAACTAACTTCAAAAAACATAACCTAATTTTTACTTTTTTTTGGTTTAACGTCCGACTGTTTTGCAATTACTGCTAATGCAGATGGTGAGAAGGGTGATAGATGAAAAAGAGTGATGAAATAATGCCAGAGCTGACCGGGAATTGTACCCGGAACCCCGGCGTAGAAGCCAGTTGCGCTAACCACTACGCCAACAGGCCGGCCTAATTTCAACTATGAGTTAAAATGATGAAAAATGAAAATCAACCCTAGTTTGGCTTAACAATAAGGAAAATTACTCTTTCACGCTAAACTAGGCTCTGTAGAGAAAAATGCTTAAAATAAAAGTTGTAGATCTTTTCATTTCCAATAAATTTGATTATACACTTTTCTCGTAAAACGCATACTAAGGCCGAAATCTCAAAAAATCCATTTTTTTACACATTTTCATGACAAAAAAACAAACAAAAACTCACTAATTACCGGTAAACTAAGCATTATACAAACAAATGTTTGAAATGAAAGTTGTATATAGATTTTTAAATTGTCAACAACTTTGATTATATACAGCACTTTTTCCCCAAAATGCATATTAAAGGCAGAATCTTAAAAACCCATTTTTTTCTAGGAGAGCAGAGCCTCCCTAATAATTTTAGCAGTTATGGCGCCTTAACTATCATGTAGAGCATAAAAAATGTAGTAAATGAGGCGATTTAAAAAAAAAAATCGTAAGAGCCGTTTTCGAGAAAATTGCAAAAAGTGAAAAATTACACGAATAACTACTACTTCCGGTTGACTGATTTTAATAAAAATGTTCATGTTGGGTTCTCTAGCAGTACCTAACTTAAACTAGGTTAATTAAGTTCAAGTTTCAACTTGTACGATGTTCCATTCGTATATTTTGTTAACACACTGACCAATAGCTAAAACATGTTTTGTTGGGTTCAGGGGATCTGAGAAGGTGTATATCCGGCGAAAACTGGATTTCTTGAAATCAATAAAAAAACAATAGGCCTACTTCCTTCCTATATTCATGTAAGCAAGAAAAAGTAAAAATAAATTTAAATATGAAAATAATACTTAAAAGGCTTTATATGTCATTTACTGTCAGATCAAATAATATTTTGAAAATAAATCTAAAATGAAACTTGACTTTTACTACTTTTAGTTAAATGCAAAGTTTGTTTCGGTTGAAGTTGATTTAAGGAAATTTAAGGAAGGAGTCATCAGAGCAGCTGAAAAGTTTGAAATCCTCTTCCACTGAAATGTAACACTTAGAAAAACTTCTTCATTTCAGTCACCATCTTCGTTGTTAACTCTTAATTTAGTCTAACATTTTTGTTTTTCTTACTCTAACCTAACAATTTAATATATGTCGTAATTTTTAATTTATTTCATTATTCACAACTGTCTTATTTAAACAAAATCTGATGTGAAATACTCACCCAACTTTCTCCTGCCAATATAAATAATGAAAAGCTTAACGTAATTTCAATCACGATTGGATGACACTAAATGAAAATTAATTTCTATTGGACTTATTTTTTCATTGATTGTACGACTACTTTCGGTTTACCGGCTATAGCAGAAAATAGCGCCTACAAAAACTGCAAATGCAATCTGCAATACAACTTATCATTGCGGGTTGCAGGGTGTGCAGGAGATATTTATACATAATATACTATTATTATATTATATGTAGTATATGCTTATTTAAACATTTATATACTTTACGTGCATTGATGATACATCATACATACCTTGTTTATAACAAGGTTTATAACATTATAACAATATATCCACTAGGTAAATAGACCTAAATCTGTTATGTTAGTTACTTTTATACGGATTTGAATACTAGGCAGTGGTTGCCGGTGTACTTTGATGATTGGGGTTCAATTAGCAATACTCTCTCAGGAGTGGTCGACCTGAGCCTATACACGACTACACCTCATTTACACATCATACATATCATCCTCATCTCATTGGGTCATGGGGTTGCTTATTGTTCTGAATGTAACAGATTGCAACGTACACATATTAGGAATTAAAAACAAAAATTTATCTGTAGTGAATGATCTGGATGTTTTGTTTATTGTTCTCTATGTTGGATCGTTTGGTGACAGAATGTGTGTTATTTATTATTGTTCACCTAAAATGTAATTCATTGGTTACGTAATTGTATAAGTGGGTGTGTGTTTGTATGTTTGTACTGAATACACGCTTTTCAAACTAATTACTCTTAACTGAATTCACTTTTACTCTTTTTACTTTTGAACTCTTTTTACTGAATTACTCTTTTCACCTAGTCCTTAATCTGATAATTTTTCAAGCAGTTGAATTTGAAGTTTTAGTAGGCGCGCTAACAGAGTGCGAGGCGTCTAGCAGGTATGACCTGAAATTTTTAGTTGAATATCTAGTTAATCTGAGATAGGACGAGAAATATTTAAGTGGATTCAAGTGGTACAGTGGATCCGCTGAAAATAATACCATCTGCTAACATACATAAGCTCTAATAGGCCTACATAGGCTCCTTGGGCCCATCCTCTATCTTATGTACACCTTCGATTTTCCTGTCCGTGATTCAATCCAATTCGGACTGTTTGCCGATGATGCTATTCTGTACCGTCACGGCAGATGCCTCCGCTCCAATTGCCGCGCGCTTCAAACTCAGCTTCTAGACATCACTAGCTGGTGTCGTGTCTGGAGACTATCACTTAACCCCACAAAATGCGAAGCAATCCACTTTACACTAAAACGCAATGTTCCTCCGCCTCTATGATTGGAAGGGGAACTCCTCCCATGGCAGAACAGCGTGAGATATCTAGGGGTTGACCTAGATAAACGACTGACACTTCGACAGCACATTGACAGCAAGCTTAGCAAGGGTAGGGCCTTGTTCGCTTTACTCATCCCTTTGTTCCTCTCTCCTGCATACTCCTCAAAACTGAAACTTCTGATGTACTCCTCTATCCTACGTCCTTTCCTTTTGTACGGGTCACCGGTATGGTGGCCCTTTCTCTCCAAGTCCAACAAAAGACGTACTTCAGCGTACCAGAACAAAGTCCTCCAGTGCATCACACAGTTCCACTATCTTATATCCAATCGCATCATACACGAACACCTTCTCTTCCCTTCTATGGAGAACTTTATTTACAATACCTCGAAACGGCTACACGACGCTGGGAAAACTGACGGACCCCAGATCATTCAGGACTTGTACCGACGCCCACATCCACCTGAAGTCTCTATGCCATTACCATTCCACGACTTTATCTAAATTCCAGTATGACCCCCTTAACAAAATTTAGAGTTGCCACATTTTTATTCCGCCCTGTATTCCTCTTATTTGCCCATGCCCCTTCTACTTGTATGACTCACTCCCCCCAGTTGGTGTAGTTGTCCCCATGTTCCTATGCATAATCACTCCACTACGGTGAAAAGAGCCGCCATTTTAAATTAGTAAACACTCAGAAAATAAAAAGGCCGGTGATTATGCCAAACTCTACCCTTTCCGTCTCCCCTGAAATCATAAACAAACCCCTACCTTAAATTATACCTTTAGTCCACGTTCAGTAAAATGCATGTCTTCCCCTCACCAAGATAATAGGACTCCCACAAAACTGAAAAAGGCCACTGAAATATAAAATAAAATAAAAGAGCCGCTCTTAAACCCACTTGTCCCTTACTTTAAATTTTCCACAGATAACTTCTAAAAATAAATTACCTCCTTTCAAGTCCCAGTTCCAATGTCCCACGAACCAGAATCCTATTTCCTATTTAAGCTATAAAATTCCCCCTAAATTTCTTGAGGTTGCAATTATTCTGTTATATTGTTCCCCGAGCGACCAGGTGTTCCTTAACACGATGTCGCCATCATAGGGCTTCTTAGCCCTCTCAACCAGGATTCAGGATTCAGGATTCAGGCCTACATAACGATGAAAATGTTCACGTTGGATTTTATTTTCATTAGTAGAGCAAATCTTAAAATAATACAAAGTGATAATAAAACCATGATACTGACTTTTACTAAAGTTAAGGGTACCCGGAACGAAAGAAATTGAAAATTTTCACATTTTCAGTTTTTTGCAAGTTATTTAAAATTCAGAGTTTTCTGTATCCATCAATACAGGTATAATTTGTTCGGGGTTTTGCAGTTTTTTAAAATTAAAAATATGTTGAATCCTTACGTTATTTTTTAAACGTTACCCATTTGCATAACATCTCTATTTTTTTTAATGACATAATTTCTTTATTTTGTGCGATATTTTTAGTTTTAAAATTTTAAGTTAGCATCAGACTACCCGTGAATGTAATATGTTAACCTCTGAACTGTGGAAATAACATTTTGAATTATGTAATGTATGATGTGTTTTCTTTTAGTTTTTTCTTGTTTCCCATTAACAGCAATTTTTGATGCATGTTGTTGTTTAAGTCATCAGCCGAAAGGCTGGTTTGAACCTGTAGAGGTTTTGCTAAGTAAAACAAGGAGTGAGGTGGTTTACCAATGTTTTCCTCACAGAGTGGAAAAGTACGCTTATCAGCATGCCGGGCCCTCTGAAAAGCACATATTTTCCACTCTGCAAATGACACCTTCATTTCATTCATCACAGGGTCTGGCTGTATAATGAAATTCATTACTTTCAGAGGAGATAACTCTGATTAGTGTCTTTTACACCTCTACCTCTTCTGTTCTTAAATGATTCATGACAATATTTAAAACAATAACAATATTAATAACAAATATTATAACAATATTATAACAAATATAATATTATAACAATATATATAATATAATATTATAACAATATTTAATATTCATGATAATATATAAATATTTAAATTGTGTGCGTGCTAACCATGTGTTAAGAAACAGAACTATTTATTTTAGCACTGCAACGAACAGATTGAGTGTAAAAAATTTGACACTCCACCTGTCTGTTATGGGCAGTTTTGATGCATAAGGAACATTTTCTCAGCCAGCTGAGAATGGATTTTAATGAAATTTTTGCAGAGCCTTTCATACCATAGTTTCAATGAACTGAATTAATATTACAGTAAAATAATGTGTTTAAATATTTATTTTCCACTTCAATAGGCAAAAAGTTATGATTTTCAAAAGTGGTAGTTTAAAAAAAAATTCTTATCTTCTCAACAATATATCAAAATGCTACTAATTCAGTAGGTGTAGAATAGCTTGAAAAGTAACCACTAGAAAATTGAACAGAATCACTCTGATAGTTTTTGTGAAAATGTTCCTTAAATTAATATTACGGAGATAGGCATTCCGGGTCCCCTTAAAAGTGAACGTTAAATACTTTTTTGAAATTACAGACAGCGCGTGCTGTCCAGCCTTACTGCGAATACTTATTTACAGAAATACTGCATTGATACCGATGATAATGTATTCCGTAGCCACCAGGGTTATTTTATATAGTGATTGATTAACGATAAACAATTTAAACCGCTCGTTCTGTTATACTACTTACTCGTAGAATACGAATTTGGTTTTTTAGTTCCGATTTCGACCGTAATTGGCCCAAAACCGGAAGTCAAGTAATCAAAGTCGGAATTTGGAAACAAAAGACGTCGTTCGATTCCTCTTAAAGAGTGGATACAGAAATCATTGGGTTTGTAGTTCCGGTTTCGACCGTAATTGGCCCAAAACCAGAACTAAAGAAATCAAATTCGGAATTTAGAAACAAAAGACGTTGTGCGATGCGGTAGTCAAATGGTTTAATGACTCCTACATCTGCTTCGGTTCGTTAAAATGGTGGGATCTATTACCACCCGGATACAAAAGACGCGATGTGACTTCGACGCGCACATTAGGCGTAATGCTTTGGAATGGGAAGGTTTGTCGGATAGAAAGGAACACATACGGGTAAATAACACTGCGGTTATCAAGTAGTTCAACAGTACTTACTCGGTTTTGAGTGCGCAGATTTCCCAGGATGCTTCGATTCGTGGATGCCGTTGTAGAAAACACTGAATGTTCGACTAGATCTGTACAGATTTTACACAATAGACAAAGGCACGTTAAACATACACATAAAGCACTGTTAACACTCGGATAACTGCAGTTAGTATAGCGGTTTACAAGTTCGAAGCACAGGATTACGCAGGTTACACAATGTCCGGTAATTAATCGAATGAATGACATGAATTGTTCGTTAATTAAATGCAAGCGCGTTCACAATCAATAGCATAGCTGCTTGGGGCCGTAATTAATATATTGACGGCAACATGAGGTTGGAAGGTCCAACACGCCTAATGCAAGTGACGCCGGCTCTCGGGGCCGCGCGCGTCCGTATCACACGACCGTACCGTATGCTGGTTTTACTGGAAGTGGAAGAGAATTGGGAAAGAAGGAACAATGGCGAAGCGATCTCGGGAAATTAATCTAATTTTGCCATTGGCGGAGAGCGCGTCACGTGATCAGGGATCACACATGCGTGGAACTAATTGATGAAGCAATCAAAGTAGGATCAATAAAACGGATGTAAGCGAGCGGGAAAGATTTGTTCTGGAAGGTTCGACGGCGCGCGGCATTCGAATTTATTGTAGTACTGAACAGACGTCGTTCGATTCTACTTAAAGAGTAGATACAGAAATCATTGGGTTTTTAGTTCCGGTTCCGATCGTAAGTGGCCCAAAATCGGAACTCAAGGAATCAAAGTCGGAATTTGGAAACAAAATAAGTCGTTCGATTCCTCTTAAAGAATAGATACAGAAACCATTGGGATTTTAGTTCCGATTTTGACCGTAATTGGCCCAAAACCGGAACTCAAGGAATCAAAGTCGGAATTTGGAAACAAAAGAAGTCGTTCGATTCCTCTTGAAGAGTAGATACAGAAACCGTTGGGATTTTAGCTCCGATTTTGACTGTAATTGGCCCAAAACCGGAACTCAAGGAATCAAAGTCGGCATTTGGAAACAAAAGAAGTCGTTCGATTCCTCTTAAAGAGTAGGTACAGAAATCATTGGGTTTTTAGTTCCGGTTCCGACCGTAAGTGGCCCAAAATCGGAACTCAAGGAATCAAAGTCGGAATTTGGAAACAAAATACGTCGTTCGATTCCTCTTAAAGAGTAGATACAGAAATCATTGTATTTATAGTTCCGGTTTTGACCGTAAGTGGCCCAAAACCGGAAATCAAGAAATCAAAGTCGGAATTTGGAAACAAAAGACGTCGTTCGATTCCTCTTAAAGAGTAGATACAGAAATCATTGTATTTATAGTTCTGGTTTTGACCGTAAGTGGCCCAAAACCGGAACTCAAGAAGTCGGAATTTGGAAACAAAATACGTCGTTTGATTCCTCTTAAAGAGTAGATACAGAAATCATTTGGTTTATAGTTCCCGTTTTGACCGTAAGTGGCCCAAAACCGGAAATCAAGAAATTAAATTCGGAATTTAAAAAAAAAATGCGTAGTCGTTTGATTCCTCTTAAATAATATACACAAAAATCATTAATTGTTTTTGCCATAAGTCAAAGGTAAGCGTTTTTAAAAATTACGACGGCCATGAGACCCGTTGTCTCATGAAAAAGATTTTATTAAAAATAATTTTCAACAAGTAAAATATGTTATTTTTATTGTTTTTATGTTTCACAACAGCTTAACTAGAAAAAAGCGTTGAACTAACAATTATTTATTTATAATACGAAACAATAATCCCGTGTGAGTTAATAAAAATGAACATGTAGAGATAAGGCACGTCTAGTCTAAACGGCACTCGTACAGTTTGTTACAGTGACTATTTTATAGAACGGTCTGCAGTAGTTAACATTTTTAATTAATTGTTCTACTAGTGTGCTGTGGGCTTACTAAATGTTAAAATGGTGTTTATTCTCTCTCAATAGATTATAGGTCTACCATAACAAAGTAACTACATGCTCTTATTTCATAATAGATTAGGTCTATTTTTGACCGCGTTAAATAACTACGAAAGGAAGATTTTTATTCAGTTCACATTTTCAAATGTTTTTTTTACTGTAGGTAAAATTTTGTTTATTCAAACAAAATTTACAATCATTTATAGTTAACTTTTAATAGTCATTATATCTGCCCATAACAGGTAGGTGGGGTGTTAAATTATTTATACTCGATGTGCTAATTCCAGGGCTACAAAAAGTAGTTGTGTATTTTTTAACCCTTGTGTGTATCCGTTGCAATCTGTTCAATTTAGAACAATAAGCGACTCCATGGCTGAATTAGACGAAGATGATATATATGACGTATAAAGGAGTTGTAGTCTTGTACAGATTCAGGCTGACCATTACTGAGAGAGTATGGTTAATTGAATCCCAACCATCAAAGTACACTGGTAACTCCTGTCTAGTATTCAAATCCGTCTCCGAAAATCAGCTGGTAAATAGCTGAGAAGGAAAGGGAGGGAGAGAGGCGGAGAGGGAGGGAGAGAGAGAGGGAGTTGTAGGATTTGAGGGAGAGAAAATGTCTTAGACGAGTGGGAAAAACCACTTTTAATAAGTAGTTGTTTTGTTGTTATAAAGTCAGTCTATAATTATTATTTGTGATTGTAATAATACATTGTTATTAAAAGTGTTTTCGTTAATGCGCCTGTACTTACTTCTATTCCCTGTTTTATTTTAATTTATCTATTTACCATATTCTTAACAATAAACATCTTTAATACCTGAAAATTTGGTTTTTATTTGTTAGCCGCCCCGCAATCTGTTTGCGCGCCTACAAAAATTGAAAATGCAACCAGAACTACAGTGTACCATTGCGGGTTGCAGGGTGTACAGGGGATATTTATATACTTTACTGCATTGATGATATATCATACATTATACCTTTTTTGTAACAAGGATTATAACATTATAACAATATATCCACTAGCCAAATAGACCTAAATCTGTTATATTATATACTAAATTTGGAGGCAATAATCCGGATGTTTTGACTAGTGTTCTCTATGTTGCATAGTTTTGTGACAGGATGTGTGTTATTTATTATTGTTCAACTGAAGTATAATTCATTGGTTACGTAATTTTACACAACCGCTAGCTGACATAATCAAACAATACAAAGGAAAATGGTCAGAACATCTTTTCAGAATGCCGCCAGACCGCCTTCCTTTGAACGCATGGCATCATAAACCAAGGGGTAGAAGAGGTATTGGAAGACCGAGGAGGAGATGGACGCCGGAACAGGCTTAGCTCACAGCTAAAATAGCCTAATCCATGACGACGACGACGACGTAATTTTATGAATGTGTGTGTGTGTGTGTGTGTGTGTGTGTGTATTTATATCTGTATTGTATGTGTTACAATAGACTATTTTCAACCAAATCCTTTATCTGATAATTTTTCAAACGTGTTGCATTTGAAGTTTTAGTAGGCGCGCTAACAGAGTGCGGGGCGTCTAGCAGATATGACTTGAAAATTTAAATTGAATATCTAGTTAATCTGAGATAGGACGAGAAATATTTGAATGGGCTCAAATGGTGAGCCCGCTGAAAATAATACCGCCAGCTAATATCCATAAGCGATAGAAAATTAAGTTATAGGCTGCACTCTTATCCAATGTAACTCTTTTCTATTCTGATATAATACATAATGTAATCTAACCTGACACGGAAACTCTTTTTTGTTTTTGGTTTGAATCGTCATAAAAGTTTGTGTAAAATGTATAAAATTTAACGCTGAACGACATGACATACTACAACTACAAAAATATGTCGTATAAAATGTAATATTGCATCACGAACTGCCATAAAGTAAGAGACGCCACAATATGGCAATAAAAACAATCATAAGGCCAGTATAAAGCCATATCCTATTTTAATAATAGCAAGGCTACACCAGACGGCGTACACGCCTTCACCGCCTACCCTTATTTTACAATATTCATAAATAATTTATGACTAAAATTTCAATATCATTATTTTATTTAGTAGTTGTAAAATAATCTAATAAACTATTAAGAAAAATTTGTAAATTATTTCATAATATATAATGGTTTGCTGGCATTTCTTCCACCACCTTCCCTCCAATAATTGGTCGCAGGAAGGCATAGACCTGGAGGCCGTTCCTAAGAACTCTTATAAAACTTTGTGACGGCGACAGTCACCTTGCTTGAAAATTAAAAACTAGTTAGAATATCAAAATTTCGAAGGCGAGTTGGAGCCAGGTCGACCGACCTGGGGAGTGTGCATTTCTAGCCCTCTTGTCAGGGTGCCTCTTCGGGCTCAAGGCCCGCGTCAGAAAACATTTGGGTCCTAACAGTCAGAAAAGAACTTGTCGAAGATTAAAATAGTTTTAAAAGATGACGATGTTATGAATAAACTGAATAAGTTTAGAACAATTTGCGGGACAATACATCGAACTTTGAAAAATAAGACAAGAAAGGATACAAGAATTAAACTGTACAAAACTATGGCAGTCCCGGTTTTGCTGTATGGCAGTGAAAGTTGGACCATGATGCAACGAGAGAGATCTCTAATACAAAGTGCAGAAATGAAGTTTTTAAGGGCGACGGCAGGCTATAATAGACTGGACATGAAACGTAATGAAAGTATTCGAGCAGAATTACAGGTCCAACCACTATTAGACGGCATTGCGCGCTACAATTCGAGGTGGTGCGAACATGTGAATAGAATGCGAGAGGAAAGACTACCAGTCCAAATATTAAGTTATGCCCCACGGGGTAGACGTGATAGAGGAAGACCGCTACGAAGATGGGTGCCGGAACAGGCTTTAGGCCTATCCGTGTTTGGGTGATGATGATGATGATGATAATAAAATATTAGTTAGGACCTAGTGGCCTTTAAATTTGCCAGAAAGTGTTTGTACACCTTATAATTTAGACTTCAGTGCCTTTGACGATAGCCGAGGGACACAACCCTTAGTTAAACTACATGACGACGGTAGAACGTAGCTACCTCGTCAAGGAACCCCCACACCGCCCGGGCATGCACCTCGCGGTACAAACTCGAACGTTCCGTGAGAGGCCAATTTTCCCCTTGGCCTTGAAGCTCCAGGGTCTTCATAATATATAGGGTCTTATAAATAGGTCATAATATATAGGGTCTTCATAATATTTAAAAAATTAATGTAATTCTTACATTTCTTATCGTGCCCTCTCCGTCCGGAGGTTGGCAATCATGACAGCTATTCTGACCTTAGACACCGCACCTCTGAACAGCTCCGCTCAGGTTCAATGAAACCAGTCGTGAAGATTCTTCAATAAAGAAATTCTTCTTCTTCCCATATCTTTCTTCCCCTGAATCTTGCCTTGTATTATCAAGCAAAACATTTCATATCTTGGTCCACCCAAAATATGACTAAGATTTTCCTTTTTTGGATGGTGTAAACAAGTTATTTTTCTGTTTCCATTCTCCGCAAGACTGTTTCGTTCGGTACTTTTTATGTTTTTGGGTAATTATTAGAAAATAAACAACCGTAATTTATAATTGTAGGTAATAAAAATTACTGTTTGAACGATTCACGTACCGTTTTTCCCCCACGTTGCCGTCGTACTTTTTTCCGCGTAAAAAGTCTTATAACGGGTCGAATAAAATAAAATCGGACGGGTCGAAGTCTGAGTGGTAAGGAGGATTTGGCAATACCCCCAACTCAACTTCTCGGCAGTGGCCGCTCGTGCTTTCAAGCATCAAAAATAGGCGAAGAGTTGCAAAAACCGAAAAAAACTAGTATACTAAAAAGTATCTGTAAAACTCCCGAGAGTAAAATACTCGTAAAATACACAGTGTGTATTTTACACACACGATGAGCTAAACCAATATTCACCCACGGGAAAAATATTTGTCGCGCTACACCGACACCGCAATTACAAAACAGCTACGTACACATACATAGAAATGCTGATGCAGCAAACTGGTCGACCTGCATCAACCTCTTCACAATTAGGGGTCAGGTGGGGAGAGCTAGGCGTGCGGATTTGCTTTACGTCACTGTAGACATGGAAACCCCCTCGCGCTGGAATAGAAGCAGCGGCTACCCATCTACTCTTCTTCTACTTGGACATTTATTACGTATATTAACCCTTTCTAACCCAATGTGGCTAAGAAGTCACATGGAGTGACATAACAGATGGAGGTCTCAGGAGTCGAACCTGAGACCTCCACTTTGCAGTGTAAGTTGCTGACCACTACGCCACAGAGTCAACCATTAGTTTCTTTTTACTTTCTCTTGCCTATATGAATACATAGGAAGGAAAGTATTGTTTTCATGTCGATTTTAACAAATCGAGTTTTCACCGGATCTATACGTTTTCAGACCCCCTGAACCCAAAAAACATGTTTTTAGCGATTGGTCTGTGTGTGTGTGTGTGTGTATGTGTGTGTGTGTGTGTGTGTGTGTGTGTGTGTGTGTGTGTGTGCGTGTGTGTGTGTGCGTGTGTGTGTGTGTGCGTGTGTGTGCGCGCGCGCGCGTGTGCGCGCGCGTGTGTGTATGTGTGTGTGTGTGTGTGTGTGTGTGTGTGTGTGTGTGTGTGTGTGTGTGTGTGTGTGCGTGCGTGTGTGTGTGTGTGTGTGTGTGTGTGTGTGTGTGTGTGTGTGTGTGTGTGAACAGAATATCTCAAGAACGGAACAACGTACGAACTTAAAACTTGAAACTTAAGTTACATACCACTACCGGACCCAACACGAACATTTTCATCAGAATCGGTCAACCGGAAGTAGTAGTTTATTCGTGTAATTTTTCACTTTTTTGCGATTTTCTCAAAAACTGGTCCTACGATTTTTTTAAAAATCGCCTGGTTTACTAAATATTTTATGCTCTACAAGATAGGGTAGGCGCCATGTTTGCTGAAATTCTGCATGAGGCTGTTTTTACGTAAAAACATTTTCTTTTTAAGATTGCGGCTTTAATATGCATTTTAGTGCAAAACATTATATAATAAAAGTTGTAGAGATTGTAAAATTCTACAACTTTTATTTCAAACATTTTTTTGTATAACGCTTAGTTTAGCGGTAATTAGCAATTTTCTGTTTTTTTCTCACGAAAACGTGTGAAAAATCTATTTTTTTAAGATTTCGGCCTTAGAATGCATTTTACGACAAAAGTATATAAAATAATTTATAGGAAATTTAGAGTTCTACAACTTTTATTTAAAGCATTTTTTTTGTACAGTGCCTAGTTTAGCGTGAATGAGCGATTTTCCGTATTTTTAAGCCAAACTGAGGTCGATTTTAATTTTGCGTATTTCACTAATGTTTTTGAGGTTAGTTTTTTGTTCATTTCTAATGTTTAATTACTAACGTTAGGTTTATTGTTAATTATTTGCATTGGCAAGAGAAAGTTGTGTGAGTGTTTCACACCAGATTTTTAAAGTTAATTTCAGTTTTAAATATTCGTGTTCATTTACTAAAATAAAGTAGCATTTCATCGAGTATGTTGAATGTACATACAAGTATATTTTTTAGACTGTAAATAGTGATTTTATCCATTTTACCAGAATTTTTTAATTCTAAAATTTTTTAAGTCTTAAATTGTTGTTTAGGTCATCAGCCAAAAGGCTGGTTTGAACCTGTAGAGGTTTTACTAAGTAAAACGAGGAGTGAGGTGGTTTACCATTGCCTTCCTCACTGAGTGGAAAAGTATGCTTATCAGCATGCCGAGCCCTCTGAAAACCACATATTTTCCGCTCTGTAAATGACACCTTCATTTCATTCATCACAGGGTCTGGCTGTATAATGAAATTCATTACTTTCAGAGGAGGTAACTCTGATTAGTGTCTTTTACACCTCTACCTCTTCTGTTCTTAAATGATTCAGTCATTTAATTGGCTGACCATATGATAAGAAACAGAACTATTTATTTTAGCCCTGCAACGAACAGATTGAGTGTAAATAATTTGACACTCCACCTGTCCGTCATGGGCAGGTGTTGTTTAGGTCATCAGCCAAAAGGCTGGTTTGAACCTGTAGAGGTTTTACTAAGTAAAACGAGGAGTGAGGTGGTTTACCATTGCCTTCCTCACTGAGTGGAAAAGTACGCTTATCAGCATGCCGGGCCCTCTGAAAAGCACATATTTTCCACTCTGCAAACGACACCTTCACTTCATTTACCACAGGGTCTGGCTGTATAATGAATATCATTACTTTCAGAGGAGATAACTCTGATTAGTGTCTTTTGCACCTCTACCTCTTCTGTTCTTAAATGATTCAGTCATTTAATTGGCTGACCATGTGATAAGAAACAGAACTATTTATTTTAGCCCTGCAACGAACAGAGTGAGTGTAAATAATTTGACACTCCACCTGTCCGTTATGGGCAGACAGTAAAATGTATGAAACATATACACATATTTAAAAAATAGTTAAAAAATTTGGGATTGAAAGGGTTAAGGCCATTATAAGGGCTATTTAAAACATTAAAAAGTGCTGTAAGCAGATACAGCAAATTCTTTGTACTTTTTTACACGATACTTCTTCACTTATTGTACTAAAACAAAAAATCTGGTGTGAAACACTCACACAATTTTTCTCTTACCAATTCAAATAATGACCAATACAACCTCACATTAGTAATAAAACATTACAAATAAACAAAAAACTAACCTCAATAAACATAACCTTATTTTAATCATGAGTGAAAGACGCAAAATGAAAATCAACCTAAGTTTGGGTTAAAAATACGGAAAATCAAGCTTTCACGCTAAACTAGGCTCTGTAGAGAAAAATTCTCTAAATAAAAGTTACAGATCTTTTAATTTTCTATAAATTTTATTATAGACACTTTTGTCGTAAAATGCGTACTAAGGCCGAAATATTAAAAAAAATCGATTTTTCACACGTTTTTGTGAGAAAAAAAACAGAAAATTGCTAATTACCGCCAAACTAAGCGTTATACAAAAAATATTTGAAAAAAAGTTGTAGGATTTTAAATTTTCTACAACTTTTATTATATACTTTTTGCGCTGAAATGCATTTTTAAGCCGCAATTTTTTCACGCAAAAACAGCCTCACCAAGAATTTCAGCAAACATGGCGCCTACCATATATTGCAGATCATAAAACATCTAGTAAATCAGGCGATTTTAAAAAAAATCGTAGGAATCGTTTTTGAGAAAATCGCAAAAAAGTGAAAAAGTACACGAATAAACTACTACTTCCGGTTGACCGATTTTGATAAAAATATTCGTGTCGGGTTCGGTAGTGGTATGTAACTTAAGTTTCAAGTTTCAAGTTCATGAGATATAAGTTCTTGATATATTTTACACACACACACACATACACACACCCACACACAGACACACACGCGCGCGCGCGCGCGCACACACACACACACACACACACACCAATCGTTAAAAACATGTTTTTTTGGTTCAGGGGGTCCGAAAATGTGTAGATCCGGTGAAAACTCGATTTCGAAAAATCGACATGAAAACAATACTTTCCTTCCTATATATTCATATAGGCAAGAGAAAGTAAAAATCTACCCAACAGTGAATAATTTAGTTTACTTCTTTTCCGTGTGTGTCGTGCTATTCTTATTTACATTGTATTGTAGGCTGGATGATAACATTGTTTCTGTTATAATTCTATTTCATTTCTGTTATAATTATTTTGTGAGTGAAATAAATCTCGATATTATTCAGAAAACTGGTGAAGAGGCTCTTCACCTACTTCACCTGAATAGCCGCCGCTTCTTCTCGGGTGTTTTTCTAGTTCTCTGAGTGGTATGGGAGCACACGTTGCCATGCAAGAGAATCATTCCTTTCGATAGAACACCCTTAAGTTTTCACCTTATTGCGGTTCTCACTTTCTGTTGAAGCATGTTCGAATAGTATTCACTATTCTCGGTACGTATTTCTAAAACGTTAGAAGTATTATTCTTCTGATATAAAACTTATTAAGTTTTTTCAGCCAAGTTTCGGATATTTTGATGTTAATAAAATTTATTTTTTGTAAGTTATTTTAATTTTGTGTTTGACTTTATTTACATCAATTTTCTTAAAATACAATTTTCTACAAGTTTCATATTTTAAAATGATTACGTATGCGTTTATTATTCATTTAATGAAGTTATTGTACGAAAAACATTTAAAAAAGCAGGGGTTTTTTATCATTATTTCCGTTTTACTTATGATTTCTCAAAAATTACTGAACATTTGTTTCTGGCATCTGTTTTATTCGCTTTCTTAGGTCAAAACCAAAACGAACCATTATTTTTGACTCTTAACGCCATAAAAAGTCATTACAAACTTATTTTATATGTCCTTAAGAAAATTTCAAAAAAAAACTTTGAGACCGGAACAGGCGATTTGCCTAAACCCTGTAGTGAAGAAGAAGAAGAGAAGAGAACATTTATATTGTAATTATATTTTTTGTAAGTAAAGGGGGAAAATAAAATAGAAACTGTCCTCCTGGTCTCTATATACCTGAATAAGGGAGAGTAATCATTAGCCTGAATTATTTGTAATATTGGTGATTTAAAATAAAGTTTCTTAATGTTTTTAACTGCCCATAACAGGCTGGTGGAGTGTTAAATTATTTGCACTTGATCTACTAGTTCAAGGGCTACAAAAAATAGTTTTTTTTCTTATCCCATTGTCACCCAATTATATGACTGAAGCATTTAAGAACAGAAGAGAAAGAAGTTTAAAAGACACTATTAACAGTTATTTTTTCTGACAGTAATGAATTTAATCATTATACAGCCAGACTGTGGTGAATGAAATGAAGGTGTCATTTGCAGGATGGAAAGTAGATACTTTTTGGAGAGCCTGGCATGCTAATAAGCATACTTTAACATTCAATGAGGAAGGCATTGGTAAACCACCTCACTCCTCGGGTTACTTAGTAAAGCTTTTAGAGATTCAAATCAGTCTTTCAGCTGATGATCTAAACAACAACAGTGTTTTAAACAGAAAGCTACTGAAAAAGATGTTCTCTTCTTCTTCTGCCTTTCAAGGATTAGGCATTCCGAACCTCTCAAATCTGCCCATCTCTTTCTCGGGCGTCCTCGCTCTCTCCTGCCCTCCGGCGTATAGTCTAGTGTCTGCTTAGGTATCCTATCCTCCCGCATTCTGTTTACATGCTCTAACCACTGCATTTTGTTCTGGGATACCTTGTTGTTTGTAGAGAAGATGTTGAGTTCTTTCCTTATTTCGGTATTCCTGTAACGATCTTCTCTACTACACCCGTACGCATATCGAAGGAATTTCATTTCCGATGTTTGCAATCTACTCTCCTCTCGCTTTGATAGCACCCAAGTTTCACTGCCATAGAGTAGAGTCGGCACTGCTAATATTTTATAAAATCTCACCCTCGTGTTTTTGCTGGTGCTATTTTTTAAAGTGCGGTGGATAGTTCCGCATATTTGCTGAAATCGGTGCATTTTATTGTAAGCATATTTATCCTGTTGGTATGTAATGTTGCAACCTAGATACTGAAAGTTGGAGATCTGTTCCAAAATATTATTATCTATAACAATTTTACTTCTGACTGACTCCTTCCTCCTAAATGCCATTACCTTTATCTTCTTCGTCGAAACTGTCAACTTACATTCTTTACAGAGTTTGTTCAGCATGAAAAGTGCTCTCTGCAGGTCATCCTCATTCTCCTTATCAGGTCATCAGAAAATAATAGGCAATTTAAAACCTTTGAAAAAAAAAAATTTAAAAAGATGTTAAAAAGTGTAAATAGATTAGGTATAAAGTTAGTGCTGTCTGGTATTCAATTATAATACAATAGCCTAACTGAAAATGTATAACTTTAAGTACAAAAGGGCTACTTCTATAATATGAGAGTGTATTTTAGAACAGTTACTGTAGTGGTGTACATTGTGAGACCATAACAATAGTGAAGAGGTGATTTGGAATGGAATCCAGATGTAGTTAACTACTATTTGGCCTTTCACATTACCATATATGGCTAACGGTTCATGGTTTACATTTGGAGAAACTAACATTGGTTAGTTGAAAACTTTACGTGCATAAATATGAAGGTTCTTACAAACATTATGCAATCGTTTCAAGGAACGCACGGGTGTGAATAATTGATTCAACATAGATAGACCTAAGATATGAATTACTTATAAAAGGTTATCTTTGTACGCGTTATAGTATACAATAAAATATAATGTTATTCGTTAAATATACATTTAGAAGAAATGTAAACATTTAAAAAAAATTTTATTCGTAATATATGTACACTCAAACCCTGTTAATCCAAACTAATTGGTAACAAACCCTGTTCGGATTACGAAATTTTCGGATTACCCGAAATACAGAGCAACATGCAAACAAATTTTCAATAAAAGAATTCAATTCGTTTATATGTGTGTTCAGTGTGGGGCTACTCCCACAGACGTTATGTTCATGCGGCGGTGGCGGAAAATCGTATCTTTCAGCAGGTTCACCTCTTTACGCCAAAAGATAATAACGGAGTTTACAATTTCTAAGTGAGGTATGTAGAATCAGTAATTTAATTTACTACAGTGTTCACAAGTATAATTTGACAACTTTCAAAATATAATTTAGTTTTGTGTTTTTTTATGTACAGTAAAATAGTGTAGGCCTAAATATTTTTCTTTAGCTGTACAATTTACTTACACAGTAAATTATTGTACTTCAATTTTGTCACCAGCACACATATCATTTTGTCAGCACACATATCAAACGGAAACGTTTATTACTGAATTCCCGACTTAAACTTCTATATTCCCTACTTCACAAACGATCAAAATTACCAATGGCACAAAAATTACGCACATATTGTTCTCTTTTGAAACCTATGTGGACCTACAGATCCCAAATTTACGGTTCAACCAAACCCTCTAACTTGCAACGAATTCAAGCATTCCAGTCAAAAACATTACGCCTTATAGCAAATGGACCTCTTTACGTTAGCAATAAAACCTTACGTACAGATTTGAAAACACCACTTGTACAAAATTCCATTGAATACCTATACAAACGCTTTCACGACAAGTCACACGAACACGAGAACCCGCTGGTGCGTTCACTTTCCTCCGTCTATTTACCTTATAATCCCCCTAGACGCCTTAAAAGATGCTGGAGTAGAGACCTGCTAATTTGATATACAAATTTCATTCTTGGGGAGGCACCAATGGGGGCCCTACCCCTCTCATGCCTATCATGTCATTTACATTATTATGATAATCATCACATTTGCTTGTTGTAACATTTTACAGTTGTAAATAAAGAATTAAAGAGAAAAAAAAATTGTCATCAAAATTTTAAAAAATATTCTTTTCATGTAAAAAACATAGTTTATTTTGTCGTCTCTATATTACGATTAGAGTCCAGAATGTGTTCGGATTAACGGGGTTAATGTACTTAACCCTGTTTGAAGATTCAAAAGGAGATTCACAAGGTTCCGTGTTACTTCCATATGTGGCAGAGCCACGTACTTTAGTAGCGTAACGAGCTCGACAGCGACTCGTCCAACGTGTACACGAGTACTAAGGGGAATGGGGCACTCTGCGGCTGACGTCCTCACCCACTCGTTTGGGTTTGGCCTCTTAGTGGTTGTGGTTTCACCTGCCAGGTAGCTTTCTGCGGCTACTTAACTGATTAAAGTCCTCAGGACTGGGTGTAGTCAGCCAAGGATCGAAAGATAAATACTCATGTCTAGTATTCAGATCCGAATAAAAGTAACTATAAATATAACCAACTACGGTGGCATGCGGGCCGCACATGCGCAGCAAATAGCTCCCCCACCGCAGCGTCGTAGCCTGATACCGGCTGCCTCTAAAGTAGTACTCACTACTCGTTGTATTGTGTTCATGCGGTAATCGTTTTGACATTGGTGTCGCTGTCGAAAGCCACACCCCGTCAAAATTAGTTGCGCGCGCACAAAATAGGGGAAAATGTCTGCGATTCATTTTAGGGTTATAGGCAATAAGTTTTTTTCTAAATGATGTACCTACCATAAGTTTTGACAGGCCCAAAAGAAAGGTACATCATAACCTCATTCTGTTATATTTACTATACGGTTCTTTTTGTTAAAATGTCAAACAACTGATATTGTGCGTGTGTAGTTGATTTCTAAAATTTGACGTATGTTTCGTATAAAATTCACAACTATTAAAATTGATTCAGCTTCTTGGAATATTAACAGGAAGGAGACACCAGACACGATGATCTATCTTTGACTTCCCTTCAAAAAGTAATTTTTTCAAGCTCGTTTATTATTTCTCTTTCTGCCTTACATACATCAAATTACAGATAACATTTTATATTTTATAACAAAATAATAAAACGCATATTATGTAATCCTGGAAAAGAAGTTATATTAGCCTACGTGAAACGCAAAAAATGCGATGAGATTTAAACGTCTAACTTTGTACGAGCGTGTCTAATATAAATATTAGAGTATAATAATAACATTTTTAGTGTAATAAAATAAGATCCATTAGGAAGCGAAAGTAATTTTTTCAGAAGTTTTTGATGAAAAATGAGCTTGTTAGAGTGTAGTGAACGAAACTGGCCGGCAGAGTGCCCTACCGTACCGCGTATTGTCACTATTGCGCTTGAACACCGTGCACTGATTGAAATGAGTTAAGGGGAATGGCGGACGCAACACATTCTCTCTCTGTCCCGCTACCCTCCCTACATGTCGCCGTAGTTGGCGAACAGTATACCTTTACCAGGAGGCTTCGTCTCTGAGAATCAGCTGACTCGCGGCGACGACTTTTCCATTAGACCAACCCGGTGATTTTTTCCTAAATGATTAAATAAAGATTATATTTTTCATTATTTATATTGGCAAGATAAAGTCCTGCCCATAACAGACAGGTGGAGTGTCAAATTATTTACCCTCAATCTGTTCGTTGCAGGGCTAAAATAAATAGTTCTGTTTCTTATCACATGGTCAGCCAATTTAATGACTGAATCATTTGAGAACAGAAGAGGTAGAGGTGTAAAAGACACTAATCAGAGTTATCTCCTCTGAAAGTAACGAATTTCATTATACAGCCAGACCCTGTGGTGAATGAAGTGAAAGTGTCATTTGCAGAGTGGAAAATATGTGCTTTTCAGAGGGCCCGGCATGCTGATAAGCGTACTTTTCCACGCAGTGAGAAAGACAATGGTAAACCACCTCACTCCTCGATTTACTTAGTAAAACCTCTACAGGTTCAAACCAGCCTACAGGCTGATGAGCTAAACAACAACAAGAAGATAAAGTCGTGTGAGTGTTTCAATACAGATTATTTTTACTGTTAAAGTTTATCAAAGTTTTTAATTACTTTTCAAAGTTTTTTAATTTCTTAAAATAATACTGTAAATTAAATATTGTATAAGTATTTTATATTTCATATGAATTGTAAGACATTAAAAGGAAAATGAATAAAACTCAAAAAAAGAGGTATTTATAAACTGGATGAACTTGATAAAGTATTGGTTGGATAAAACCGTGTCAAGAAAGAGAAGAGGTGGGTCACAAGGCTAAAATCAAAAGCTGTCGGACTGAGCCATAAGGGCTCAAGTTCACAATACTGACAATTTATCATGTCGGTCGGTCAATTCTACCCGTATTGAATTTTGACCTTAATACCTTATTTTCTTTCTATTATGTAGCCTGTTTTTAAAGCACAAACTTAACCTTCAATATTTGTCATCGTTAGAAAATATATAAAATGTTTTACGTCACTTAAACGAGGTTACTCTAATATTTCTATAGAGTAAACATGATACTTTGTTTTGCAATTCGATCTTAATTTAGTTTGCTTAAGATATTTTTGTATTATTATCATTAAACAAAATGAGTAATGCTTCGGTACTAATTCCTACTTATCCTAGAAACTTGAAATTGCTTCCACAGCCCTTCTCTCCTCTTTTCCTCTCCCTTCCCGCTTTGCCAAACCAATACTCCCCTTTCCAATTCTCCTCCATTTTTCTCTTTCTCTCTTCTTCCATTCCTCCTCCTTCTCTGCTTCTCTTTCTATTTCCTTCCCTTCTCCTACTCCCTTCCTCCTTCTACTCTTCTTCAGCTCCTCCTCTTTGTATTCTTCTTCTTCTTCTTTCTTATCATCTCCTGTTCCATATTTTCTTATTCTCCTCTTTCTCCCTCTGCTCATTCTGGTTTTTTCTCCTTCTTCTCTTTAATTTCCCCCCAATCTTACCCCTTCTCCCTGTTTCTAATCCGGGGTCCCGGGTTTGAATTTTGGTCAGGTCTGGCATTGCTTCACTCAATTTCATCTACCACCCTTCACCGTTTGTACTCAATTTGCATAAACGTGCAAAGTTTTCGGACATAAAACTAAATAAAACATTTCCTTCTTGTTTTTCTTCTTCTCCATCTTCTTCTTTTTGATTTTTCTTCGCTATGTGAAATAAAAGGGAAGGAAGTATTGTTTTCATTTTAATTTTTTCAAATCGAGTTTTCTGTTACTGTATTACTTATAGTCACGGCGCATACGCAGTCACTGTAGAGAATATCCATAACAACTTCTTAAAGGCTATTGATATCCTTATCTTAATTATCTTTTTGTAACCACACTTTTACCTTACTTTTAAAATCAGTAAATTTTCTACAATTAACTATTTTCCTAGGCAGAGAATTGTATAACTGCGGTATTTAAAATTACATTTTCTTACTCCATATTGGTGTTCTATTAAAATTTTATATTTATCTTCATAATAATAACAATAATAATCTGTGGATCACAATTATTAATTGTCTAAAACTTTTATAAAATTTCTGTTCAGTTAATCAATAGTTACTTTGTTAGTTGAAAATTTTCGAAATGTTTAACATATTCAAATAAAGTTAGAAAGATCGTTTATTTTGTAATGATAACTGATGGGTTGTTGAGATGACCTGATATGTACTGGTAAGAGAAAGGATGCGTGACAGAATGTCCATATTTGAAGGTAAAAGGAACCGACCGACGGTATTAAATGGGTAATGAGAATCACGTATGTAACTAATGTTGTGGAAGAGAGTTGCCGCGTCATTTCTTTCATCTCACATTAAATTACAATATGCATGTTTCCAAAATTCAATTTTCTACGTAGTTTAACTGATTTTAAAAACTTTGCCTGTTTCTTATACGAGTACTTCCACTTAACTAATGTTCATTCTGACATAACCTAACAAATGTACTTTTCATTAATCAAAATACGTTTTATATTATTAATTTCTTATTTTATAAAGTATACCATGTATCTTGATTTTTAGTCTTGTTCGTTGTTATTTACGTATTTACTAAAATTCCACCCCCACCAATCGCTTAGCTTCACGACAATCTAAACTGAAAGTTGTTGATTTCTTATGTTAAAAACAAAATCACGACTGCATAAAAAGTATGTAAAATGTAGAGAATAAGTAATGCTTTTTGATTAATTTAGTTAAAAGTAATGTAATTGTATTTGTTAGTAGGCTAAGTTTAATCAATAATTGTAATTGATTCAGTTATTTCAGAAAGCCCAAAGTCAAAATTTTACATTTTTCTTTCAGTGCATTTTAGAACTAACTGAATGTAAACATACTATTTGTACAAAAATCATATAAGTCTGGCTTTCCTTAAGTAATATATAACACTAAGAAAAGGCTTATCCTTAAGGATAAAAAGTGTTTCCTTCTAATTAAAAAAATGAAAGTGAATGTTCTTTTAAACCTTAAGCTCTACTTTCTAGTGGAAGAAGACATACTTAGATTCTATTCAAAAATCGTTTTAAGGTGTATAACTGCTGTTTCTGCCAACAATGAAGAATGTGAATAGCCCTGAAAATCAACATTTTTCTTTCTTAAAGTTAAGAATTTCAATTTTTATTATTAAACGCTTTTATTTAACTTACTCTTGGATCCATCAAATCTTGCAACTTAAAATTTTAATACTTCTACCGTATCAATATGAATCAAACTTTGCACACTTGTTTATCTTCGATGACAATACGCTGTGGAGGTGTTTGTAAAAAAATTTTAAAATTTAAAAAAAAATTAAAAAAAAAATTTAAAAAACGCGTTTATTTAACAATTACTTAAAAAAATTAACTAAAAAATAAAAAAATAAAAAAAATTTACAAAAAAATCACAGAAAAAAAAATTACAAAAAAATTTAAGAAACGCTATTATTTAACAATTAATCAAAAAGAAATGAACTAAAAAAAAAAAAAAAAAAATTTACAAAAAAAATCACAGACTACAAATAGCTTTCTGTAAAAAAAAATTTTAAGAAACGCTATTATTTAACAATTAATCAAAAAGAAATGAACTAAAAAGAAAAAAAGAAAAAAATTTACAAAAAAAAATCACAGACATTACAGTTAAAAATAAAAGCGTGGCGCATTAATATATATAATATTTATTGAAATATTATATATATTAATGCGCCACGCTTTTATTTTTAACTGTAATGTCTGATTTTTTTTTTGTAAATTTTTTAATTTTTTCTTTTTAGTTCATTTCTTTTTGATTAATTGTTAAATAATAGCGTTTCTTAAAATTTTTTTTTTTTAATTTTTTTTTTACAGAAAGCTATTTGTAGTCATGCTTTAAACTACTGAAATAAATAAATGAATATGTACTATTGTACAGCACAATTTTCTTCTGGTCTAACAACGTACGAGGTGTGGCTATTAAATAACGAGACTGACGTTGTAAAAAATTTTATACTTAATCATTTATTATCACCTTCAATATACACTCATTCTCTACCCCTACAACGCACCATGCGAATTTTCCATTGTTGGAAGTCATCTTCTGTTAGCTCCTTCAGGACACGTGCCGCTTTCTCTTTTATAGCTTCCACAGACTCAAATCTTGTCCTCTTTAATGGAGATTTCATCTTAGGGAACAGGAAGAAGATAATAACATGTAATTAAAAGTGGTTTTTTATTTATGATCCGGAAATGAAGCGCCAATCCATGCACTGGAAGAGCCGAAATCACCGAGAGCTAAAAAAGCTCGAATGAGCAAGTCAAAATTTAAAGCATGATGATTATTTTTTGATATCCATGGGATTGTGTACCTTCACCGAGTTCCTGAAGGTCAAAAAATTAATCAATATTACTACCTTGCGGTACTTTCTAAACTACGTCAAAGAGTAAGGAAAAAACGCCCCGAAATGTGGAAGGACAAATCATAGGTTCTCCACCAAGACAATGCGCCAGCTCATTCCGCGTTATCTGTCAAGAGGTTCCTAGCCAAATACAGCATCTCAGTATTAGAACATCCACCTTATTCACCAGATATTGTACCATATGACTTCTACCTGTTCCCTAAGGTAAAATCTGCATTAAAAGGGACAAGATTTGAGTCTATGGAAGCTGTAAAAGAGAAAGCGGCACGTGTCCTGAAGGAGCTGACAGAAGATGTCTTCCAGCACTGTTTCCAACAATGAGAAATTTGCTTGGAGCGTTGTAGGGATAGAAAAAGAGTGTATATTGAAGGTGACAATAAGTGATTATGTATAAAATTAAAATTAAATTTTTTAAAACGTCAGTGTCGTTATTTAATAGCCACACTTCGTATTTTACAGAAAAAAAAACGTAAGTTAACATTTTACTCCCATTTATTTCAGAAACACTTAAGTCTAAATAAAAAAAATAAAAAAACATAAGTGGCTTGTCTTTAAAAAGACAAAAGTATATTATATATTAAAGGGGACAGCCCTCTGAACAATTTATATTTTTCAATATTTTTTTAATTGAAACATAATAAATTACAAGTTTTCAATATTTCTAAAAGTTAGTTTTTTGGCTTATTTTTTTGAAATGACCGATTCAATTATTAATGGTGTAAATAAATAACTAACTGTTATAAGTTTAGGTCAACTCTTATTTATCAATAAACTAAATCTTGATAACTCTCATTAATCTAAAATTAATCATCTAATAAATTTTCAATCATCAGTTACACAGATCATCAGTATCACGTCTTCATTCGCTCCTTTTCACACCTTCTTTCACTTCATCCGTATAAAAAAAAGAAATTGTGCGTCACCAGGACCAAGAAGAAACCTTTCATCAATTATAACCACACGATCAGACGGAAGCAACGCTGCTGAGTGGTGTCTTCTCTTCTTCAAGTTATATTCATCATCAAAACATTTACTGAAAGTATACCCAGATTTTGAACTAACCTAGACTTAGGTGTTACAGTGTACAAAACAAAAGTAAAAATCTGGTGTGAAACACTCACACAACTTTCTCTTGCCAATGCAAATAATCAACAATAAACCTAACATTATTAATAAAATATTAGAAATAAACAAAAAACTAACCTCAAAAACATAACCTTATTTTAATCATGAGTGAATGATGAAAAATGAAAATCAACCTCAGTTTGGCTTAGAAATACGGAAAATCACTCTTTCTCTCTAAACTAGGCTCTGTAGAGAAAAATGCTCTAAACAAAAGTTGTAGATATTTTAATTTTCTATAACTTTTATTATATACACTTTTGTCGTAAAATGCATACTAAGACCGAAATGTTAAAAAAATCGATTTTTCTCACGTTTTCGTGAGAAAAAAAACAGAAAATCGCAAATTACCGCTAAACTAAGCGTTATACAAAAAAATGTTTGAAACAAAAGTTGTAGGTTTTTAAATTCTCTACAACTTTTATTATATAAGTTTTTGCGCTAAAATTTATATTAAAGCCGTAATCTTAAAAAAACACCGTTTTTACGTGAAAACAGCCTCACCGAGAATTTCAGCAAACATGGCGCCTACCCTATCTTGTAGAGAATAAAAAATGTAGTAAACCAGGCGATTTAAAAAAAAAATCGTAGGACCAGTTTTTGAGAAAATCGCAAAAAACTGAAAAATTATACGAATAAACTACTACTTCCGGTTGACCGATTTTGATGAAAATGTTCGTGTCGCGTCCGGTAGTGGTATGTAACTTAAGTTTCAAGTTTCAAGTTCGTACGATGTTCCGTTCTTGAGATATTCTGTTCACACACACACACACAGACACACAGACACACAGACATACACACAGACACACAGACACACACACAGACCAATCGCTAAAAACATGTTTTTTGGGTTCAGGGGGTCTGAAAACGTATAGATCCGGTGAAAACTCGATTTCGAAAAATCGACATGAAAACAATACTTTCCTTCCTATATATTCATATAGGCAAGAGAAAGTAAAAACCAGTAAGAATTTTTGTTGATATAAGATAGTTATGTGCAGGTGTTTAGGTATTTAGGTGTTAATAATTTTTGTTAATGGCATTGTGTGTAAGTGTTTAGGTGTTTGGAAGTAGCGGTAGAGTTGAGAGGCGGATGTTAAGATTGATTTATGGAGTGCATTTAGTGATGGGCTGTTAAAGTTAGAACCCTAGGGAGGCATCACCGACCTCCCTAGCCAGCCATGGCCGATACTCTTTACCACTTAACCGAGCGGGGTACCCGTTTAACATTTATAACAATCAATTAACTCCTTAGGCCTACCACAAAAACCACTACAACTTTTGTTAGAACAAACTCGTTAAATAATTAACAAAAATTTTATTTTTTTTGAATCTGTAATATATTTTTTACTTTCTCTTGCCTATATGAATATATAGGAAGGAAAGTATTATTTTCATGTCGATTTTAAGAAATCGAATTTTCATCGGATCTACACGTTTTCAGACCCCCTGAATCCAGAAAATATGTTTTTAGCGATTGGTCTGTGTGTGTGTCTGTCTGTGTGTGTGTGTGTGTGTGTGTGTGTGTGTACAAAATATCTCAAGAACGGAACATCGTACGAACTTGAAACGTAAGTTACCACTACCGAACCCGACTCGAACATTTTCATCAAAATCGGTCAACCGGAAGTAGTACTTTATTCGTATAATTTTTCACTTTTTTGCAATTTTCTCAAAAACTGGTCCTACGATTTTTTTAGAAATCGCCTGGTATATTCAATTTTTTATTCTCTACAAGATAGAATAGACATCATGTTTGTTGAAATTCTTGGTGAGGTTATTTTTACGTAAAAAATTGTTTTTTAAGATTACGGCTTTAATATGTATTATAGCGCAAAAATTATATAATAAAAAATGTAGAGAATTTAAAATTCTACAACTTTTATTTCAAACATTTTTTTGTATAACGGTTAGTTTAGCGGTAATTAGCAATTATCTGATTTTTTTTCTCACGAAAACGTGTGAAAAATCGATTTTTTAAAGATTTTGGCCTTAGTATGCATTTTATGACAAAAGTGTATAAAACAAATTTATAGAAAATTAAAAGATCTAAAACTTTTTTTTAGAGCATTTTTCTCTACAGAGCCTAGTTTAGCGTGAAAGAGTGATTTTCCGTATTTTTAAGGCAAACTGAGATCGATTTTCATATTGCGTCTTTCATATATAATTAAAGTTAGGTTACGTTTATGGAGGTTAGTTTTTTGTTTATTTCTAATATTTTATTACTAATGTTAGGTTTATTGTTAATTATTTGCACTGGCAAGAGAAAGTTGTGTGAGTGTTTCACACCAGATTTTTTATTCTATCTAAAGTATTGTGACACTTATCATTAAGGTCCGTTTCAGGATCTAGGTAATTAAATAATTAATACACTAAAGTTTAAAATTATAAGTATTTATTACAACTAAAAGATTTACAAAATAAAGAATAAACTAATTATAATGAAGTAATATAATAAATAACTTAAATAATTTACTTCTTCTTCTTCTTCTTCTTCTTCTTTACAACCAGGGCGTTCAGGCTTCTGCAGCCCCTCCTCACCGCGACCTAAAAGATCTTTTGTGATTGCCCCTATTCCTTATTTATGCAAGACCCACACTTTCAATAAAGCGCAGGATCCGCCTAGGATCTAGTGCACTTACCTGAGAAGGTGTTAACACGTCCTTACCCATCAGCGCTCTTCTTTTGCAGCCAACCACTTTGCAACTGCATAAAATATGCTCAGCCTTCTCTTCTGCCTCATGACAGAATCTACACAGGCTCTCTTCAGCAACTCCTATCTTGGATAAATGATACCCAAGATTACAATGACCAGTCATCAGGCCCACTACCCTCCTCAAGTCCTGTCTTCCTAGTCTATTATATATCCCAGCCTTTCTGCTGGAATAGGCAATGAATTTCTTTGCCTGTTCACAGCCTGGCACCTTCTCCCAATAGGAGGTTTTAGCCTCCTCTTCCCAGGCCCTAACTATACCTCTATAATAGCCTTCACCAATTCCACAGAATGGCTCTGGGCCTATGAAGTGAGAGGCTGCACCTTTCTTTGCACACGCAATAAACACTCGTCAAAGATCAAACGAATACTAACTCTCTGACCGCACTTGGGGCTCTCTTTATATAAATGTAGAACAAAGAGATTTTTGGAAAAACAAAGAGATTCGATGCAATAATAAAGTACAAAAACCCTTTTTATGGCTCTGGAACAATCTTAACTAGTGTAAACAACTCACAATAGAATAAAAGGTGTTACAGGTAACCAACCGACTCTTTCACAAATAGTTGTACAACAAAGACCCTACCTTATTATACGCGGCCCTTTTTAAATATTTTTTTATAACTAACTCTATTGTTACTTTGTCACTCTGTTATTTACTATTTAACATTTTATGAATTCCTAGAAACCTCTCGAACCACATTCCTTTTCGATATCGTCACAGTATTAATTTCTGCCCATAACAGACAGGTGGAGTGTCAAATTATTTACACTCAATCTGTTCGTTGCAGGGCTAAAATAAATAGTTCTGTTTCTTATCACATGGTCAGTCAATTAAATGACTGAATCATTTAAGAACAGAAGAGGTAGAGGTGTAAAAGACACTAGTCAGAGTTATCTCCTCTGAAAGTAATGAATTTCATTGTACAGCCAGACCCTGTGGTGAATGAAGTGAAGGTGTCATTTACAGAGTGGAAAATATGTGCTTTTCAGAGGGCCCGGCATGCTGATAAGCGTACTTTCCACTCAGTGAGGAAGGCAATGGTAAACCACCTTACTCCTCGTTTTACTTAGTAAAACCTCTAGAGGTTCAAACCAGCCTTTCGGCTGTTGACCTAAACAACACACAGTATTAAATGAGAAAATATTATATTGTTTAGGGTAACAGACAAATGGCTGGTTTCAATCATTAATGGTTCCCAACTTACTTTAGCCTCAGAGCCTATGTCTGATCTGGAGATATCGTGTCGGGCCATAAATACAGGGTGATCCATAACTATATAGTTATACAACATTTTATGAATACCTATAATAACTATAATAACTATACGTCAATGTCTCGGTAGCTTATTCTATAGCCAAAAATAAGAAAAAGTTCATAAACATTGTTCCGAAAACGCCTCCTTAGCGGATTATACAGGGTCAAAGATTTCACCGAGAACTTAGTACTTCAGTGAAATGAGACCATAACTGTAGACATTTTTAAGGCTGTAATAGACAAATCTGGTGGTTTCTTATGTATTATTACCTGGTAAATTGAATAAAATTGGTCCCACTAATGTACTTTCATCAGCTATAAAGATATCTTACGTAAAACATAGGATTGGAGCTAAAAAATAGCACATTATTTTCTTTATCGTGAAATTACTTTGATCAATTATAAATTAAGTTGTATTTTGTAGAAAATTTAATTTTGGGAACATACTTGTGAATTACTTAAGAAAAAATTCAATATTAGATATTGAAATTTAACTTTACTGAAAAACAAAACAAACATAATTGTGATTTTTTTTTTACTGCATGAAATACTAAATAGTTTTGCAATAACATATTATTTTTTAGCCTCTTTAAAAACAATGTGGGATTTTTTTTTTATTCCTAATGTGTGTACCTTGCAATCTGTTCAATTTAGAACAATTAACAACTCCATATGAGAGCTGAATTACAAGTGGAACCTCTACTGAGTATTTTGAAAAAAAGTCGTGATAACTGGTCTTGTCATCTACTCCGAATGTCACCCAATAGACTTCCATTGCAGGCATGGGAGTACAAACCTATAGGAAAACGAGATGTGGGAAGGCCGAGGAAAAAATGGATGCCGGAACAGGCCAATAGAGCCTAATCCTTGTAAGATGATGATGATGATGATGATGAACAACTCCATATCCCAATGAGATGTCGGTGATGTGTAATATATTGTGTAGATTAGGTGAAGTCTTGTACAGACTCAGGCCGACTACTCCTAAGAGAGTATGGTTAATTGAACCCCGACCATCAAAGTACACCGGTAACCACTGTCTAGTATTCAAATCCGTATAAAAGTAACTACCTTTATTCAAGAATTTGAACCAGGAACCTTCGTCTTCTAAAATCAGCTAGACAAGATAGACTAATGTAATAAATTTATTGAACTGAAAGAGTTTTTCTTTAGCAAACTCAAGAATATTTTAATGTATATCTTAGTAGTAGGCTATTATACAATCAAGATCAATTTGGCTACAAGTAAAATATTTCGGTAATGTGAAGTTTAAATATTAACCATAAAAAGTTATGTTCATTCATATTCAAAGTTTATTCATATTTTTGTATTTGAATAATAATTATCGGTAAATGATTGTGAATTTGTTTAATTAGGTTGTCTCCACTCGTATATGAATGTATAAGAATGGAAAGTATTGTTTTCATATCGATTTTACAAAATCGAGTTTTCACTGAAAATACACGTTTTTAGGCCCTGTGTTGTTGTTTAGGTCATCAGCCGAAAGGCTGGTTTGAACTTGTAGAGGTTTTACTAAGTAAAACGAGGAGTGAGGTGGTTTACCATTGCCTTCCTCACCGAGTGGAAAATTACGCTTATCAGCATGCCGGGCCCTCTGAAAAGCACATATTTTCCACTCTGCAAATGACACCTTCACTTCATTCACCACAGGGTCTGGCTGTATAATGAAATTCATTACTTTCAGAGGAGATAACTCTGATTAGTGTCTTTTACACCTCTACCTCTTCTGTTCTTAAATGATTCAGTCATTTAATTGGCTGACCATGTGATAAGAAACAGAACTATTTATTTTAGCCCTGCAACGAACAGATTGAGTGTAAAAAATTTGAGGCCCTATGAACCCAAAAACATGTTTTTAGCGATTGATCTGTTTATGTGTCTGTGTGTCTATATGTCAATGCGTGTGAACAAATGTTTTTGTACTTTGTGTGAACAAAATATATCAAAATAGCGTACAAAGTTGAAACTTCAAACTTATTTAAGTAAGGTACCACTAGAGGAACCGACTGAACCATTTTTACAAAAATCGGTCAACAAGAAGTAGTAGGTAGGTTATTTACGCGATTTTTAACTTTTTTGCATTTTTTTAAAAACGGTTTCTACATTTAAAATAATATCGCCTCATTTACTACATTTTTTTATGCTCTATAAGATAGGATATTGCCCATAATAGATAGGTGGCGTGTCAAATTATTTACACTCAATCTGTTCGTTGCAGGGCTAAAATAAATAGTTATGTTTCTTATCACATGGTCAGCCAATTAAATGACTGAATCATTTAAGAACAGAAGAGGTACAGGTGTAAAAGACACTAATCAGAGCTATCTCCTCTAGAAGTAATAAATTTCATTATACAGCCAGACCCTGTGGTGAATGAAATGAAGGTGTCCTTTGCAGAGTGGAAAATATGTGCTTTTCAGAGGGCCCGGCATGCTGATAAGCGTAATTTTCCACTCAGTGAGGAAGGCAATGGTAAACCATCTCAATCCTCGTTTTACTTAGTAAAACCTCTACAGGTTCAAACCAGCCTTTCGGCTGATGACCTAAACAACAACAACAAGATAGGATAAAACCCATATCTGCTGAAATTCATGGGAAGGCTGTGCTTTGGTGGAAATTTTTTTTTTTTTAATTGCGGTCTTAATATCTATTTTGGCAAAAGCGTATATAATTAATGTTATAGAAATTAAACAAAATTTACAACGTTTATTTTAAAATTTTTTCTACAAATTATAGTTCAGTGTTAATTTGTGATTTCTGTATCTTTAAGTTGAACAGATGTTAATTTTCATTTAGCGTCATTCATTCACGATTAAAATTAGGTTATTTTTTCATTATTTACATAAGCAAGAGAAAGTCATGTGAATTTTTCACACCAGAGTATTTCCTTATTTGTGTCTATTTATAAAATTTATTCTGTAGTCTATTTATGTCGCACTTTCAATAAAACAAAAAGAAGTAAATTAATGTGCAAGTACCCATCTTTATTTCGATGAAGTATTAAGTTAGTGAAATATAAAATCGATATTCAACAGCTGCAGATATTCAAAGTTTAAACTTTATTTGATTTTGTTAAAATGATTGGATCTAAGTTTTCTTTCTTTATCTAAAGAGGTGAAGTACATATGAACGTAAATTTGTGTAAACAGTGATTCGTTCCAGCTATTAAACAGAATCATAGCCGGAGAAGAACGTGTTTCTCCAGTGCATAGCAAGGATCTTCCCTTCCAGTAGATTTATTCCCGGTCCCAGCAATCCCCTGGAAGGTATGCCCTCCTGTTCTCGTTTCCCCGTACCTTAGAAATCGATCTGACAAGTATCGCTATTTTTGCACGGCAGTATTTTACTCGGGAAAGTGCCACACTGCCATAAGCCATAACGGCAGCAGTTTATATAAATTGTTCGATACCGACTTTTCACAAAAAGCTACTTTGTCTTCTCTTATAACACTTCCACTCTACCTGATGTACTCTACTATTCACACTTCACTTACTAAATACATTTTTGTTCACTGACACTTTTCTTTTTCACCTTCTTATTAAACAATCTATTATGAATACAGTTATACTTTTATAGAATTTATAAAATATTCTCCTTCTCTGGTGACACTCGTAAAAAAACTTCCAATCTACAACATTTTATGTAGTTACAAGAACACATGTTTTGTGTTAAATAACACAATATACATACAGGGTACCTTTAAAGGGAAGCCAAACTCTAGGATATTATTGTATAGCTAAAAATTTAAAAAAATACAATAAAGTAAACCAAAAAAACAAATAGAAACCCTCCAAAATATAGCAGGAATAGTCGGACTCCAAATTTCCTATGAAAAGACGGAAATAATGCCAATCATAAAAAATAAACCGAATCACATCACCCTTATAAACGGAAAACTGATAAAAATCACAGATAATTTTAAGTAACGAGGAGAATTAATATCAAAAAACATAAACGCAAAAGGAACAATCCAAAACAGAGTCAATAAACTGAGAATTCAACAGAAACTGTCTTGGCCCACGTACAAAAAGAAGTTTCTCTCAATTAAAACAAAAAGTAGACACTACAATAAAATAACAAGACCAAAAATAACTTATGCATGTGAAACAATGTTTAACCTTAAAAACAAGAACAGAACAGAAGAACTTCAGAGGGTGGAAAGAAGAATTCTAAGAACGATTATTAACAAAAAACACATAGTGGATAGAAAACACAGACTTCTTCCGATGAAATGGTATATAAGGTGAACGAAACCATACTAAACATTATGAGAGGAGAAGATTGGCCTTTTATAGTCATCTTGTAAAGTTACCTGAAGAAAGACTGACCAAGAAACTACTAGCTTACCAACAGAGAAATAAAGTTAACAATAATTGGCTACGGGAAAGAGGGGAAGGCCTTGAGGAGCTAGTGATTATGGAAGAACGTATTTTGAACAGGGAGGAAAGCTACTCTTAAAAACAAAAAACCAAAATAAAAAATCGAAATTCCAACACAATGAAAGTAGCCTACCATATAAGAAAGGATCAGAAATTCCAGAGATCTAAAAGAGAAAGAATGAAAGAGTATTGGGAAAAGAAGAAAAGTTCCCAGAAACAGTCTTTCCATCCTCGACTAGATTTGCTTCAATGAGGCCCTAAAAAAACAAAATCTAGGTCTAGAAACGCTTCATTAAGGAGGTAAAACTGGCAAAAAATTTCGTCTGAAATTCAGTTAACCCAATGAAATGAGGCCATACTGAAATATTTAAGGCTTTAATTAAGAGGCATACGTGCTAGTATCTTATGTTTTTTATCAAAAAAATCCAATAAAACAAGTCCCAGAAAAATATTTAAAAAGTGTCTTAAAAATTTGTTTTGTCAGCTGGTTGTTATTCATTCTATACTACAGTTGTCCGTAAAATTTTAGCTTTCTTTTTCTAATTACCATTAATCGTTAATAATGCCCATTACAGACAGGTGGAGGGTTAAATGATTTGCACTCGATCTACTAGTTCTAGGACTACGAAAATAGTTCTGTTTCTTGTAACATGGAGAACCAATTAAATGACTCCAACTAAATGACTGAATCATTTAAGAACCGACGAGTTAGATTTGTAAAAGACACTAATCAGAATTATTTCCTCTGAAAGTAATGAATTTAATATACAGCCAGACCCTGTGGTGAATAAAGAAAAGGTATCATATGCAGGGTGGAATATACGTGCTTTTTAGAGGGCCTGGCATGCTAAAAAGCATACTTTTTTAACTCAGTGAGGAAGGCAATTGTAAACCACCTCACTCCTTGGCTTACTTATTAAAGCCTCTAAAGGTTCAAACCAGCAAATATATTTACTATTTTTGAATTGCTCCTCAGTTATAGATTTAATCAAATTTTTTTTTTTTTTTTAATTCCTAATAAGTGTACGTTGCAATCTGTTCAATTCAGAACAATAAGCAACCCCATGACCCAATGAGATGAGGATGATGTGTATGATGTGTTAATAAGGTGTAGTCTTGTACAGACTCAGGTCGACCATTCCTGAGAGAGTGTGGTTAATTGAAACCCAACAATCAAAGTACACCAGTAACCACCGTCTAGCATTCAAATCCGTATAAAAGTATCTACCTTATCTAGGATTTGAACCAGGAACCTTCGTCTCCGAAAATCAGCTGTTAAACAGCTGATTTTGGCGACGACTTTGCCTGTAGACCAACCCGGTGGGTTAAATTAAATTTAATCAAATTAAGCGGGAAATTTTTCTTTTAAATGAAATTTAAGAAATATTTTATTTTTCTCATTAGAAAAAATATTGTTCAATTTGACGGAATAATACTTGTTTATGTGTGAAGAATGATGAAATAGAAATAGATATTTGTTATAGTAGTAGTGGAATAATAATTGGAGTAATCTATTAGGAGAGGTTAGGTTTCATGCAGAGAGTAACTTTTTATTTGAAAATGTATGTAGAGTAATTAAAACGGTTGATATAAAGTAGAAATTCTCCATCCGTTACTCGTGATATGACAGTATCATGTAATTAGAAAATTTATTGCATTAGCGACAAATACAGACCGACGTGAAGTAGGGAGATACATGGGGGAAACTCTCCTATTAAAACGAAGCTGTTGTAACGACACCAAAAAACCGTAGAATTTGTAGCACGGGAAACGGGGGAAAGAGTATTACTTGCATGACGTACTGTATTTACGTTAACAGCGAAGGGAAAACTCTTGTCTGTCTGACATAACGAACATTGTAAACGAATTTTCCGCTGTTGACAGAAAAAATGCCTACACACTATTTTACAGTTTATTGACCCGTTAGGCTGGGGCTATACTTGCACAAATATAAATACCGGCTTGTTTGTTTTCCTCTCTCGTTTACAAACATTTAAATTAATTACAAAACGTTACTCAAGTGGGAAATATTTTCTCAAAAATATTCTATTAATGAATATTGTCCTTTTCAAAATGCACAAACAATCGTTTCATATTTAATTAAATTACGCCACAATTTAAAATATTGGCATTTATAATTTTTTTATTTTCTCTCTTTTTAGTCAATTTAATCCAGTTTAGTGCTAAATTATTTACTCTCGATCTACAAGTTTCAGGGCTGCAAAATATACTTCTGTTTCTTATTACATGGTCAGCCAATTATATGACTGTAGCATTTACAGGTACGGGGTAAAATACATTAGTCTGAGTTATTTTCTCTGAGAGTGATGAATTTCATTATACAGCCATACCCTGTGATGACTGAAGTGAATGTGTCATTTGCAGGGTGGAAAGTAGATACTTTTCAGAGGGCTTGGCATGCTAATAAGCATACTTTTCCACTCAGTTAGGAAGGCAATTGTAAACCACCTCTCTCCTCTCTTATCCTTCTTAAGTAAAAACTTTGCAAAGCCTAAACGAGAGGTTCAAACCAACGTTTTGGCTGATGACCTTAACTTCATTATTTAAGTCTATTTTATTTTTTTTATTGAGTGATGATGCCTACATAAGCCTCGGGCTTGTGCGTAGGTAATGATATGTGGTGATTTACAGATGAAAAAATGTCAGACCTGACCGGGAATCGAACCCGGGACCCCGGCATAATAGCCAGTTGCGCTGAACACTACACCAAGTTGAACGGAGGTTGATTTTCATTTAGCGTCATTCACGTTTTTTAATTTTACTTTGTTTAGTACTTATAATTAAACATGAATTATATATTTCATAATTTTCACTGTACCATTGTAAACGTACAACATTTACAAACAGTGGAAGTTTAGTAATTCCTAATTACTATAACTTCCATTACTCATAACAACCCATTGAATAATGACTGGGAAAAACTCCCATTGTTAGAATAAGTTACATTAGAATAGAAGTTAGACAATAAGTTGTAAATTGTGCCAACTGTCAACCAGCTGATATTATTTAGACAGGTATATTTCTCCCTCTGTGTTTTTAGGCCTTTCTTCCACCTGCTAACTTACAGCCAATAACTAGGTTCGTTCTCCTTCCCGTTTGCCCCCTAGGTTGGTTGAACGGTTGGTGGGAGAGGGAGGCTTGTCAACCAGAGGTTTTCTGGTTCGGATCCAGGAAATTGAAATCAGTCCCTATGGGACTTAAAAGTGGAACAGAGTGGTTAATTGAGAAGGAGCAGTGTTTAAAGAAGTGACTAGGAAAACGAGGAGTGACCAGGAGAACGAAATTAATTGGAGGTAAATTTATACGTATATTTATTAAGGGTTTGTTAAGTTTTTTTCTGCCCATAACAGACAGATGGAGTGTTAAATTATTTACACTCAATCCGTTCATTGCAGGGCTAAAATAAATAGTTCTGTTTCTTATCACATGGTCAGCCAATTAAATGACTGAATCATTTAAGAACAGAAGAGGTACAGGTGTAAAAGACACTAATCAGAGTTATCTCCTCTAGAAGTAATAAATTTCATTATACAGCCAGACCCTGTGGTGAATGAAATGAAGGTGTCCTTTGCAGAGTGGAAAATATGTGCTTTTCAGAGGGCCCGGCATGCTGATAAGCGTAATTTTCCACTCAGTGAGGAAGGCAATGGTAAACCATCTCAATCCTCGTTTTACTTAGTAAAACCTCTACGGGTTCAAACCAGCCTTTCGGCTGATGATCTAAACAACAACAAGTTTTTTTGTATTAAAGTCGCGGCAGAAAAAACGTTGGCTATATTTTGAAATAGGTTAAGGATTATTTTGTTAGTTGTTTCATACTTTTATTAATTAGTTTATTATTCATTAAATATTTAGTTAAAAGCAAGGAAATATAGTCATATTTATTTATTTTTCTCATGCTCTGCTGATAGAGCTGGCGCCCAATTTTTTTAAATTATTTTTTTATTTTTTATTAAAGTATTTGCCCACCGGTATAGTTGACGGTGTTGCAACATTGACAAGAGAAAGTCATGTAAGTGTTTCATACCAGTTTTTTGTAATATAATGTACTCCTGCTCAATGAACAGGAGAGTAATATTTGTGAATAAATAAATGGCCACCTCCGCAGCGTAGTGGTAGTGCACTAACCTACTACGCTATGGTCCCGGGTTCGATTCCCGTCCAGGAGCAAGATTTTAGGCTATAGCAAGTCAAAGCTCACCGTTTCAGTTAAAGTAAGAGATAAAAACACGTTGACTGCCACACTAAATTTTGTGATTCTTACAGCGGGGCTATCGTACCTTTTTTTATTTAATTTTTTCATATTTTATTCATTTTTCTTCTTATTTTACTTATTTTATTTAATAACAACAATTGATTTTTTAAATAAAGTTGTGAAACACTTTTAGGTCAAATGGTCTGCTGGAATGATTTTACATTTCAGAGCCATGGGATCCATTTTTGTGTTGCAATATGAAATGTAATAATTTAATAAACAACTAGGTTAAGTTACAAAGTTCTAGACTATTTCAGTCAACCAAAATAAGCAAGAGAAATAATAAAATTTAAAGTAATAGCAGCAGTCAAGACAAGACAACAAGGAAAACTCCCTGTGTACACAATATTTTATTATTCGAAAAAGGCCAACTATTTGAACAGTCTAAGTTTACAATGTCACTCTTTGAAGCCCTTTTGAAACCACATCACACGACTTATAAATGAGTCTATCTACTATGACTCATTTTTGATGCACATGGCCCAATTTTAAAGGCAAGTGTGACACATATTTGGGTCACATAGCAGTCAACGAGTTAAGACATGAGTATTTGTAGCTATATATTTCAGATTAAAAAACGAGCACATTGTTTAATTAATAAATAAAACAAAATCTGTTTGAACTTCATCGGAAAAATGAATAGAATGTTAATAATGTAAGTAACAATTCTCTGTCGAGTACAATGTTTGTTCAATATCTACTGTTAGCTAAATGTAAAGAAACCTTTAACAGGAAATGAAATGAACTTCACCCAGAACTACAGTCCAGCCTCTCTTAGTTTGCTCCTAATGTAAACAAATAATGACGTCACTGAGCATGCGCATTATATCAAAATGTGTACACGCTGATTAGAAAGTAACAACAAAATACTTTCAAAAGTATTTAAGTACAAAATAAATTTAAAAGTATTTTTATAAATGAAATTGTTAGGCCTACATCATATCATGACTGATGTTTTTAGTACTTTAAGTACAGTATAATACCGATTATCCGTGGTAATTGGGGGGATAACTATACCGGATAACCGGAAAACACGGATAATACAGACCCAATTCGGTCGAGACCACTTAAGTCATAAACAAAACCATCAGTTACGCGTGTGTTTTATTCTACTGATTAATACATGTTAATACTATCGGATATCGGAAATAAATAAACAAATTGTATTGAAATAAAAATATTTACTACATAAATTTATATAAGTCTTACCTTAAACTACATACCAAAAGAAATCACAAAAAATCTGTTATTTTACTTTGTTTCATTTTATGCCGCAATATTTTTTCTTTTGATTTTCTTATATAACCACGAATATGTAAAATGTCCACGTAATCTGTGTCATCCTGATTTTCCATGAAAGTTAGTAATGTTTCGGCACCGGTTAAAGCTTCTTTAGGAAACTTATTTTAGGAGCTGGTAACGTGCTCGCCACTCATCACGCGGTCTTGGGTTCGAATCCCACTCGGGCATGGCATTTTTTCATACGTTACAAAAAATTCATTTCATCCTTCACCGTCTGCATTAGCAGCAATTTGCAAAACAGTCGGACGTTAAACCAAAAAAAAAAAAAAAAAATTCTAGTGATCGCACGGTTAATCCAAACCCCGGTTAAACGATCCACGGAAAATCGGTACTCTACTGTACTTATAATTTAAAAAATCGTTAACTTAATAGGAATACGACATCCGTAAAGTGGCAGACTCTAGCGTGCACCCAGTAGTAGGTGGCTTTTGTTTGTTGACAGTATAGGAGCAAACTAACTAACTAACTATTTGTTAATAGGAGCAAACTAACAACGGCTGAACTGTAGACGTACTGTATAAGCTATAATATTATAAACAATAATATTGAGTCGTAGTTATTGACCCGAGGACGGATGGTACAACTTTAATTTTATCAGTGGAAATTTTTGAAATTGTCATCTATCATTTTCCTATTTCCATCCGGCTCTCTGTCACATCCAGATGTCAGAAACTGCTGGCGATATCAACAAACTGTTTTCGGATTCGTTATCTACACAAAAAGTTAGTGGGTCTGGATTTATTTATTTCGTTGTTACTCCTCAAAAAGAGCAAAGCCCATTTTTGGAGGAGAATTACTCAAACTACAACAAAAAACTCAAACCACATTAATAATTAGAATACTACAACAATAGCAATGCAAAAAAAAAAAACAGTTGACACTAATAAATCACTTATTACATAAAAATCACAAAAACGAGAAAATGATCAAATAGGCATAAAAAACAAATTAGTAAAAGAAATGACATTTAACGAAACCAAACATTAGTAAAATTATGATAGCCTAAATTAAAAATATTATTATATAAATAAAATATAATAAAATGAAACCTTTACCAATTTATTTTGCATTATTTTAGAAAAGAAAAAAAATTAGAGATGATTTTTAATTTTCTTCTCTATAAACAGCAAGGTATTCCAGAACAGAATGCAGTGGTTAGATCATGTAAACAGAATGCGGGAGGATAGGATACCTAAGCAGACACTGGACTATAAGGCGGAGGGCAGGAGAGAAAGAGGACGCCCGAGAAAGAGATGGGCAGATTTGAGAGGTTCGGAACAGGCAGAGATGTCTAATCCTTGAAAGGCAGAAGAAGAACAAAAATTAAAAATGAAAACAAAATTTAACCGTAACTACTTCTTTTAAATTTAACTCTTAATCATTCAATACAAATACGAACTTAATCATACGAATACTACACATACGTAATACATAATTTATGATATTAATGGACAATAACAAACAAAATAAGATAAACTGTAATATAAATATATTACAACCGATTGGGTTTATAGTTCCGGTTTCAACCGGAAGAGACCTAAAACCGGAAGTTAAACCTTCACTTCATTCACCACAGAGTCTGGCTGTATAATAAAATTCATTACTCTCAGAGGAAATAACTGTGACTAGTGTCTTTTACATCTCTATCTCTTCTGCTCTTAAATGGTTCAGTCATATAATTGACTAACCATGTGATAAGGAACAGAAGCATTTTTTGTAGTTCTGGAGCTAACAGATCGAGTGCAAATAATTTAACACTCTACCTTCCTGTTATGGGCAAACATTTTACGTACATAAAGCACGAAAACGTAAAATAAATTTCTATTTAATTTATTTAATTTACCCATCTACTGATTTCTGTATTTATTATTTATTTGTAAATTACAGAGAGTATATTGTATGGTAAACGTAAACTAATATGAACGAATTATTTAAATTCGTTTTTGGTTTGGAATTGAAGAGATGAATTGGTGAGTCGGTGTAGGAAGGTACGAGTAATAGGTTTTAACAGGATTTGAATAATGGTTTTTAATTCGGTAGAAATTTTAAGCTTGTGCTTGCTTTGCTTGCTCGATGTGAATTTAATTATTTCCTGTTTTTTTCTGGACTTTTTGTTTGTTATTTGACATTAATTAGAATGTAGAGAGAAAAACGATTTTTCAATTGTTAAACACAATAATAATTCAGGATGCTACTTTATTACTTTGTTTGTTTTGTTTTTCAATCCAGACTATGGACTGACATAGGTCATTGAATGTGTTTAATAAAAATTGCTTTATAACTTACACAATTATATATTTATTCTACTAACTTATTTTAAACTAATTTTATATTATATATTGTGACACTTATTGCTAAGGTCCGTTTCGGGATCTAGGTTATTAAATAATTAATACACTAAAGTTTACAATTACAAAGATTTATTACACTAAAAGATCACAAAATAAATAATTCAACTAATTATAATTAAGAAATACAATAAATGATTAAATAATTCACTTAAAATAAATAACAAACAATAAATAACTTAATAACTTACTTAGCCTACTTACAATCACTTTTATAGATTACACTAACATACAACACAAACTGAATTCACAAAACTACACATTAACTTTACAATACACACACAACAAAGAGACGGTATAACAATCTTGAATCACTACAATACTCGGATGTGTAACCTGTAAATACACACCCCAATAATCGTACGGTAAAGATCACACGAATACTGACTAGACCGCGCCCGGGGCCTCCTTTTATAATCATTCACAAAGATCGTTCCAGAACAATTTAGAGAAATCTACTCAAGTACAAAAATAACTCTTTATTAATGAATGCTAGAAAAATCCCTTTGTTAACAAGTCAACTATTGTAAATAGAAAACGTAAACAACCTGATAAACAACTTCATAAAAATACCCTTTTTATAACACACAATACCCTTTTATAATAGGCGTACCCTTTATGGTTAAAACTGTCATTTATTGCTGCTATTGTGGATTGTTATTTTTATTCTTTCTTAACTTATTTTATGAATGGAGTTCTGGAACATTCGTGAAGCATTCTCGTCTTCTCTTGGATCTTGTTACAATATTATAATTTTAGTTCTGTTTCTTATCACTGAATTATATGACTGAACTATTTAAGATCAGAAGAGGTAGAGGTGTAAAAGACACTCGTCACAGTTATCTCCTCTGAGAGTAATGAATTTCACTATACAGCCAGACCCTGTGGTGAATGAAGTGAAAGTGTCGTTTGCAGGGTGGAAATTGGGTGCTTTTCGGAATGCCTGTCATGCTGATAATCATACTTTTTAACTCAGTGAGGAAGCCAATGATAAACCACCTCACTTCCCGTTTTTACTCAGTAAAACCTGTAGAGGTTCAAACCAGCCTTTCGGCTGTTGACCTAAAAAACATTGTAATTTTATATTATTATTTTATATTTTAATAAAGTCAGACGATGGAACATGGAGATTGAGGTTCAATAAAAGCGTGTATGGACTAACGGAGACGTTTACAACCACAGTTAAGAAAAGAAGGGTAAAATTTTAAGAACATATCAACAGGATGGATGACAGTAGGCTGATAAAAGAATATTCACATATTTAAATGGGATCAAGACAACAACTGGATGGTTTAAAAAAGTGAAAAGAGACCTCGAGGAAAAAGGAATACAGAAAAACGCTATGCAGGACAGAGATACGATTGAAAAGACCGTCGACGACTTCAAAGTTTTTAAAAGCCGCAAAACTGATTCTGAGAAATCTGCATATAAGTGGTCAAAGGAAAGAAAGAAGATGATGAGTGAAAGGATGTAGAAGTTCTAGGAAGAAAAGAAGAGGGAACAGAACATTTTCAACGCGGTCCAAAGTAAGCCAAAACGTAAAAAATTTTTTTTTGACACTTTTAATTGAAATTTAGTATCTGTTATTAAATTAATATAACAATTTCTAAATGTGAAGCTAATGTTCCAAAACTTGATTTACTTGAAGGAGCGTGCAGTCATCACCACAGTCCTAGAGTTGCTCAAGAAGATCTCTTGGCCAGAGGCGCTTCAAACGTCTGCGCTGAGTACCCGGTATCGCCCTAGTGTACATGTTTTGTATGAGAGGGTTGTCATGTATAGGGTGATTCAAAAAGAGCGCCGGTTTTGATATATCAAATTAAGAGATTTATTTCATTGAAAAACTGAAAATAAATACATCAACAAGTTCATCTTACCTTCCGATTTTATGTATGAAAAATGATGTCATGCATGTGTCCTCCTCTACTGCGCTGGCACGCATCAACTCTGTCCATGAAATTGGATATTACTGCACGACAAGTTTCGACTATGTGGGACAAGTTTCCGTATGTGGGGTTTTCTAAACCCCACATACGGCAGTTCTGTTTATTAACAAAACCGTTTAAGTGGAAGTGCGCCTCATCACTGAAAATGATTTTGTTTGCGAAGGTGTCATCATCCTGCCGTTTTCTCAATACCCAGTCAACAAACTGTCGTCTCTTCTGGTGGTCTGCCACTTTTAAATGTTGCGTCAACTGAATTTTATATGGGTGATATTGGAGATCGTACCGAAGAATTCTCCGTACAGAAGAACATCGTAAACCCAATTGTTGAGAACGGCGACGTATTGATTTTGCTGGGCTAACAGCCACACTGTCACGAACCAACGCAACGTTCTGCTCAGTTCGGCCAGAACGACGACGTCCAGAACTTTTAAGGTCGACTGTTGAACCCGTCTCAAAAAACTTTTTCATGAGCCTGCGAACTGTTGATTCATTCGGTGCTTCATACGTCCTAGAGTACCGCGAAGTCGCCTGACAGTAGCCACATAACTCTCTCCACTCTGGTAAAATGTTTTGACGATTAACACTCGTTGCGCAATAGTAAACTTCTCCATGGTTAGACCGAGACTGCGAGAGTATTACACTGCGAACAAGAGAAACTACAACTGAATCGTCAATCGGAATGTTCTCCGAAATAGAAATGAGGTCAAACAGTGTTGCCAACCGATAAACAAAAATTTACCAGCCGTTTAAAAACCGGCGCTCTTTTTGAATCACCCTATAGTTCAAATTTGTCATGCATCGTTATGTATAGTTGTCTCAATTACGTATGGGATTTGTAAGTCTTTGTGCAACATTGAGTTTGTGATGTAAAAGGGGCATTGCGTTACCGTTCGCAGAATCTTGTTCTGAATCGCTTATATACGTTTCGTGTGTGAAGGTTTAGCAGATCCCCTAAGTTGAACTCCATATGTCTAGATTGGTCTTAAGACTTGTCTTACAGATTGTTAATTTGTGTGACATGTTTAATTTAGAACGTCTATCGAGTAAGCGTTTTAGTTGGTAGAACCGTGTTTTGAGTTTGTGGCGTGTGTGTGTAACATGTGCGTTCCATGTAAAAAAACTAATTTTAGTTTTTACACAAGTACAGTCGGTAATTCAAACTTTCATAGGAAAAAATATTTTGGTTCAAAATTGTTGTTGTTTAGGTCATCAGCGAGCTATGGTCACAGCCTTCCCTCAACCGAGTGTTACGCCCGCCGGGTCCTGTCAAAGCACCATCGACGCACTACTGCGAGGGAAGATGACGTCTCTGTCAAACGACCAGACGCAGTCTCGCATATTATTATCTCCTCGACCGTCACGACGACTACAATCGTTCTTTTCGTCTAGACGACCACCACTTAAACGGCCCTTTTCATAGCCACAGATATTTAAGGATTCTCCCTATGCCAATTAATCTTGCCAACAGGTAACACATGATGATTAAATAAACAAAAAAAAGTTAAAAACGCATCAACAGCTTGTTCATTAGGGACTACAGTGGGTTAAGAAACTTTAATGATCGGTTTTAGCATGTAATAATTTCCAGACCCTACCTGGGAATCGAACCTGGGACATCCGCTTAGTAGGATAGTGTGCTAACCAGTACGCCACGGAGGGGACCGATGATCAACTGATGATTAATCTATTATTGTTCTGTAGTGAACAGGTTTTAGTATTATTTGTTTATTTAAAAAAAAATTTTTTTTTATAAATCTCTCTCTTTAAAAAGAGTATAAACCCACCGGGTTGGTCTAGAGGCAAAGACGTGGCCAGAATCAGCTGTTTAACAGCTGATTTTCGGAGACGAAGGTTCCGGTTCAAATCCTAGTAAAGGTAGTTACTTTTATACGGATTTGAATACTAGACTGTGGTTACCGGTGTACTTTGATGGTTGGGGTTTAATTAACCAAACTCTCTCAGGAATGGTCGGCCTGCGTCTGTACAAGACTACACCTCAATTACACGTTATACACATCATCGTCATCTCATTGGGTCATGGGGTTGCTTATTGTTCTAAATTGTACAGATTGCAACGTACACAAATTAGGAATAAAAAAATAAATAAAAAAGAGTAAATAAATTTTAAATTAAATTACATTTTTAAGTATTTTGTATGTTTTTATGGTATAAAATAAACTAGTCTCGATAACAAACAAAAATTTTAAATGAAAAGAATAATAAAGAACAATGAAAATTAAATATTTAACTGGATTAACCTAAATGAAAACGAACAAAGAAATAATATTTAGTAAAGTAATGCTTGATTCAAATCACAGTGTATAAAATAAGTTGCACATAAAACTAAAACTATTAGCTGTAAGTTATACTACAAAATAAAATTCTATTATATTAATAGTAAGTTACTGCTTGCTTACAGAAAATCGTACGAACATAATAAACTAAAAAAGACAAATACTTTGTATTTTTTTCTTTTTATAATTTTCAGAATCGTAAAACTGGGTTAATAATTTTAAAACGGATATTTTTATTTAGTTCAAAAATATAAATCACATTGTACAATGATTTATACAGGATATCGGTTATTAAAACAATGAAAAAAATAGAACGATAAAAAACAAAGTATTTTGTTCGGTGGTTTAGTTTGTTGAAAAGCCAGTTGGTTTTCAGTACGTTACTTTTTTTGTCAAAGATATAAAATGTAAGAAGGAAAGAAGTACAATAGTATTTCTGTAGCTCGAATTGTCTCAGGAATTTATGAAGTAATTCGAGTTATGGAAAATTAGAGATGAACATAAAACTTGAATACAGTTTATTTTAAATTTTTAAATTCTTTGCACTCGATTCGTTAGTTCCAGGGCTACAAAAGATAGTTCTTTCTCTTATATCACATAGTCAGCCAATTATATGACTGGAGTATTTAAGAACAGAAGAGGTAGAGGTGTAAAATCACTAATCACAGTTATTTTCTCTGAGAGTAATGAATTTTACTATGTACAGCCAGAACCTGTAGAGAATGAAATAAAGTTGTCATTTGCAGGGTGAAATGTAGGTGCTTTTCAGAGGGACTGGCATGCGGATAAGCATACTTTTCCACTTAGTGAGGAACGCATAGTAAACCACCTCAATCTTCGTTTTACTTGGTAAAGCCTCTAGAGCAGCAGTTCCCAAAATTTTATTTGTCACGTCCCCTTCTCTCAAGAAGAAAATTTCCCACGCCCCCGTACACAATTTATTAGGTAATGAAAAAAACAAGTATTGCTTTGAATAACCGTGCATTTACTTATATGTTTTTGTAGTATTTGAAGTTGCAATTTAATTTTTACGAGATACAAAATAAATCAGTGAGATAGATGATCTTGAATTTTTTTACAAGAAGGTTGATTATTAGAAAGTGCACAACGTATTATTATTATTATTATTATTATTATACACGTTGTAGACCCTTATGGATCACGTGAAGCTTCTACGGTTCTTCCTGCGGGTTCACCATGACATCTGCATCTTCTCACTCATGGCTCTCTTCCTCTCCTCTGTCCACGTAGTGCCGGTCTTCTTGGCTCTGATCTCTGGCTGCACTTCCCACTCGTCTATTCTTTTTCTATACGGTGAAGGATGAAATGATGTTTTTGTAACGTATGAAAATACAGTTCGAATGGGAATCGAACCCAAGACCGCATGATGAAAGGCGAGCACGTCTCATCATGCGGTCTTGTAGAAGTTCACACAGTATATCATTTATCTAGATCTTTTCCTAGGTCTATAGACATCCCTTTTTTCTTCTGGAGCATACCAGTGCGCCTGTTAGGTATCCTGTTATCTGACATCCTTGCCATATGCAGTCTCCAACTTTGGTGATAATCCTTTATCTTTCCATTCAAGTTGTAAATACCTAATTCTGACCTTATTTCCTCATTCCTTAATCTGTCCAAGCATGTACACCCCTTAGTTCTTCGCAGAAATCTCATCACTGCCGACTGAATTCTCCACTCTTGGGTTTTTGTTGTAGTCCATGCCTTACTTTTGTACAGATTAACTGGAGCTGCCATAACTTTATAGAACTTAAGTTTTTGTGATTAGTTATCTTTAATAGGTAATAAAATTGATTTACAAAACAAATCAGTATAATGCAGACGATGATTAATCATTTTAAAAATACTGTAAATTTTAGTAACCATTTATAGCTACTTTAATTTTTCTTTCCTTAATGTTTTTAGTTTCCATAATTTACATGTCCCATGATGCTATGTGGTTTATTAGCAACGCCAACTTTGCACCGATAATTTTTATTGTAACAAGTGCTGAAAACGCTTTTTCGCACTGATAGGTGCTTGAAAAAGGTGAATACAATTGCAGTGCTTGCCGATATACTGGGGTGCACTTGTAATACTTAACCCAAAGTGATGGTTTGTTAATTTTATCAAAATCTTACTTCGCACCAAAATCATTTTATATTTCTAAAGCTTGTTTTTTAAGTTCTTCGATCAGGGAGTCAATGTTGACACTGAAAGGATCCGTTTTGGACGCCAAAACTATCTCAAAGTCTCGCACCCCCTCACTTTGGAAACCATTTCTTTAGAGATTCAAACCAGCTTTACGGCTGATGACCTAAACAACAATAACTGTTTATAAAACAAGTACGAAGAAATGAATTTTAATTACTGGGAATTTAAAGTAAATGATAGCGTTACAAACGGAGTCAACATTAAACCAAAGAAAAGTACACAACAACTCCGCTAATCCGAAATTTTGGGAATGGGACCTGTCCGGATTTCAAGTCAATAGAGTACGAGTGAAAATTTGAAAGGGCTATACAAGACTAGAAAAGATCAGAAATAAAGTTTTAAAATAAGAATTGGCAATTTTTTCACTTAACAAAAAAAAATTATGCCGTGCCCAATGGGTCAACCATTTAAGTAGAATGCCATAAAACCGCTTCGTGGTTTAGCAAGAAGATTTACAAACCAATAGGAAGCAGAGAATATTGGCAAGCCGAAGAAAATATGGATGCCGGAACAGGAAGAAATGCCTAACCCTTGAGAAGAAGGAGGAGGAGGAGGAGGACAAGTGGAGGAGTGTAGGAGGAGGAGAAGAAGAAAAAGAAAGAGTACGCCCTGGTTTTACCTATAATTGCACAATGTACAGACGTAGCATTAAAAATTACTCTCTTTTGACTTAATCTTATGTGTTACAAGGTAAGAAAATACAGTGCGCACGACAAATTAAAGTGAAATAAAAATTAGTAATGTAGGCTACTACTACTAGTAGTACATTATTAATGTACTTAAATATGGTTAAAATATGGCCTTACTTTTGTTTTGTTTTGTATTACTTCCGACTGTTTTGAAATTACTGCTAATGCAGACGATGAAAAGAATGATAATATAAAGACCGTGATGAAGGAATACTAGACCTGACTAGAAAATCGGACCCGGGACCCCGGCACAGAAGCCAGTTGCACTAAGCCGGACCAGAAGTTATAAAAGTAATTTATTATTTTGTCAATAAATAGTTGAAATAAATTTAATGTGATTTATTGTAATTAGATCTTGGAAGAACCTGGTTTGAAAGTAACAATACAATACAATAATGTGTAAAAGAAAGAAATTTATTTCGAAATAAGGAATTTCGAGTTATGGGGGAGTTCGAATTACGGAGTTGATACTAAGAAGAAATGAGAGAAATTGTAGAAAAGAAAGAGAAAGAAAATATGTGAGAAAATAAAGGAATAAGGAATAGCGAGTTAAATCGGTCGCTTGGTTGCGCGATATCACAAACTCCAGGGCCGGTCACCCGAAATTTACATTCCTTGTAGCCCGAGCAAAATCGTTGCTCTATTTCGTTTTGATTTATGATGTTTTCTCCTTTTTCAACCGATATTTTTTTGACTGGTCGTATATCTAGCGACAAAAATAAATTTAGTCAATCATATTTATCCCGTAATCTTAAACTTTCTTAGAAAAATAAAATCACAAGTTTAAATATAAAACAGAAATTATTTTATTACATTGTCTTAAAGAATAATTGTAACAGTAAAATAAACATTTTCTCGTTACAATTTTACAATGGAAATTCAATCAATCGAATTCCGGTCATCCGGATCGTTAAATATTTGAATCGATAACCGGAAATAAGAAAATTAGTTTCCTAAACCAAAAACCACATATACTGAAGTTTGTCTACCGTGCACTACCTTCAACTTCGTCCGGTGGGAAAACACTTAAATGTTAACTAAAAAATGATTAATAAAAATTGTTGGCCGCCAGCTCCGTCAGCAGAGCATGAGATATAAATAAAAAAGACTAATATCCTTACTTACAGTAAATATTGTGACACTTATCGCTAAGGTCCGTTTCGGGATCTAGGTAATTAAATAATTAATACACTAAAGTTTACAATTACAAGTATTTATTACAACTAAAAGATAATAATACTAATTATAACTAAAAGATAATAATACTAATTATAACTAAAAGATAATAATACTAATTATAACTAAAAGATAATAATACTAATTACAACTAAAAGATAATAATACAGAGTGGAAAATACACCAGCTAATGAATACTACCCCGTATCAGGTGATTATATCAGCATATCAGATGGCCTTAGATATGCAGATGATACAATTCTCTTTGCAGACAGCAGAGAAGGGCTACAGATCTTGGTTGATCGTATTGTCCAATACTGCGAGGGGTATGGAATGGCACTGAATACAAAGAAAACAAAGATTATGGTGGTCAGCAAGAACAAGATTGATGAGGTTAGAGTTTATGTCAAGGGAACACCTCTGGGCAGAGTACATAGCTATCAGTACCTGGGTTGTGAACTAAATGAAGAATGGGATCGTAGTACGGAAATAAAACGACGCATTGAGATAGCCAGAAATACTTTCAATAAGATGAAGGCAATACTATGTAACGGAAAACTGAGCATAGATATTAGAACAAGAGTACTGAGATGCTATGTATTTTCTGTCCTATTGTATGGAGTTGAAGCCTGGACAATCACAGAGACGATGGAGAAAAGACTCAGTAGCTTTGAAATGTGGTGTTACTGAAGAATGTGGAGAATATCCTGGACAGAGCACATAACAAATATGGAAGTGCTAAGAAGAATGAAGAAGGATAAGGAACTGCTCAACACCATAAAGAAAAGGAAAATGCGATATTTCGGTCACATTCTAAGGAACGAAAAGTATGAATTGATGCGGCTGGTCATACAAGGGAAGGTGGAGGGCAAAAGGGGATCGGGAAGACGACGCACATCCTGGTTGAAAGATTTACGACAATGGTGTGGAAAAACATCAATAGAGCTTTTCAGGACAGCAGCAGATAGAGTAAAGTGGGCCATGATGATCGCCAATGTCCTTAGGGATGGGGCACCTTAAGAAGAATCAGATGATTGACAGGTGGCTATATTTACAACTTATTGTCTAAATACTATACTAATGTAATTACTTCTAACGATGGGGGTATTTCCCAGACACTGGTTGAGGGGTTTTACCTTAGTTCTGAAAATTATAGTAATTAGGAATTACCATAACTTCCATTGTTGGTACAATTGTACTTAACAATGGTACTAACTATTTATGACAAAGCAGAAAAACAATAAACAGGTAAACTATAAATATATATATTCACCTGTTAAGCAGTTAATAAAAGTGGATCGACAGTTGACAATGGATTCTTCCTTACAAGAAGAATTGTAAAGGATGTTTTGAAAAGCAATCGTTGGTCATTGGTGGTGGTAAACCAGATAGGATAGAAGAAAGTGGATAAATAGTAGTGGAGTTTTGGAGAAAAGCGTGAGAGAGGAGAAAATGTAGTCCCCCCCCCCTTTATTTCCCCATATCAATTTGTCTTGGTACATCGACCGGCCTTTCAATTGCTCACTCTTTCTCTCTCTTACACCCACGTGCACACACTTTTTGTCTTTTTCTCCTGCCATTCTATTTGTCTCCTTCGAAACCGATTCTTTCTTTATGCCCGACCATCTAAAAAAAAAACCTGAACAAGCTCCGGTGCGCTAAAAACGAAACCTATTCGTCGTTTCTTTTATAAATTAATTCCATCCGAAATTAAAACAAGTTCGACCACTGAAATAGCGTACAAGTACCCTCTAGTACTAAATCAATCAACATGGATCAAATTAAAAAGAAAAATAGTATCGGCCAGCAAATATTGATTCTTTTCCTTACCAAATACTCCAACAACAGATAAATGCAACTGTTTTACCTCTTTTAACATCAAATCCAACTGAAAAAAACTATGAAATAAAATTGAATACTGTCTACACGAAAAATTACATGAAAACTTCTGCACCTTCTTGTTATTTTTCAAAGAAACAAAGTAATGTAGTTTGAATGAAATTAAGTATAATAAAATATATTTATTACTAAAACATAATGCTATTACAACATACCGTGCTTTCCAAAAAAATTGACGTATAGGGAAATGAAAATTAAACAATGTACTGTCAACATTAATATTATTATCTTCTTCTTCATCTTACTATCACGAATTAGGCATAAGCCTGTTCCGAACTCACAAACCATCCTGTACGTCCACAGAAACAGGAGACATTCCAACTCGTACATCTCGACTACTGCCATCTTCTTCGAGGTGTTCCCACTTCCCTTCTTCCAACTGGAACATATTCCGTCACTTTTAGAGGTATTCTTTTCTCTGGCATCCGTTCCAAATGCTGCCTCCATTGATTCCGGTACTCCTCCACTTTTTCATTCAAGCTAAATACAACCAACTCGGATCTAATTTCTTCGTTATGTATTAGATCCAGCCTCAAGCAGCCCTTCACTCTTCTTAAAAACCTCATTTCAGCTGGTTGGATCCTACTTTCTTGGCGTTTTGTGGTAACCCACGACTCACTTTCATAAAGAAGGACTGGGGCTGCCATTACCTTGTAGAACTTCACTACTGTCTCTGTTCTAGCTCTGTTACCCAGTGTCCTGTTAATGGTACCACAAATTTTTTTTTTACAAGTCTGCAACATTACAATCTGTTCACATGAAATAGAACAATCAGCAATTTTGATAAATGTTAGTTAACACGATTACAATTTCATTATAATGTCAAAGAAATTGAAAATAGTAATAAATTATTAATTAGAAAAAATTATAATAAATTTAACTATGTTCTTTAGAACCTATAACCTAAATCAAAAACACTATGTCTTTTCAGTCTTAAAAACCCGGTATCAATGATATTTACCAGATTCAGAGCCAAGAAGTTTGGATGATGATTGAGTCTTTCTTCATATTTACGGCTGAATGTTGATATTGTTTGTTTCACTGAGTCAATATTAAGATCGGCATAGATATAAGTGTTTTTGATGTACCACGGAATTTGAAGTGTCCGCCGCAAGAATTTTGACTGAAAACGTTCAAATATGTTTATGTTTGAAGTGCTGGATGTACCCCACAATTAAAGCCCATATGTCCACATGGGTTTTAAAAGGGATTTATACAAAATAATCTTTGATTCGTTTGACAAAGGTGAGTATTTACTAATTAACCAGTGTAGTTTACGCACTGTCAGCTCGAGTTGTTTCTTTTTAGTTGTTATGTGATGTTTCCATGTAAGGTGACGATGTACATGTAGTCCTAAGTATTTTACTGTTGTGTTGTGTGGTAGTGCAATGTTGTTTAACGTTACTGGTGGGCAGTCATTTCTCCGTAGTGTAAATGTGATATGGATACCACAAATAGCTTGAAATTTATTTATTTTATTATTGACATCTAAGTCCCTATCAAAGCTCACATCGCAGCCCAGATAGTTATAGTAATATAATGTTACTTTTTGACTCCAATCATTTGGAAATAGAATAAAAATGAATCTACAAAAGATTTTAATAGCTAATAATTTAATTCCTAATAAATAAAAAAAAAATTATTGAATTTCGATACAGCGCGGTACTTAGGCCTACTTAAGACAAATTACGCATAATTAAGTGTCTGTTGAGTAGCTGTGCGCGTTTAGAGGTCGCTTAAAATTTAACTTTTGATATCGTACGAGAGTTCCACCACTCTCGAACGATATCAATTGTAAAATTTTAAGCGATCTCTAAACGAATACAGCTACTCAACAAACACCTAATTATGCGTAATTTGTCTTATGTAAGTATCCCGCTATATCGAAATTGAATAATATTTTTGTTTTATTTGTTAATAATTAAATTATTAGATATTAAAATCTTTTGTACTCATTTTTATTGTGTTTCGAAACGACTGGAGTAATAAAAGTAAGATTACACACTTATAATAAAGTTAATGTTGACAGTAAATTATCCAATGTCAATTTTCCTATAAGTCCAATTTGTTGGAAAGCACCAATATATACTAATAAATAACCATACCAATAACCAATAAAATAATAACTATGCCAATAACCAATATAATAATAACTATGCCAATAACCAATAAAATAATAACTATGCCAATAACCAATATAATAATAACTATGCCAATAACCAATAAAATAATAACTATGCCAATAACCAATATAATAATAACTATACCAATAACCAATATATACCATTTATACATTTAATTTTACCGTAACAGGCAGGTGGAGTGTTAAATTATTATTTGCACTTGATCTGCTAGTTCCAGGGCTACAAAAAATAGTTGTTTCTTATCACATGGTCAGCCAGTTATGTGACTGAAACATTTAACAACAGAAAGGTAGAGGTGTAAAAGATACTAGTCACAGTTATCTCCTCTGAGAGTAATTTATTTCATCATTATACAGCCAGACCATGTGGTGAATGCGTCATTTGCAGGGTGGAAAATAGATGCTTTTCAGAGGGCCTGGAATGCTGATAAGCATACTTTTCCACTCAGTAAGAAAGGCAATTGTAAACCACCTCACTTCTCGTTTTTACTTAGTAAAGCCTCTTGGAAGATCAAACTAGGCTTTCAGCTGATGACCTAAACATCAACATAATTTAATATGATTTATAATACTAACTTTTTCCTACAACGCTGAGTATAGCTTTTTTGTGATTTTCTGTAGCCTATTTTTCTTACCAAAATTGGTAAAAAATTGAATTTTGATTACGGCCTTAGTGTTGTTGTTGTTGTTTAGGTCATCAGCCAAAAGGCTGGTTTGAACCGGCAAAGGTTTTACTAAGTAAAACGAGGAGTGAGGTGGTTTACCATGGCCTTCCTCACAGAGTGGAAAAGTACGCTTATTAGCATGCCGGGCCCTCTGAAAAGCACATATTTTCCACTCTGCAAATGACACCTTCACTTCATTCACCTCTGGGTCTGGCTGTATAATGAATTTCATTACTTTCACAGGAGATAACTCTAATTAGTGTCTTTTGCACTTCTACCTTTTCTGTTCTTACATGATTCGGTCATTTAATTGGCTGGCCATGTGATAAGAAACAGAACTATTTATTTTAGCCCTGCAACGAACAGATTGAGTGTAAATAATTTGACACTCTACCTGTCTGTTATGGGCACACGGTCTTAGTAACTTATGCAATTCACGACAAAAAATTATATAATCGAATTTACAGGAAATTAAAAATCCTACAATTTTATGTTTAGTAAATCTTTCTACAACGCTTAGTTTAGGGTCAATTTTAGCGTCAACAGAGGTTTATTTTCATTTCGCGTCATTCACTTATGGTTAATATTAGGTTATTTTTTCATTTCACTTTGTTAATTAATGACTATGAGTTGTTTACATTGGGTATAAAAAGTCGTGTAAGTGTTTCAAACCAGATTTTTAACTTTAGTATTCTACTGTTGACTATCCTAATTGTTTACATGACGATAGTAGACGGTAGAGTTGTACTACTCTACCTGCTCACTCTACCAATTAATATACCAATTAAAACTACTCCTTTTCTCTTAATATTTACTTAAGGTATGCGATATGACTTATTTGTAACAATACAATAAATAACATTAGAGTATATTGAAAACATTACATCAATCATACACTGAAAAGTGGTTTTATTAAAAACAGACCAACATTATTTTATCGCAATTGTTTAAAAATGAATTATAGATTATAACGATTATTTTTGAATGTTATTTATTGTTTATGATATATTTATTCCATTTACTTTTTGTTTTATTTTATTAAAAAAATGAATTGTAATTGTTCAATAATAAATTATCAGATTTATTTGTTTTATTTTTATTTCAACGAGGAAAACAGAAACAGTTCACTTTCATTTTAAAGAAGTAAATAAAAATCCTCTATTTTACTTTTTTTATAAACAATGAAAGTCAATCATATTTTAGTTGCATTGACAGTTAGGCTTACTGTTTACCAATTCAATTGATGTTATATTTTGCAAGTGCAGAACACAATGTAGGCTTACGTGTACAATTTATAACATGAATATCCTATATTGGAAATCAGCTCAAATAAATGATAAAAAATTTTAATCTGTTAGACTATGTTTAAAAAGTATAAGTATTTTAAAAATACTTAATAAATATATTTAATAATAATTAATCTGGTGTGAAACAACCAAATGATTTTCTCTTGCCAATGTTAACCATTAAAAATACAACTTTTTAATATTTTTTTATTAACTTTTTTTACGCAGCTAAGTCCTAAATATCAAGAAAAATTAGCAGATCACCAAAATTCTTTGGCGCTTAATTTACTTGATAATAGCAAAGACGTAACACGACTAAAATAATAAAATTGCTTGACTTTCCGTTTAGATTTACCAACTAACCTACATTGTAAATAATTGAAGTCTATATCAACATCATCTTCTTCCTCTACGCATTCTGTTATCACCGCTATTAATTTTTGTCACCTTTTCTATTACTATAATTTATTTTCTATATAGTTAATATTTTCAAAATTTATAAATAATTTAGTTTTTCTTTTCGAAGCAATACCATTGTGTATTGTTTTCATCATGTGAACACTTTCATGTTATTTACTTAAAGCTTTTGTTTTTACTGATGATAAATAATCTCAGATGTTAGAAAAATAAATTTCATTTATGAAATTAACAATTGAATGGCTGAACAGAAAAACGTTGCAACTGAAAAATTTTTACAAAAGTGAGGTTTCAGTGGAATACGTTCTATAAATCCTCTATTTGATCATAATAGTGAATTCTAACGGGTAGAATTGTAACTAAAATCTCGGAAATTCTTGAAACAAAATCGTCATACAGTGAAAAATCGTTATACAGCTAAGAATCAGATGGTATCTTTAACTTTCTGTAAAAATGTTTTTTGTTACTTGCAATGTTTTTCCGTTGACTCATTCATTTGTTACAAGATAAACAACCAATGAATATGATGGTGGGTGAAAGAATGAATGAAATAACATGAGTGACGTGCATGGAGAGCACCATTTAGAGTAGTTAAGTTTCTCGTTTCTCGAATAAAATATATTTTCCGAAACTTAATTTAAATTTTCAATCAGACTGTACTGAGCGCGTCACAGTATTTTCAATTTCTTTCTAAGTAGCTCTTTCTCACACAGCCGGTGAGCGCATCTCAGAGGCCACGTGGTTTGATTTAGGGTATAAACAATGTCAAATGAAAACATAACCTATTTTTTATTGTGAGTGAATGACGATAAATGAAATTCAATCTCTGTTTGACATTTAATAACAAGGAATATCACTAATTGACGCTAAACTAAACTAATTTGCCGGCCGCATTGGCGTAGTTGGTAACGTGCTCGCCTCTTATCATGCGGTCTTGGGTTCGAATCCCATTCAGGCACGGCATATTTTAATACGTTACAAAAATCATTTCATCACTAGCAGTAATAATTGCAGAACAGTCGGACTTTAAAACAAAAAAAATTGTGTAGAAAAATGCTTGAAATAAAAGTTGTCGATTGGTTCATATTCCATAACTTTACTTGTAGCCTATATTCTGTTATAATGAAAGCCTGCTAAAAAAATAAAATCAGCTGTTCAAAAATTAAATAAACAAATAATGTTTCTTTCCGAATCAATCATAAAATACAATATATTATCAATGTACGGGATTTTTCGTTACGGTGAAGTTTGTTTTTTTCGTGATAATAGGCCTACATTATATATGATTGATTCAGTAAGGAACATTATTTTTTTGTTTATTTAATTGTTAATAAATTTCGTGAATTCCTTTTTTTAAAAAAACTTATTTCATAAACTCATATTTTTCATTGCTTTCATTTTTATTGGTATTTTTTTTGTCAAATAATTTTTTTGGAATGAGTATAGGCGTATGTGAAATTAATTAAATTAAAGTTTACAATTTTACTTTACTAGAACAAGTTACAACAATACTTTTGTAATAAAATTAATACTTATATTAAATTTTAATTTATTCATATTGCTTTAAGCAATATGAAAAGCAATATTAAAGAAAACCACATACTTACCGATTTCAATGAGAAAATACTAAAATATCACTTATTAAAACGCTAAACTAAGTGCTGTAGAAAATAAACTTGAAATAAAAGTTGTACAGGTTCTATTTTATATAACTTTAAATTATAGACTATGAAATCTTATAGTAGTTTCTTCTGATATCATTAGTTATCTTTTGAATTTCTTTAAGAGTGAGTTTTTAAATAATGACAAGAGCTTTCTAAAATAATACAGGCATAAAAACAATCTAATATTTTTTGTTGAAATATTTTGAAGCGAGTCTTAAGTCAGAAAATATTTCCTCCATCAATATTGTTTTGATTAATAACAGCTGCAATGCAAAACTGTGAATAGACACCGAGATGTGGCAACACGCCGAAATAATTAATGAGCTTTCCAAATCTAATATTCTTTTTCACGATCAAGATTTTTAAGAGAAGTTTACAGCTCGGCCAACTTTTTATTTTATTTACAGTTGCGGGAGTTGAAAATCCGTTCTTTTAGTCTCCAGAGTGAGCTTACATTTTCATTTCATACCTTAATTTAGTAATATTTTATACCGTTGCTTCTTAAATATTTCCTTATTTTCCGTTGTTCTTTTTCTTCTTTCGTCCGGAACAAATCGGTGAATTAATAAACATAATCTTACTGTAATATGATGGCCAACATTTCTGTGCATGTTATCTTTGCAAGTCTTATCAATATATCACACAATATAAATTTGGGGTCTTTTCTGTTAGACGCCCCGACTCTGTTAGCACGCCTACTAAAACTGCAAATGCAACCTGCAACACACACCATTAATAACACTATTAATAATTGTAATGTCTGTTGTGAAACACTCACACAACTTATCATTGTAAATAATTAACAATATAACCTATTATTTTTAATCATTAGTGGTTATAAAACAAATAAAAAACAACATAATTTTAATCATGAGTGAATGACGCTAAATGAAAATCAACTCTGATTTACGATTTAAAAATAAAGAAAATCACTTACTGACGCTAAACTAAGCGTTGTAGAAAAATTGTTTCAATTCAAAGTTGTAAGTATCATAACTGAATGTTTTAAATTATATTTTTTAATAATTTAACACTATTTAACACAATTAATTAGTGTTAAAATAGTTAAGTGTTAATACTTTTAAGTGGAACTACATTAGTTACAATCAAGGTATGTATCGTATCATCAATGCACGTAAAGTGTATAATACCCCCTTGCAACCCGCAATGCTGTGTTGTATTGGATGTTGCATTTGCAATATTTGTAGGCGCACTAACATTTTTTTTTACGTCTGACTGTTTTGTAATTTATGCTAATGCAGACGGTGGAGAATGATTGTTGTTGTTTAGGTCATCAGCCAAAAGGCTGGTTTGAACCTGTAGAGGTTTTACTAAGTAAATCGAGGAGTGAGGTGGTTTACCATTGCCTTCCTCACTGAGTGGAAAAGTATGCTTATCAGCATGCCGGGCCCTCTGAAAAGCACATATTTTCCACTCTTCAAATGACACCTTCACTTCATTCACCATAGGGTCTGGCTGTACAGTGAAATTCATTACTTTCAGAGGAGATAACTCTGATTAGTGTCTTTTACCTTTACCTCTTCTGTTCTTAAATGATTCAGTCATTTAATTGGCTGACCATGTGATAAGAAACAGAACTATTTATTTTAGCCCTGCAACTAACAGATTGAGTGTAAATAATTTGACACTCCACCTGCCTGTTATGGGGAAGGAGAATGATTATATATGAAAATTAGTGATGAAAAAATGCCAGACCTGACCGGAAATCGAACCCGGGATCCCGGGGTACAAACCAGTTGCGCTAACCACTACGCCAACGGGCCAGCCAGGCGCGCTAACAGAGTGTGGGGGTATAACAGATAAGACCCCGAATTCGTTACAGTAGTCCTACAACACAAGTTAAGCAGAGGCGATCTTTGCCGAAGCGAGACCCTTGCAAAGCTGTTTTTGCGAAGCTTTTCTGGGAGATCTAAAATATTCTTTTACACCGTTATAGGTCATCAAGGGTGCTAGACCGCACCGGCTACTTGCCCCTAAGACCGGAACTGTCAAAAATACATTTTTTTCGAAACTCCGTATTTTTTTAGTCAAACAGAGGTTGACTAAATAAAAATAAAAGGTAAAATTAATAAATCCTGTTATTTAATAAATCTGTTTTTAATAAATCCCGTCCGGATTGACCGGATATCCTACAAGCGGAGTCCGGATTAGGAAACTTGGAAGTTATGATAGATACCATGAGGGGACCCGAAAACTACATTTTCATCAAAATCGGTCAACCGGAAATTGTAGTTTATTCGTGCAATTTAACTTTTTTGCAATAGCTTCCTTTAGATTGGGGCCGCATTTTGAGTACGCATTTTAAGGCCAATTTTTATATAATTCAACAGAAAATAAAAAAAAACCTATAACTTTTATTCTGATTGTTTTCCTCAACAGAGCTTATTTTATGAGTGATTTTTCATATTTTACTCATTGATATTTTGTAAAAAATTAATTTTTGGATTGCGGCCTCAATGTGCATTTTAGGGCAAAAGTGTACTATTGTAGCCAAAGTTATAAAAAATTAAAAACCCTACAACTTTTATTTCAACCGGTTTTTTTCTACAGAACTTAGTTCACCGTTAGACCTAATTAGTGATTTTCCATATTTTGCTTATTAAAATAATAAATTTAACCCCCCGGTAGGTCTAGAGGTAAAGTAGTCATCGGGAGTCAACTGCTTAACAGCTGATTTTTGGCGACGAATGTTCCTGTTTCAAATCCTAGTATAGGTATAGTCAATTCGAAATACGATTAACATGATAGTATTACTTAAATGGAATAAGGAACAGAGGGAATTTTGTAATGTGGTACCACTTAGATTAATAAGAATACCACTGAGAATAATTAAAAGGGAAATTTTACTTTCGATAAGGGACTTTTTATTCAGAAAAGTTACAAGTTACCGCCATTCAGAGACCTACAATCATGATATTTTGAATGGACTATAGTTACTTTTATATGGATTTGAATATTAGATAGTGGTTACCGGAGTACGTTGATGGTTGGGATTCAATTAACCATACTCTCTCAGTAATGGCCAGCCTGAGTTTGTACAAAACTACACCTTATTTTACGTCATCTATATATTAACAGCAAGCACGTTTTTTTCAACACGATTTTAACCACCTGAACCTTCACTGATTTTCCCCGAAGTGGGCTCAAATGAATCGTCTGTTCGAGTAGATTTGCAGAAAACTATCCAAAATCAAATATTTCGATTTATGACCGTAAAATAGGAGGTCTAAATAGATTGGAGAGAGGGAAAGTTCAACGAACTGAAGTATAGGCCTCTCTCTTTCTCTATCCATCCTTCCCACATCTCGCACAGCTATTTCAGTTTGGAGAGGGGGCTACTAACACTATTTTCTTCAGGCAACTACACTGATATCATTTTCTTCATTTTAATTGGCCTGCCTCCTCACACTTTTAAAATTAAAGGTTTGTGCCAGAGTAATTCTGTTACGTAACATCAACGTAATCAGTGGGTTAATGAATGGCACAAGACTGGTGGTGAAAAGAATGTACGAAAATTTTCTTGATTTAGAATTCTATAACAGGGGCAGCCAAAGGCAGAAGGGTTTTACTACCGCGGTTAGATCTAACCCCTTCGGATGGTACTTTGCTATTTACATTTAAGAGAAGACAGTTTAGCATTTGCGATTACAATAAATAAATCCTGAGGCCAAACATTCAACAAAATTGGCCTTTATCTGCCACAGCCGGTATTTTCACATGGACAATAATTGTACGTTGCTATGTCACGTGTCAGATCATTTGATAGCCTAAAAGTTCAAATAATTCCACACAACAATAAAACAAAAAATGTTGTTTACAGAGTAGTTCTATAAAAACAAATTTACACTTTTAGCGGGTTTTCCCGCACAGGTTCACCTAGTTTATAATTATTATCCTCATAAAATTGGGTCATAGGTTTGGTTATTATTCTTAAATTGAACAGATTGCAAAGTACTCACATTAGGGTAAAAAAAGTTTAGTTCACCGTGAAGCGCATCAAGTGAGAGTTGCGAGAACTAATAAAGTAGGCCATATAAAACTAAAAGTAATAATGTTGAAAGAAGTATTAATATGAAGTATTATTTTGTTAATTTCTGGTAGAAACTCGATTTAAATACCATCATCTATTTTATCTGAGGACTTATATTAAAATCATTTACATTAAATGTGTAAAGAATTCAAAGCTGCAGTCAGTAATATTAAGTAGAATTTGATGTCATTTCTGAATACACCTTTTAAATGTAGAACTGTGGAAGCCGCTGCTGCGTTCATTTTCTTCATCATAAAATGAGCAATTAGCAATTTAAATGAAAGTGAACACTCAACTGCTATACGCTTACGTTTAAACTTTTCTTTTCTTAATTATTTAAAAAATGTCTTCATGACCTTTTTCCCTCGCTAACGAACTCTTTACCTTTACCGGTAAAATATTTCAATAAACGTTTCTTAATTAATTAAAAATTTTACCTCTTGCTATTCATCTTTCTGGAAACGTCCGACTATTTTATTTCTCATGTTATAATTGCAAACGTTTTGTCACGAATCTGTTTCTACTTTTACTTAAATGAAAAGCAACAAAGTTATTTTTACTTTCTCTTGCCTATATGAATATATAGGAAGGAAAGTATTGTTTTCACGTCGATTTTTAGAAATCGAGTTTTCACCGGATCTATACGTTTTCAGACCCCCTGAACCCAAAAAACATGTTTTTAGCGATTGGTCTGTGTGTGTGTCTGTGTGTGTGTCTGTGTGTGAACAGAATATCTCAAGAACGGAACATCGTACGAACTTGAAACTTGAAACTTAAGTTACATACCACTACCGGACGCGACACGAACATTTTCATCAAAATCGGTCAACCGGAAGTAGTAGTTTATTCGTATAATTTTTCAGTTTTTTGCGATTTTCTCAAAAACTGGTCCTACGATTTTTTTTAAAATCGCCTATTTTACTCAATTTTTTATTCTCTACAAGATAGGGTAGGCGCCATGTTTGCTGAAATTCTCGGTGAGGCTGTTTTCACGTAAAAACGTTGTTTTTTTAAGATTACGGCTTTAATATAAATTTCAGCGCAAAAACTTATATAATAAAAGTTGTAGAGAATTTAAAAACCTACAACTTTTGTTTCAAACATTTTTTTGGATAACGCTTAGTTTAGCGGTAATTTGCGATTTTCTGTTTTTTTTCTCACGAAAACGTGAGAAAAATCGATTTTTTTAACATTTCGGTCTTAGTATGCATTTTACGACAAAAGTGTATATAATAAAAGTTATAGAAAATTAAAAGATCTACAACTTTTGTTTAGAGCATTTTTCTCTACAGAGCCTAGTTTAGCGTGAAAGCGTGATTTTCCGTATTTTTAGGCCAAACTGAGTTCGATTGTCATTTTGCGTCATTCACTCGTGATTAAAATAAAGTTATGTTTTTGAGGTTAGTTTTTATTTCTAATATTTTATTAATAATGTTAGGTTTATTATTAATCATTTGCATTGGCAAGAGAAAGTTGTGTGAGTGTTTCACACCAGATTTTTAACTTTATTATATCATAACGAAATGTTAATATTCCCATTGCTCTCTTCTGAATCTTTTAATAAATTTTAAAATCCGAACATTCCACCCGATTACGTAAACTTGACACAATAAAATCTTATTTAGATTCTACCAGATTTTTAACGGATTAATTTTAAATATATTTTGTTAACGCTTCATTTTTTGTGTCGAATCACACACTTCACTCAGATCTAAAAACCGTTTTTATTAATGACACCATACATGAAATGTATCAATGCTTTAGATAACAATTACATGACAACTCCAACCCATTGATTCGTGAACTAAGTTCTCCACATTTACCAGCAGGAGGTGGAGCAGAGACTTGGGTTAACTTCATTCAATGCACTTAAAATTTAATTACGCTTAATAAAAACATAAAAAATAATTAATTAAATTTACTATTACTAATTAAATAATCGTAATAATTAAATTGTGAACAGGGTAACGGTAGTAATTAAGTGGAGGAGTTCTACTAATGAGTGGTCTCCTCCTTTAACGTGCGTCATTTTTAAAAATATTGTGACAATATCTAAAGAGTGCGATCGAGAATTTTCGAGAAGGACCGAGATTTCAAAGGTGTACACAAGCTTTTCAGGAGAGCAGAAAAACTGAAATTAAGTCAAAAAATGACATTTCATGTTTTTTGTTTAAAATATTACTTATTAACGTAGTACTGTAATTGACTATCCATTACAGTGTTCTAAATACTTCACTTAATGCTACACTTATCTATTCACGTCGGAGTTCTGTCACTGGACTGTGTCTCCACTCACGTTTATTTCAAATGTTAATTTTTTCCAAATTTTGTGTTATCACATTCACTGATTGTTTCCAACAGATTGTGAATTTCCTAAATAGAAAAAAAAAACTTATTCCTCTCTATGTATAAAAAAAATCTGGTGTGAAACACTCACACAACTTTCTCTTGCCAGTGCAAATAATTAACAATAAACCTAACATTAGTAATAAAACATAAGAAATAAACAAAAAACTAACCTCAACAAACATAACCTAATTTTAATCATGAGTGAAAGACGCAAAATGAAAATCAACCTCAGTTTGGCTTAGAAATACGGAAAATCACTCTTTCTCTCTAAACTAGGCTCTGTAGAGAAAAATGCTTTAAATAAAAGTTGTAGATCTTTTAATTTTCTATAAATTTAATTATATACACTTTTGTCGTAAAATGCATACTAAGGCCGAAATGTTAAAAAAATCGATTTTTCTCACGTTTTCGTGAGAAAAAAAAACAGAAAATCGCAAATTACCGCTAAACTAAGCGTTATACAAAAAAATGTTTGAAACAAAAGTTGTAGGTTTTTAAATTCTCTACAACTTTTATTATATAAGTTTTTGCGCTAAAATTTATATTAAAGCCGTAATCTTAAAAAAACAACGTTTTTACGTGAAAACAGCCTCACCGAGAATTTCAGCAAACATGGCGCCTACCCTATCTTGTAGAGAATAAAAAATTGAGTAAAATAGGCGATTTTAAAAAAAATCGTAGGACCAGTTTTTGAGAAAATCGCAAAAAACTGAAAAATTATACGAATAAACTACTACTTCCGGTTGACCGATTTTGATGAAAATGTTCGTGTCGCGTCCGGTAGTGGTATGTAACTTAAGTTTCAAGTTTCAAGTTCGTACGATGTTCCGTTCTTGAGATATTCTGTTCACACACACACACAGACACACACACAGACCAATCGCTAAAAACATGTTTTTTGGGTTCAGGGGGTCTGAAAACGTATAGATCCGGTGAAAACTCGATTTCGAAAAATCGACATGAAAACAATACTTTCCTTCCTATATATTCATATAGGCAAGAGAAAGTAATAAACCTATTTTATGTTATTTTGAATTTCAAAACTGATTAAATTCCCAAAAATGGACAGTATGTCAAACAAGGAAAATGGACCTTAGCTACACTATATATTTCTTATTGGTGAAGTTTTAACGTCTTTTTACTGTTGGGTACGTAAAATAAAAACTAAAATTTTCGGCTTAAACCACGAATAAAGAAGTGAAACACCACAGGAAAATATTCTTTAAGAAAGTAGTCAAGATTGATGCCTCCACACTCAACAAGAAAATCAATAAATTTCTCAGAATGTAAATTTTTTAAATTTATTTATGTAACGTCGCATCAACTGCAAGGGTAATTAGCGACGACGTTGGAATGTAACTGTGTACAATGGAGGAAAAATAATTTTTGTAACGTATGAAAATATGCCGTTAAATTTTAGTTCAGGCTTATTTCCAGTACCATTATCTTTTTATTTATTTATTTATATTAGATTAGTTTCCGTAGTATTATTTCAATTACTAACGCAATTTGTTAAAAGAGAAAAACATTATTTTGTAATGTTTTATCTTTGTTGCATGTTAAAATTACAATAAAATTTTTTAATTTTTGGGCGTCCGTAAATTTTTACATTCGACATGATCTCAGAAAATCTATTTAAAATGTAATCTATGTAAATCTATGATTTAAACTGTTTCAGATATCAATTATTTGAAGAGATCACTGGATTCAGCACAACATTTTACACAAGTAAGACATGTCATCTGACAAAGACAAGGAAAGCAAATAGCCTACTAATAGAAATATACTCATTGAACAATATTATCACGAAAATATTCTTCTTCTTCTTCTCAGGGTGTCTCTCCATTCCGAAGGTTGGCGACCATCATGGTGATGCTTACTTTATTGGTAGCTATTCGAAAGAATTTCTTCTGAGCTTTTGTTTAACCATACCCTCAAGTTGGCTAACCATGAAATTCTCCTGCATCTTGGTCCCCTTCTACTGTTAATTTTTCCTTGCAGAATGCGTTGGAGCAGTTTCATACCTGCGCTCATCTCACATGAAATGACCGAGATATTGCAGCTTTCGCGCTTTTACTGTGCTGGACGATTCCGCTGCCTTGTTCATTCGATGTAGCTCTTCCACCTTAGTAATTTTCTGCGTCCAGGATATTCGCAGCATTCTCTTATACAGTTAAAGTTCAAATGCTTTCAATTTGCTGAGTGTTGCTTATGTCAGAGTCCAGGCCTAAACTCCGTACAATAGGACTGAGAACACATAATACTTCATAAGTCTCGTTATAGTGTCAACGGTTAAATTGTGGATTTTAAAGACAGAATTCATAGTGTTGAAGACATGTCTGGCCTTGGCAATACGACATATTATCTCTTGTGACTTATTCTACTTCTCATTAATACAGAAAACCCCATATATTGAAATTGTGCGAATCGTTTTATTTAGACCTTTTTTATATCCAAGGCGGCGAGAAAAACTTATGTTCACTACCTCACGATGGGGTAAGTAGTGTTGGACTCAATTGAGGCGTCCTCGTCCAGCCCCAAGGAGGCCGCAAACGCCTTACCAACCAAAACCCCGCCGCCTGGCCACTTGATACAACATCAGCAAACAATCCTCCACCTCCCTCGGAACTATTTATGTAATACTACACAGGAAATGTCGGGTTAAAAAATTTACATACTGTCAGCGGGGTGTGGAAGGGAACAGTAGCATAATTCCCCTCTCGCTGCCACTGACCAACACTACTCTCTCTTTCATTCATCTCTTTCATCATCAGCTCAGAAAATTAGTGTGCCTACCTTACTATTCGGACAATGTTGACCAATATGTGAACATTGTAATCACTCCCAGCACATCAGGATAAGTGATACAAAAGGATGTAAGGATGCAGTTGTTGCATGACAATAAAATTGTAAAGAAAACATAATAAAATAACATTAACCAATTTAATGTAATATAGCTTTTGCTAAAAGATAACAAAGATATAAATTATTGCCAGTTAGATAATTAGCTATTTTAACGACATTAATTAAACATTTAATAACTGAACGGTGCATTACCAAAAGATTTAAATTTTTATATAATCAGTATTAATTTGGATCCAAATAAAACTAAGTTAACTTAAGAACAATATATATAACAACAAAATAAAGACCACATATATGTATGTGTATATATATAATAGACATTTGTCATTTACAAAATTTAACGAGATTAGTAAAATAAAAAAAAAATAAAAAAAAATAGGCAAGTTAAATCTGTTCTCAAAGAACCGCAAAACTATTAGGTTAAACCATTGTTTTTTTTTAAAAAAAAAGAAAAATATCAGGTACAATTTATATATATACAAAAAAATTTAAGATTTAGACTCATGTACATACACCGCAAAATAGAATTTTAATCTTACAAGGTTCTTAGATTTAAATTTTGAATAAATAAGAAAGTTCATCCACAGTTAAAAAAAACAAATTACATTCTGTGATTAAAAAAGATGAAAATGAAATTTTTATTTTCTTTTTTTTAAAAAAAAGATTTTATGTTAATTGGAAGAAAATATTCAGATTCAAAATTGTTGCATAACATGCAGCAAACTGATTGCTTGAAAATAGTACCAGAAGTCTTGCATTATAAGATTGAATTAAAAAAAGTAAATTTCACATACCAGAAGTGTACTGCATATTAAATTAAATATAACCACTTAACGCCGGTTCACTTTTATTTTGCTCCTGGATCCCAGTAGTTCTTGTAGGTTGTTAAAAGAAAGTCATCATGCAGGAATTTGCGCCAACATGAGTACAGATGATGGTAAATCAAAAAATTAGTATTGGTATTCCATATCGGAGCCCCATTTCATCAATGGTCATCTGCGTTCAATAACTAGGATCCATTTTAGCTGTCCATAATTACTACCCGTAACTGGAACCCTAGATTGGACATAGATCCAACTAGTATTAAGATCAATACATAACAGAAAAACTTAAAGAAGCAAAAATTAAAACTTTACGTTACACTTAGGCAAAAATGCATAATATTTGTATAAAATTTACATTTACGTTAAATGAATTACAATAATGTAGATAAGCATAAAATTAAATTTCAAGGAAGTACACAATATAGTGACGTTAGTAGTAAAACTGGCAAACGCAAAGAACTCGAGTTACAAAAGAAGTTAAATTTACATAAGGTGTAAGACTCAGCTAATTAGACAAATTAATAAACAAAATTTACATTACAGATTCTTTTATGAATTTGCAATACAATTCAAATTGAATTTAACAAAATTATTACAAAATTCCAATGAGGAAAATGAATCAAAATATAGGCCTAAAGGCCACACCTAAAAATTTTAAAGAGAAAATATTCCGCTATATTGAGTTCGTAGAATTTGCCAAAAGAATGAATAAAATATAAAAACTTACCATATTAATTTATGGGCAAAGAAGAAAAATAAATCACGACATTAAGTTCACGGCAATAACTAAAATAGATTACGAAAAATATAAAAACGTATAAACATGGCCGTTGCAATTAGAGCACAGACGACCGTGGAACAATCAGCTGACGTACAGAGAGCAGAGACACCAGTAACTATTGCTAGAACTAAAGAACTACACGCAGTTCATTAAACCACCGACAGAATGAACAAGCGTACAGTCACGCAGCGGACAACACAAAACACAGTACTAAATTCAAAAATAAATATGTAACATATTTATAGATGTTACAACATCAGAACCGATCTGCTGTTTGCTGATGAGTTTTGTAAAAATATCATTGTTTTCAGCATTAAATTCCTGCCAGAAACACTCATAACCTCACTTTTGAATTTTTTTTTTGTTTAACGTCCGACTGTTCTGTAGTTACTGCTAATGCAGACGGTGAAGGACGAAATGATTTTTTGTAACGTATGAAAATATGCCGTGCCTAAATGGGATTCGAACCCAAGACCACATGATGAGAGGCGAGCACGTTACCAACTACGTCAATGCGGCCGGCGTAGTTTTGACTTGGGTGAAGATAAAGTCCCTTTTTCTATGGACGATCTTATTTATTAAACCCAGATCCCGAACGATCCTAGGTTAGGTATTAAAATATAAAAGGCATGAATAAAAACGCTTTAGTTCTTCTGTACAGCAAATAAGGAACAAAAATATTTGAATATCACCTCTCTTGTGCAAATCGTTTTATTCAGACCTTTTTTATATCCAAGGCGGCGAGAAAAACTCATGTTCACTACCTCACGATGGGGCAAGTAGTGTTGGACTCAATTGAAGCGTCCTCGTCCAGCCCCAAGGAGGCCGCAACCGAGAGATTGGTGAAAAATGGTCAAAAATGAAAAAAATTAATAATTCTAAAGAATTGAGATAAAATTTTTGTGGATTGAAAAACATTTTATTTATATAAATATACAAAATTTACCTGAAATAATTAAATTTAATGTAACAGCAAATATTAATTAATTAATGTTAACATGAATGGCTACTTTTGATGACGTCATAGTCATGGCATTGGCCACCATGTTTTAGATCAATGTCAAAGGTATGTTCTGCTAGTGATACCGAGCACCTGTATTAATGCACCCGGTCAGATTCATTATAAGATCAAAGATTCTGTGCTGGGCGGACACCACACCCTCATTTTCTATCAACCTGAAATTCTACACTGATACTGTATTAAGATAAAGGAAACCACATGTTATAGTATAGCAACAGTTTCAAAAATAATAATACAGTAATAATTATTATTATTATAATACTGTAATATCAAGTTATTTCAAAAAAATTGGTGTGAAACACTTTCACGACTTTCTCTAGCCAATGTAGATTACACCATTGTAATTGATTGATTGCGGTAATCAGCAATATAACCTATGAAAAATCATGTAAAAATTGTAAAATGAAAAATATAAACTAATTTTAATCAGGAGTAAATGACACAAAATGAAAATCAACCTCTGTAGAATTTACAAAATACGGTAAATCACTAATTGACGCTAAACTAGACTCTATAGAGAAAAATGCTTAAAGTAAAAGTTGTAGGTGTTTCTAGATGTTCTACAACTTTGACTATATACTACTCTTTTGTCGTAAAATGAATACTAAGGTCGCAATCTTAAAAAATCCCATTTTTTACGGATTTCAATGAAAAGAAAAACAGAGAATCACTAATTGCCACTAAACTAAAAGTATTACAAAAAATGTTTGAAATAAAAGTTTTAGGTTATTACATGTTCTACAACTTTGATTTTCTACACTTTTGTTGTTAAATACATGTAAGTTACTAAGGCCGCAATCTTAAAAAACATTTTTCTAAAAAGGGATTCTATTTTTATGTTCTCTTGCCCTATAACTCATTGGGAAGGAAAGTATTGTTAATGTCGATTTTTCACCAGAAATACAAGTTTCCAAGTCATCTGAACAAAAAGAAGTTTTAGCGATTGGTCTGAGTGTGTGTAAAAGTATGCAAAAAAATATCTCCAGATATTCATAAAAACCTGAAAGTTGGAACTTAAGTGTACGGTTCTGTAGGAGTCCCGATTTTACGGAGCAACATATCATTGCTCTCGGAATTAATTCTGAGAATCTATTTAAGACTTTATCTATGATATGCATAATGATCATCATTGGAGATAATCTTCAGCTAGATAGACTAATAATTGTTGAGGTCTCTAGTTTACTACTTGTCAACTTTGTAAAAACTTCATTGTTTTTTCAAAATTTAGAGCAATTTTTATTTTGTAAATAAATTAAATCATGTCGTTGGGAGTAGTTACAAACAGTCTCTTTGGAAGGAGAATAGTAACCCTTTTTTCCAAATTTTGTTTTGTTTTATTAAATACAGTCAGGCTAATATGTAACTAGGAGACCATGTTGTTGTTGTTTAGGTCATCAGCCGAAAGGCTGGTTTGAACCTGTAGAGATTTTACTAAGTAAAACGAGGAGTGAGTGGTTTACCATTGCCTTCCTCACTGAGTGGAAAAGTGCGCTTATCAGCATACCAGGCCCTCTGAAAAGTACATATTTTTCCCTCTGCAAATGACACCTTCACTTCATTCACCGCAGGGTCTGGCTGTTTAATGAAATTCATTACTTTCAGAGAAGATAACTCTGATTAGTGTCTTTTACACCTTAGGAGACCATATGGCTGAAAAAATCCTACTCGATCAGTGTTCCAGTCACAGGTATGATTTCAATTGTAATTTTATCAGATCGGGTTTCCTTCCTAAATAATCAGTGACGGTTTGTTTGTTTTCAATGGAGGTGTGGGCGCTTGACCTGCTTATAGAAGGTGGATTAACAATTTCTGGTTAGACCCGATGGTAAGAGTGTCAACCAAAACCTTGAGGTGCCTGCTCTTCCTCAAGTTGAGTGCGTAGGGACGGTAAAATAGATAGGTGCAGGGAAATAGTGTACCGGCTTTCCTGAATTTGACCCACAGGGGTGTTTTCCACAATCTTTAACCCTTTCAATACCAAATTTTTTAAATATTTTTTAAATACGTGTACATTGTTTCATACAAAGTGAAATTAAATCACTTTTAGACCCTCAGCCTTTTTGATGCCTGACAAAAAAGTGTGACACATACGTCACATTGGGATTTGATATCAAAGTTCCTAACAATATGAATTAGTAAATCATGTTCAGGCTTCCTAAACAATATTCTCTTAACTTTGATTTGTAGCAAAAAACAGTAAATATGATTTTAATATCAAAGCATTATTTAAGACTTAAAAAATTTTACAATTCAAAAATTCTGGTAAAATGGATAAAATCACTATTTACAGTCTAAAAATTCTGGTGTGAAACACTCACACAACTTTCTCTTGCCAATGCAAATGATTAATAATAAACCTAACATTATTAATAAAATATTAGAAATAAACAAAAACTAACCTCAAAAACATAACCTTATTTTAATCATGAGTGAATGACGCAAAATGACAATCGAACTCAGTTTGGCTTAAAAATACGGAAAATCACACTTTCACGCTAAACTAGGCTCTGTAGAGAAAAATGCTCTGAACAAAAGTTGTAGATATTTTAATTTTCTATAAATTTAATTATATACACTTTTGTCGTAAAATGCATACTAAGACCGAAATGTTAAAAAAATCGATTTTTCTCACGTCTTCGTGAGAAAAAAAACAGAAAATCGCAAATTACCGCTAAACTAAGCATTATACAAAAAAATGTTTGAAACAGAAGTTGTAGGTTTTTAAATTCTCTACAACTTTTATTATATAAGTTTTTGCGCTAAAATTTATATTAAAGCCGTAATCTTAAAAAAACAACGTTTTTACGTGAAAACAGCCTCACCGAGAATTTCAGCAAACATGGCGCCTACCCTATCTTGTAGAGAATAAAAAATTGAGTAAAATAGGCGATTTTAAAAAAATCGTAGGACCAGTTTTTGAGAAAATCGCAAAAAACTGAAAAATTATACGAATAAACTACTACTTCCGGTTGACCGATTTTGATGAAAATGTTCGTGTCGCGTCCCGTAGTGGTATGTAACTTAAGTTTCAAGTTTCAAGTTCGTACAATGTTCCGTTCTTGAGATATTCTGTTCACACACAGACACACAGACACACACACACACAGACACACAGACACACACACAGACCAATCGCTAAAAACATGTTTTTTGGGTTCAGGGGGTCTGAAAACGTATAGATCCGGTGAAAACTCGATTTCTAAAAATCGACATGAAAACAATACTTTCCTTCCTATATATTCATATAGGCAAGAGAAAGTAAAAATATACTTGTATGTACATTCAACATACTGGAAGAAATGCTACTTTAGTTTAGTAAATGAACACGATTATTTAAAACTAAAATTAACTTTAAAAAGAAATTAATAGCCGCCTCTGTGGCGTAGTGGTCAGCAACTTACACTGCAAAGCGGAGGTCTCAGGTTCGACTCTTGGCTAGGGTACAGAAAATTATTACACTTCACAACCAGAGCTCTTTAATCAAAAGTAGTCGCTAACAATTAAAATTTGTATGTCTGTTATTTCACTCTAATGTGACTTCTATGCCACACTGGGTTAGAAAGGGTTAATACTAACTCTGATCGAATTGTTGCCTGGGACCTAAAGCCGTATATTACTTACTACTGCCTCAATACGGCCAAATTACTGGAAGGTTAATCCAGAAAAAAGCTCTGTCCCCAACTTTTAAGCTATCGAGCGAGTGGTACTTAAGTACCACTAGGGAACCTGACACAAATATTTTCATCAAAATCGGTCAACTGAAAGTAGTAGTATTCTCTGCAATATTTTTCAAAAACGGCTCTTACAATTTTTCTAAAAATTGCCTCATTAACAACATTTTTATGATCTACAATATAGAGTAAGCGCCAAGTCTGATGAAATTCTTTGGGAGAATGTGCTGTGTAATAAAAAAAATTATTAAGCTTGCGGCCTTAATATGAATTTTAAAGCAAAGGCGTTTAATTAAAGTTGTTGTTTAGGTCATCAGGGAAAGGCTGGTTTGAACCTCTAGAGGCTTTACTAAGTAAAACAAAGAGTGAGGTGATTTACAATTACCTTTGTCTCCAAGTGGAATAGTATTCTTATCAGTATGCCCTCTGAAAAGCATACTTCTTCACTTCACTTCATTCACCACAAGGTCTGAATGTATAATAAAATTCATTATCTTTAGAGGACATAACTGTGACTAGTGTTTTTCACACCTCTACCTCTTCTTTTATTAAATGCTTCAGTCATATTATCATTGGGTGACCATGTGATAAGAAACACAACTATTTTTTGTAGCTCTGGAACTAGCAGATCGAGTTCAAATAATTATACAGTCAACCTACCTGTTATGGGCATAATAATTAAAGTTGTAAACAAATTAATAAACCTATAACTTTTATAATTTTTTACAGTGCTTAGTTTACTTCTCAAGAGAGTGTAAGGGTGAAGGGTTGAAGAAAAAACACAAAATGAAATACGTATTTTCATATTACGTATTTTTTGGAGTTGAATTTTTCTGATATGCTTAAGATTTTAGAGTGAACGTGAACTGTCAGCCCGACGAGTAGTTGAAATCTACTAACACATAAATGATTCCAAACGCTTTTCACTTGAGAATAATAATAATAACAGCGATACAAAAGAACATTTCTTGACAGAAATAAGACGTTTTGTGAGATTTTCATTTTATAGTGTACGATAAATTTATTTTTAAAGAGGAAATCATTGTTTCACACCGATACCAAATTTTCTTTCCGTTGAAATTCTGCAAAAAAGCTATTAATCATAGTTGTACTTGATGGTTTGGGGTAGGCGCGGTAGAGGAATGAAGATGAAGGGCAAGTCATTTTCAAAGCTGCCAGTCTTCTTTTCCTTCTTTTAGTGTCACTCCCGATTGAGTTATATATCTGCGCTCGACTTATCTTCGTCAAAATAAATAAATGGATACGGCTGGATCCAATTTACAATTTTTATAGTATTCAAAATTACAATAAAATTTCATATTGAAATTTTAGGTATTGTAAAGAGCGTTAAGTTACTAATTAATTACAATAAACGATCGCACTCAACGCAATCGTACATAATTACCTCGATTTGCAAATTTTTTAAATCTTAATTTATGTAGGGTCGCAATCTGTTCAATTTCCAACAATAATCAACGCCCATTACCCAGTGAGATAAGGATATGTTATGACGTGTAAATAAAATGTAGTATTGTACAGATTCAGGCCGACCATTCCTGACAGAGTATGGTTAATTGAACTCCAGCCTTAAACTTCACATGAATAACAATTAACATCGTTAATAATTACTAAATCAAAATCCTCTTCTTCGCCATCTGTGTAACAAAATTTATCTTTGCTTACAATAAAAATTGATAAAAGTAGTCAAATTCGTTTTCCCTAACTATTCAGTTTTTCTCTGGGAAATCCCTAGCGATTTCTACTCTAACATTTTTTACGTTTTGGCCTTCTTTGGACCACGTTGAACTTTTCCCATGATGTTCTGTTTCCTCTTCCTTTCTTCCCAGAACCTCTTCATCCTTTCACTCATCATCTTCTTTCATTCTTCTGACCACTTGTATACTGATTTCTCAGAATCAGTGTTTCTGTTTCTAAAACCTTTAAAATCATCTACGGCCTTTCCAAATGTGTCTCTATCCTGGATAGAGTTTTTTTGTATTCTCATTTCTTTGAGGTCTCTTTCCACTTATTTAAATCATCCAGTTGTTGTCTTGATTCCATTTAAATATTTAAATATTCTTTTATTCAGCCTATTGTCATCGATTCTGTTGAGATGTCCGTAAAATTTTTCCCTTCTTTTTGTAATTGTGGTTGTAACTGTCTCCATTAGGGTATACAGGCTTTTATTGGACCTCAGTCTCAATGTTCCATCGTTTGACTTTATAGGTCTCAAAATTTTCCTTAGGATTTTTGTTTCCCTCCTTTCTATCTCCAGCATTCATCCTCCTGTACTGAGAGTTAGACATTCAGAGGCACCTCTGAATGGGGATTGCTTCTTCTTCTTCTTGTATTTGCATTCTTCTAACGAAGATTAGCAATCATCATGGCTATCTGCACCTTGGAGACGGCTGCTCTAAAAAGTTCACTTGTACTACTCCCATACCACTCTCTGAGGTTCTTGATCCAAGACGTCTTCCTACGGCCGGGTTGTCTCCTTCCCTCGATTTTTCCTTGCATCACCAGTTGGAGGCTTCTATACTTCTCATTCCTCATCACATGAGCAAAGTATTGTAATTTGCGGACCTTAACCTTGTGCAAGATCTCCGTCTGTTTACCAATTCTTTCCAATACTTCCGTATTTCTTACTCTTTCTCTCCATGAGATCCTCAATATCCGTCTATATACCCATAATTCGAAGGCTTCCAGCTTGTTACTCAGGACCTTTGTCAACGTCCATCCCTCCAAACCATAAAGGAGAACAGAGAACACATAACACTGCGCCATTCGAATTCTAATTTTAAGGTTGATGTTACGGTTGCTCAGCACTGGTCTCATTCTGCAGAATGCGCTACGAGCGGTCTCTATCCTCACCCTTATCTCCTGAGACAAATCCCATTTATCATTCATCCAACACCCCAGATATTTATATTGCAATACCCTTTCTATAGTCCCATTGTTAAGCTTAATTTGTATGTTGTTTATCAGCGGCGCTTTCGAAATTACCATATATTTGGTCTTTGAAACGTTCATATTCAGACCCATATCCTTACTGGCGGTGTATACTTTGGACAAAAGGATTTGCACACCTTCCATCGAGTCGGCCAGCAAGGCGGTATCATCTGCATAGCGTATATTATTTAGTACCTCCCCATTAATTACAATGCCTTCCTGACTTTCATTCAGAGCTTCCGCTAAAATTTCCTCCGAGCAGATGTTAAAAAGTGTTGGTGATAGCACACAACCCTGTCTCACACCTCTTTTTATCTCCATGTCTTCTGTTATTTCAACTAACACTTACTACTACTACTTAATTGCTACTAACACTTAATAAAATAAAACTTCTAAAAATAAATTTGTAATAAAATATTCTCTCATAAACGCATAGTAAAATACCGAAAAACGCATACATTAACATAAATACTAGACAGTGGTTACCAGCGTACTTTGATGGTTGGGGTTCAGTTAACCATACTCTCTCGGAAATAGTTGGCCTGTACGAGACTACACCAACATACACACGTACGTACTACTAGTACGTACTACTAGTACGTACGTACAGTACGTACAGTACGTAGTGTAGTACGTACGTACTAGGTCTGTACGAGATTTACAAGTCATACATTTTGATCTCATTGGGTCATTGGGTTACTTATTTTACTTAAATTAAAAAGATAATAAACGGAAACGTTTATTACTGAATTCCCGACTTAAACTTCTATATTCCCTACTTCACAAACGATCAAAATTACCAATGGCACAAAAATTACGCATATATTGTCTCTTTTGAAACCTATTTGGACCTACGGATCCCAAATCTACGGTTCAACCAAACCCTCTAACTTGCAACGAATTCAAGCATTCCAGTCAAAAACATTACGCCTTATAGCAAAAGCACCTCTTTACGTTAGCAACAAAACCTTACATACAGATTTGAAAACACCACTTGTACAAAATTCCATTGAATACCTATACAAACGCTTTCACGACAAGTCACACGATCACGAGAACCCCCTGGTACGTTCACTTTCCTCCGTCCATTTACCTGACAATCCTCCTAGACGCCTTAAAAGACGCTGGAGTAGAGACATGCTAATTTGATATACACATTTCATTCTTGGGGAGGCACCAATGGGGGCCCTACCCCTCTCATGCCTATCATGTCATTTACATAATCACGATAATCATCACATTTGCTTGTTGTAACATTTTACAGTTGTAAATAAAGAATTAAAGAGAAAAAAAAAATAATAAAAAGATTGCAACGTACACAGGATTAGGGATAAAAAGACTGTTCAGGCTATAATTTATTGTGAAAGAAAAATAAATAAATCTTTTAGATCAATTTTAATCACCAAAGTGCATAACAAAAGCTAATTATGTTATTAGTGACTACTTTATGGGTTACGGTACAGAAACAGTTGGTTTTAATGTGTTATAATTCCAGACCCTGGTCGGAAATCGATCCAGCACCTTCCACTTTAGAGCATGCAGTACAGTCTAGTTTTAAATTTTTTTTTGGTTTAATCCTTTCAGTGCCAAAACAATATTTAAAAGTTTTATCCTAATGTGCCGTTTGATTTGTACAAGGGTGTACAAAAAGTGACAGCCCTATTTCAAAAACTTGCAGGCGTAAGCCTGCCATTGCCAACCACAATTTAAACGTTACAGAAAAATAAAGTTTCCTGTTTAAAATTAATTTTTATTGTGTTCATAAAAAAATCGTTCTAATACTATAATATTCAAAATAGTTCTTTTTTAGTTTATTTAACTCTCAACTGGTATCATCATTTTTTGTGACATAACTGGTATCAGCGGTCTGACAGACCTCCAAATTTGTTTTTTTTAAGTTCTTCATACTTATTTAATTAATTTGTTTTAATATTAAACTTATAAAACCATGTATAATCGAAGATATAAATGTAAAATACTTAGCATAAATGCAAAATTACTATTTAAAAAAGTAAAAAACGAACACTAAGCATTTTTTTGACTTTTACTTCCATTTTGAACAGAACAATAAAATTTTTGGGCCCTAGAAACATTCTGTGGTCTAATAATTATAAAGAAATAAGTAATTAATATGATAAAGACAAATTTATTTACAAAATTATGATGTACAACTTACATTTTGGTTTCGAGTTTTGCTATTTCTGTCTATTGTTGGGCAGTACACTCTGACAAACATTTATTTAAATTTATTCGGTTTTTTTTACTTTTTGATTATTTACAATAAAATTTAAATATTTTTATGTTAATAAAAATTCACATCATGAACACGTACAACTTGTTTACGTGATGGATCTAGTTGTGTTGAAGCCGCTTCAGAAATTTTAAATGTATCATCCATAATGAAAATTTTATAAAATTACATATGAAAATATTTTATAATAGTACTAAACAAAGAAATGATGTATAAAAAATTATTGTATATTCATTAAAACTTTAAACAATCCATGTACTACTTGGTTTTAAAGTCGTCAAAAAGTTACACAACTGGTATCATAGGTCCAGGAGACCGCCAGTAGAAAACAAAATACAAATAACTCACAACTTGTTAGCTCGTACCGAAAACGATCTTGATCACGCATAGTTCAAACAACAGTTGAAAGGTATACAAAATATACGTGATGTCGGGCAATTGGGAGGGAAGTGTTGGAGGGGTAAAAAATGACAGAGGTCTCACAGACCGCATGATACCAGTTGAGGGTTAAAGTAGCATCGATAGCTTAGTCTTTAACAACTACTGTGGGTTTTGGTATCTTAACGGTGGTTTTAACATGTTAAAATTTCCAGACCCTAGTTGGGAATCGAACTAGGGACCATTCGCTTTGTAAGCTAGCCCGTTAGTCACTACGCCACGGAAGTGGTCTCAAAATACCTTATTTTATTAATTTTTGTTTAAACGTTTTTTTTGTAAACGTTCGGTTATCCGGACGTTAGCACTTTATGCATAACTTACGGACGTCCGGTAAACCGGATTATGTCACTACATGAAATAAATCGACGTCTTGTTTTCTGGACGTTAGTACTATAAAGGTTAACTTCCGATTTTTGTTTTTTTGTTTTGAAAATTACTGCTAATTCAGACAACGAAAGGTGTTAAATGAAAATTAGTAATGAAAAAATTAGGCCTGACAGGAAATCATACCGGCACCCTGGGGTACCGTCCCGGATTTGGGGTTGAAGCACTGATCACTGGGCCAGGGAAGCAGCGACTTAAATAATTTTGTTAAAAGTTTATGAAGATTGATAATGTTATGAAGATTGATTTGAATACACTTAAAAATAATAAAAGGATAGATTACTGTTTTAAAGGTAATACAAATTCCTAAAATATTAAACAACTTCTAAATTGTTTACTGGAGTAAATGAAAGAATTTAAATTAATTTAGAGAAATTTGGATTACAAATAAGTAGAGCGATTACACGAATTTAGATAGAAAATATTTTCAGAACAGTGTGTGTGTTTATACATAAAATACACACATAAGCATCCACGTGCACACGTTTATATGTTTATGTGTGTTTGTGTGTTGAATGTTTTCCCTGCCTATATTTTACTAAAACTGAGTGAGGTGCAGGGAGGGCTGCGTCACCAAGTTTCACGGGGGTCGTGCAATCCAAGCAAGCTCTCGTTAAGTATTCAGGAGGGATGCTCTGGGCGTCAGCCTGTTTATGACTCCCCTTTCAGTGACGCAGGGCGTGTTAGTAAATTATTTCAAACATGTTTTTTACTATCTCAGTTTTAAACAGAACTGCACTAGGAAATTACTTCTGCATCGATCCCCGTTAAAGCATCAACCTTTTATAAGTGTCGTTGCATAAAATGAATCTAATATAAACTGCAGTTGCTCTGGGCATTAGCTTTTATTTTCTCGTCTCGATAAAAAATTCAAATTTATGCTGATAGAGTAACTTGTATTTTTATAAACAACAACTAATAGCTTGTCATATACTTGTAGTTTCATGTTTATATTTAAGCGGGTAGTCAAGCCAAAACGTTAGACGTTTTTGTAATTTTATCGTTTCCCAGTTTTTATTATTTCAGAATTTTCTGAAATCAAACTAAGTCTTGGGAAACTTTGATTAGGCCTAACCTTCTTGTACCGTTGTAGAGTACAATTGTACAAACAATGGAAATTATAATGATTCCCAATTACTGTAACTTCCAGATTTAAGGTAAATCCATTAACTAGTGTGTGGGAAAACCCCCATTGTTAGAATTAACTACGTTAGAATAGTGGATAGACAATAAGTTGTAAATGTAGCCAACTGTCAATCATCTGACACCGGATGTTACTCATTAGTCGGATGTATTTCCCCCTCTGAGTTTTTGGGCCTTTCTTCCACCTGACAACTTTCAGCCAATCATTGGGGTAATTCTCCTTCCTTTTGGCCCCCCAGGTTGGTTGAACAGGGTTGGCAGGAGAGGTAGGCTTGTCGACCAGAGGTTTCCTGATTTCAGATATCGGAGACCGAAATCAGTTCCATTGGGATGTTATTATCTTCTACCTGTTCCCTTAGGTGAAATCTGCATTAAAAGGGACAAGATTTGAGTCTGTGGAAGCTGTTAAAAAGAAAGCGGCAGGTATCCTGAAGGAGCTGACTGAAGATGACTTCCAGCACTGTTTCCAACAATGGAAAATTTGCATGGAGCGTTGTAGCGATAGAGAAGGAGTGTATATTGAAGGTGACAATACGTGATTATGTATAAAATAAAAATAACATTTTTTACAACGTCAGTCTTATTATTTCATAGCCCCACCTCGTATACTTATCAGCATGTTCGGCCCTCTTAAAAGCACCTACTTTCCACCCTCTAAATGATAACTTCATTTAGTTCACCATAAGGTAGATCTTTTTCATGATGAAATTCACTTTCAGAAAGTTAACTCTGATTAGTGTCTTTTACACCTCTACCTCTTCTGTTCTTAAATTCTGTTCTGGCTAAACATATGGTAGGAACCAAACTATGTTTTGTAGCCCTGGAACTAGCAGATCGAGTGCAAATAATTTAGCACTCCACCTGCCTGTTATGGCCATTTCATAAAACATTTTATGAAGAACAATTGATGTATCATCAAATTCTATTTGGGAATCGGACTCGGGAACCATTGGTTCAGCCAGAGATTACACTACTAACTAAACTTTGTTGCAAAATCTTTTATTTTAGTGTATTTCATTGTCTTAAATATGAAATGATATAAGAGTAACTGTAATGGAATTTTTAATTTATACGCACTTCATGTGGAATGTTCCAGATAAAAAGTCGAACATAATAATTCTGGAATCCTGTTGACAATTCATCCGTAAAAATATTTTTTTGGTAACGTACACAACAACAAGCAACCATGATTGTATGTTTTGTATAAAATATAAAATTGAGTATGTATTTAATGCAAATATAAATAATTGAATTAAATTCCCATGTTTCACTTAATTTTACTCAGCATCAATAATTATTTATCAATTAGGAATAAAATGTTTAACACAAAAATATTTAATGCATTTTTTCAAATATAACACAAATTTTAGAGGTAATTTTTGTGAACACTCTTAATTCTTTTGCAATCTGTTTTTTTTTTTTACTTTCTCTTGCCTACAGGTTTATGAATCTACGGGAAGGAAAGTATTGTTTTCATGTCGATATTCCAAATCGAGTTTTCATCGGATATACACGTATTCAGACCCCCTGAACCCAAAAATAAGTTTTTAGCGATTGGTGTGTGTACGTGTGTCTGAACAAAATATTTCAAGAACGGAACATGAAGTTGAAACTTGAAACTTAAGTTAGGTACCACTACAAAACCCGACACAATCATTTTCATTAAAATCGGTCAGTCAGAAGTAGTACTTTATTTGTGTCATTTTTCAGTTTTTTGAAATTTTCTCAACGACGGCTGTTATGATTGTTTTTAAAATCGTCTGCTTTACAAAACTTTTTACGCTCTATAAATGATAGGTTAGGCGCTTTGTCTGCTGAAATTCTTGGGGAGGCTGTGCTCTCGTAGAAAAAAATAGAATTTTAAAATTTAAGCCTTAATATGCATTTTAGGGGAAAAGTGTATAGGTCATTTGTTATAGCTAGAAGCTCTCCCTCCAACGCTTGTGCCGCTGAGCTGTTCTGTTTAGTGGTGGGGGATTTTGTGTTTTGTTCTGGTTTTTTTTCATGAAAAACTGTAAAAGAGTGGATTTATGAAGATTTCGTCGTTAGTATGCATTTAACGACAAAAGTGCACATAATAAAATTTATAGAAAATAAAACGATCTACAACTTTTATTTTAAACATTTTTCGCTACAGAGAATAGTTCAGCGTGAAAGAGTGATTATTCGTATTATTAACCCAAACTAAGGTTTGTTTTCATTTTGCATCATTCACT